>CM056945.1:10651375-11251375 GCA_029856935.1 Cyclocarya paliurus | reverse complement strand
TGTAATCCCTCTTATTAATGATATTGTTGTTTTCCTATAAAAAAAAAAAAAAAATCTGGGTATTCCATATGTGGCTAATCAATCATGGAGAGAAACAATTGTGGCTTGGTTTTAGCGTGCTTCCAGATCATTGCAGGTTGGCAATTTGCTTGGTTTAATTCCAATTATCATCACTTGGAATTTGTGGTGTTGGAGATCATGTTCAGCAAGAATGGAAGGAGAAAAGGATTCCATTGATTTGTTGTGGCATTCTATTAAATACTAGATTAATTGGGTTGGTATTAAGTTGAAGGCTGGTTCTTGGTTGGGGCAAAGAGATGCTGAGCTTCTAAACTTGCTGCAGCTACCGGTTAATACAAGGAAGTAAAGAAAAAACCATTGTTCTTTCCTGGCAAAGACCACATCCTAGGTGGTTCAAATTAAATGTGGATGGTAGTAGCCTACACAATCTAGGTAAGTTGGGTGTTGGAAACATGAAATTTACATTTGCTACTAGCAAGGGTAGGGGCACTAATAATCAGGCGAAGATGATGACTCTTTTGATGGGAATTGAGAAATACGAGAATATGAGATTTGATAATATTATTATTGAGATGGACTTGATGTTGGTAGTCAACTGGTTTAAGAAAGGAAAATGTAGTTTATGGTATTTTGAGGATTTTTGGGAGGAAATCAGCCAACTGTTATCAAGGATGAATTTTAGAATTCAACATGTTTTTAGGGAAGGAAATATGGAAGTGGATTTTCTTGCTCAGATGATTTAGACCAGAAGACATACCTTCCATGCTCAAGGGTATTATGCGCACTGATCGAAGTGGTTTAGCTCTGTTATGTAAGGTTCATTGATGGTTTTCGTTTGAGCTATGGATGTTTCGGTCTTAACTCTGCTTGCTATCATTGTTACACGGTTCCTCGATTTTTTTCTATGCATACTTTCATTTGTTTTACAATAAGACATTGGTGTGGCCTATAAGTCCTTTTGGTTGTTTATTTGGAATTGCAACCATTGTATTCCTCTACCACAAGTGAGGGTTTATCAATAAAGATCCAGAGATACTGTCCTCCTTCTCAAAAAAAAAAAAAAAAAGAGGATAAAATCATATTTAAAACACCGATTAAGATAAGTTTATTGTAAACTTATAGTATAATAGGTCATTTTATGTAGTCTTTGTAAAGAAGGGCATGTATTTGCACTTAGATAAATAAAGTTCCTAGAAATATAGGGAAATTACGAAGTTTGTTTATATGTTACTTTTTGTACGTATGTCTATCTCATTCAATTAACCAAAGAGTGTTTAAAATTAATTGATTTAAAAGGGGAAAAACTTCACTCGGATCACGCAGTTCAGATCACTAGCTAGCATCGTGAGATGATCACCAGACTAAAAGGTCTTTCCAAAAACATAAAAACCATGTGGATCTGTGATGTGGGAGATTGCTCCCAATTATTTAGGCCTTTGTAGAGGCAGTAAAATCCGATGGGGAAGAAAAATATTAGGGCAAAAATATCTCCCATAAACCTAAAAAAAAATTAAAAAAATCATAACATGAGCTAATGAGAGAAATCCTCCAAAAATACTAAAACACATACTCCATATTTGAGAAAGGATAGCATTAAGTACGGTTCTTTCATGCATGACCAAGGTGCAAGTTATATGGCATGAGTCTGACTAACCATATGCTATAAGGTTTGCTCATATTATTGAACGGGTTAAATCCATCATTGGCTAACCCTAGTTTGACATTGCAAGCATCTTGGGCGAACCAAGTGTGGTCTTTATCAAATTGTCTCCATATCTTAGAATCAATAGGATGCCTTAGTACTATGGTCATCAACTCGTTCTTCTCTATGCAATTTCATGGACTTTGCTATATTCTTTGACATAAAAAGCTTTTGTAACCTCAATTTCAGAGGAAAGTATCATAGTACCTTTTGGGGAATCTTCCCATTTTTCCCTCTAGTTGACACCCACCTTAGCTCCTCACATTTAGAACAAGCTTCTTTGTCCGCATCATGTTTCCAAAATAGCATGCAATCATTTGGGCAGGCGTCTATCTTCACATAAGTAAAACCCAAACCACGCTCTTAGTGTCGGGCCTCGTGGTATGAGTTAGGTATTTGGATGTCTGGAAAAGCAGCCTTTAACAATTGTAAAACTATGTTAAATGACTTGATAGTCCACCCACCAACAATTTTGATATGAAGCAACTTGATTATAAATGAGAGCTTAGAAAACTTCTTGCAAGTTGGATAAAGAGGACGTCTCGCATCCTCAAACAATTGATCAAATGCTTTCAATTGACAATCACTCATGGTGGGCTCTCAAGTTGTACTATGTTCACCAAACGCATGGTCAATGAATGATGCAGCCTAGGTGTCCTCTATCATCTCATCCATCTCATCAATAAAATTATGAGATTCATTATATGTATCGTCATCACCGTCTGACGAATTCACACTCCAACTTTCACCCTCCACATGAAATATCCAATGTGTATAACTTAGATCAATACCTATCATGAATAGATAATCTTCGACTTCATTGATTGGTAGGAACAGGTTATTACGGCATCTCCTACATGGACACCTGATGGTAGCTCTTCCAGGTGCATGGGCTTTTGCCAGGAAATTATTAATCCCTTCATCGTATTCACGTGAAGTAAACCTGTTTAGCATGTGTATCCAATTCTTGTCCATTTCTCAGCTCAATCAATTAAGTGAAATGAATAAAACCTTGAGCACATCAATGAAATCATTCTAATAGGTTGCTAAAAATGACTAAGTAAACAATATAAGAATAAGGAACTTAATGGTTTCAAACACCTGCTGTCAAAAACTGTGTTTGTATGTCACTAATAATTTGGTATATGACTAAAATGCCCAAAACATATAAGAAGCATAGAACTTGAGAGAAATTCTCTGACACGTCACATAACACACTTTACGTTAAGAGGATATAAACAACGGACAGATCTCTCAATTGAATTAGACAATAGAGAAGTCCTTCAATCTCTATAAGTCACGTGTTACAATCATGAGAACCTCAGAAAATCAATATTAGAATTGTAGGACGATATGGCCAGTATGCTTTTTCGAAAAAGCATAGATCAATGCTTTCTAGATAGAATTCTATCTAATATTAGACCAATGGTATAGACGGAAAAGGATTTCATCTTGGAATGGTATAGACCAATGCTTTCTCCAGCATGTTAGGCTTTGCGGGTATAGTGTTCTATAATATACCATGAGTAAAAGACATGACCAATATAAAATTACTACTATTTGGGTTATATGGATGTCTATCATGAACAGACAAAAAGTTGATAACCACATTAGTTGGTTAACCCCTTCCACTGTTCAATGTGATTGTAATTCTTTTGATCACATTGGAAACAGTCAATTCATCGGTGCATTCACGTAACTCAAGTACAGAACATGCGTATAATGAAAAAATATCACCACAAAATATCACCGCAACAAATAATCTAATCTTTGCACAACACGATTTCATCGCAATACATAATTCCTCTTTCGGCAACTTTGTTTACTGTAAATCATAGCACTGCAAAAGGCTTTTAACGGCGACATTACATTCACCACAATAGCTTAACAAATGAGTTTTTATAATTTCACATTTTCGTCGAGGAATAATTGCCGCAAATAGTAGAAACATCGGCATCTACGGAAAGCGACGCAAATACCCAAGCCTATTTGCTGCGATACTATTTGATGCGCCTAATTTTCGTCGAAAAAGTTTTTATTTCCAACGAACTACTAAATCAACGGCAAATAAACACTTGATTGTAAATTGTTGTCAAATTGCGACCAAATACGTTGCGGGGAAAAAGAAATTGCAGCAGAAGATTGCATTTGTTGTAGTTAATTAATTAAGTGTTTATTTTTAACATTCGTTTAAGTTTTAAGTTTTTAATTTTTATTTTTAACATCTATATAATTATAAAAAAGAGACATACTTGATCAATAAAGAGATCATACAAAATGAATTTTACAAATTAACGTAACTTGATATGATATGTTATATTGCAAAGTCATTTCCATCATAAAAATCTAATGTGTAAACTTCTTTTTGTACAATTTTTTTAATAGACCTAGCTAAGTTCTAACACTTCTCTTAATAAAAATATAAAATAAATCAACTCCTAACTATCTAATTTAGAATTATCAATATGGAAGTGTTATGCTTTATTTCTTCTAGATTAATTTTCCTTCTATAGCGTTTCCTTTTTCTACCATTTTCTTCTAGTGGGTAAAGTTTAAGATGTTTATTAAATTACAAAATTAGTTAGAATTAAGTCTGGACACAATAGAACATAATCTATATAAATAATTATTATCTAGGAACTAGGATGTTAATTGGAATTCCATGGTGCATACAAATGCACTACAAGAGTCGCGAAAGGTACCCAAAATCGCCGCAAATACACTTATCCATCGATTTCCTATTCAATTCTGCTACAGGTACCCACCGTTGGGTACCTGTTGCGAAATCGGCTGATGTGGCTAATGCCACGTCACCTTTATATTATTATTAAAAAAAAAGTACAACTCTGTGTCACTTTCTCTAACCACTCTCTTCCACTTTAAGGTCTTGGGCAAAATAGGCATAAACAAGAAAAACCCTCCTCCATGGCCGAGGCTAAAAAGTACATCCCCATCACCGGCAGGAGCTTGATCTCAGACTTCAAGAGCCTCTTCCCCATCCTCAAAACCAGAAGAACTGTTGTTTCAATATATGGGTTCATGTTGGCTTTTGTTGCTTTCACTATTTTTTTAGCCTTCAGTCCCTCATCCAACTCTGCCTCTCCTTGGTTTATCAACATTTTCGGTGGTAGTAGTATCTTACACTAATCCAGGAAGTTCAAAAAAGAAGAAGATAAATCCGCAAATTTGGAAAGAGGGATAGGGATCAACAAGTTATTGAAAATTGTTTTTCTCGAATAATTAAGTTTAGGTTTAGGGAACAAATAAAAAAAAATCTTTTCAACAAGTGACTCTTACAGATCTCAATTCTCTTCTATTTTCTCAAACTTCTTCCCAGACAATTCATCCACACAATAGTAGTTGATAACTTTTCTTCTCCTTCACAAAACAATACCTCTAGATCAAGTAATACCGCATCCCAATCTCCTAATCTCACTGAAGAACCTTCCACTGTGAAAAACAATACTCAACGTTTAGTCAATTCTGGTAAGGGTAAACTCCCAAACTCAAATCAATCTAAAATTGTTGCTCCAGTGGCTGGCAATCACAGTGCAAGTCTACCAGTGAATTCGGCTCCTAATGTGGATAAAGAATCACTTCTTGTGAGAAATCAAACTCAAAGTTTAGAGAATTCTGATAAACTGAAAGTTTTGAAACCAAATCAGACTACCGTACCCACCCTTAAATCAAAAGGTGCAAACGCACCGTTTAACTAATGCGGATGTGGAATCCTAAGTGCGGGGGAACCAGTCCCGCTTGAACGTAGAGCTTTTGTTTCCCATTAGACGCACGTTGGACGCCAAAGAAAGGTTACAACTGTTTTTTTAGCAACAATTTGCAATAATCGTTAGAAATAATATAATTTTCGACGATTATGTGTCACCGGAAAAATTGCATAAATTTGCCACATATAGCCTGTTAAACCATGGTTTTCCTTTTTTTAAAAAAAAATAAAAGTTAGGCCCACATGTCCATTAGTAGCCCCTATCCCAAATTTATTAAAAAAACTTGCTTATAACCGAGGAATACCCTGATAATATCTTAACACTTGGGGTCTAGAAGAATAAAAAATAAAATACCCAAACCCAAGTGTACAAACCAAACTTATTTTAACCAAACAAATAAATCAAAAAACTAATTATAGGCCTAATAAACAAACCCAACCATTTACATCTTAAAACATATTAAAGATGGAATTCCACTGTTAAACCATGGTTGGTTAAGTGTTGCCGCGATGCCTTTTCCGACAATTAAAAAGCACCACAAATAGTGTCACAGTTGTAAAAAAAAAATCAGAGATTAAAAATTGCCGAAAATGGCCCCTTATAAATTAAAAAAAAAATAGATACTACATAAAAAATACAAATATATACCAATTAACATTTAATATATACCAATAAAGAATTTTAGAAAAAATAAAGGGCTAAACAAAACATATAAACTATAAACACAATCATCTCAAACTATAAAGGGCTAAACCAAACAGTAAACTATATATAAACAAGAGAAACTCTACTTACCACCACCCCTTGCGGAACCCAAGCAATTGACGCTACTTTTCATAAAAAAATTTATTTTTTTAACATTTCTGTCATTTCTTTCCCACTCTCTTTCTCTATCACTTTTTTTGTACCTTTCTTCTTCTCCCTCCCATTCCTCTACATTCAAACCCGAATCCATTGTCTTCCCCACAGACACATCCCCCCCCCCCACCATCTGATTCATTCTTGGAGCTTTGATCTTCAAACTTTTTCCACTTCTTAGACTACTTTGATGAAACTTTGGGCACTATTGTCTTCTGTTTATGAGAAGAAAGTAGGGGGGATGATTTTTTCTTTCTAGGAGAGTGGACCAGAGGTGAAAGATGGTGATCTTCAAGACTTCAATATCCATCCACCAACCAGAGGAGGGGATGCTATCTTCTTACAGAAAAATATGGTGACTACGATAGCTAACTATGAGCACTTCAACATAAGCCAAAACTTAGTTCTTCAATCCAGTTTAACAATAAAATGATCCAACTAGGACTGTGCCATTTCGCTGTTTGGATTGTGCTTATAAAGAGTTTCGTAAAAAATCGTGAGGGGATCTCTCTCATCATGAGGGTCTCGCCTCTGACTAGGCAAATCATAAATCTTCTTCTCCCTCTTCTTCTTCTCTTCTGCCGTATCTACATTCTTCTTTTTCTTCCCCTCCTCCTTTATCTTTGTCTTCTTCAAAGTTCCTTGTCAAGCTTGGTGTTAGAGCTCCGTTTTGCAAGGGGCTTGTCATTGTCATCGTCATCATCATTATCTTCCTTCTTAACTTTGGAGCATGAAATGGAGGAAAGAGAGCCTTAATGGGTTTGCCATTATCATCATCATTATCGCCTAGGGGCTCTTCTTTCTTCACTTTAGCTTCTTTGGGCCAAGGTTTGGCTGAACCATCACTTGTATTAGAGGGTTTCTTCTTGCGCCCTTCAAGAATAGAACCCAGGCTTTGCTCGTCGTTGGCTTCTTCCTCTTTCTCCACCTCCACCCTCACAGGCTTCGAATCCTCGTTCAACCATCACTCCTTTTAGTCAGTTACTATGGAATATTGTGACCTCTTTGAACTGCCATGAATCAAAATGTTTTATGTTTCTATGCTAAAAAAAAAGGACACTTGAGAAGGAAAGGGAGAGAGCAAGGGAGATTGAGAGGGAAAGGCTAGAGAAGGGTGGCGTTGTTGGTGTTGTTCTTGCTTTGGCATGGATCCTGGTTGGGATGTTGAGGAACTGCAGCCCTGAGGTTTTTGGATAGTGTAGAGGGTGAAAAAGATTAAAAGGGAGTGACATCATTGCATCGGTCCTTTGACTTTTAATTTTTACTTTTTCTTTTCTGGTTTTTGTTTTTGTTTTTTTGTTCTTTTTAATAAAATATCAGCTGCACACGTCAGCTGGTTCCGCGCCGACAGTTGTATATAACATAATTGTATAAACAATCTTTGAAAAACCTCATTGTTAAAATCAGTTAACCTCACAATGCCCACTATCCATTGTGAAGTCATCTGCAAAAAGTTATCATTAAGGATTTAGATTGAATAAGTGAAGCAACTATATGCTCAACAACACTTACAAAAAAGGGTAGAAATCAAAGTTCCTCTACTCTAGGAGTTATAAGAAAACCAAGTATAGTGAGAAGCATACATTTGAATACACTCGATTTAGACTACATGCCGAACATTCGTGAAGAGATTGCTTCTCCAGACCAAACCATTCAGAATATTCCCCATAATTCAGCATGCCTTCCAAGATTCTTGACACCTGCAGTATTCATAAACAAATAAACTAACTAGCAAGCTATTGGTTCATGTTTATTGTAAAGATTCCTGTGCAACCCAACCAAACCGAGAAATAGCTTCCCAGAATATTGAACAATATTCAGCCTGCCTTACAAGAACACTCCCCTGCTGTATTCAGCAAATGTGGCAGCAAAATGATTCTCAATATTTGAATATATATTGCCAGCCAAGATACACTTGAAAAAAACAGAGCAGGTTTATGATCAATGGCTATTGAAAAAAAAACATGATACAGCAGCTGATAGTACCTTTGTTATGGAAATTTCTTCCAAACTTGGGTTGGAATGTATTAACCAAAACATAGAATAAAAAAGCAACTGAGTACTTTTGTTATGGAAATTTCTTCCAAACTTAAAAATGCCTGCTCATCGAAGAAAGGAGGCAGCAGCTAATGCTGAAAAAAAATAATTAAAAACTCATGTTATTCCAACTTATTTACTCTTCAAAGAGAGTTTATTTGTTCAAGGTATAAACTAGTTAACTCTATCCATCTTCAAGTCTTTTTGCACCTTTGAACAGACTAACTGCGGTAGGGAGAGGCTGGGTAGTGGTTTATGGTCACAGTCTGTGTCAAAAAAAACACAACAAAGAGGCCAAGTAAAACAATATAACAACTTCAGAAGATAAAACCTCTTAAAATCAGCAAAAAAAATTGATCATTTTTAAGAACTAATATTTGAAGCAAAATCGAAGAATATTTGCTTTCTGACCATATTATGGATTGAGAACCAGCTCCAGTCTACACAGCAGCATCTATGAAATCCAATATATTCTGGACCATTTTCACCAACAACCAAATACTCTTGAAGCATTCAACTAAGACAACTAAGTACTATAATTAACCATAAATTAGTACCCGCTGTACTGTGACTGAGATCTCCTAATGTGCCATTTATTATATAAATACCAAGAACGTCTTTTAATGTATTATTATTCAAATGTTATGAAACATTTTCCAATGTTATGGCACGCAACAATAAGAGAATAAATATTATATGCAGTAATAATACTATGAATGAGAGGTTCACTGCTTGGTTTGTAAGCTTAAAAAGGTAATTTCTCTGGAGGGTCAGTCAACATTAAAAAGCAATAAGATGCTACTAAGGTGATTTTTGGCCACCCTGTCACAATCAATTGGTCACTCAGTGATAAAAGAAAACAAAAGAACTCAGCTTTCCCATTAAAATGCACACAATGTAAAAGAACACAATCTTTGAAAACTAAAACTAGAAAGCTTGAAAACAAGGTTAAGTGATAATATGAACATCGCTAAATTGTAAAAGCTACCAAAAGGAAAACCTCATACCGCCATCACCAAAAGAAAAATAGAGTAATAAATCCTCCATCATGACATTATGCATTGCCATCCCTCAAGCCAACGTCATCAGCATCAGTTTCCAGCTTTGCTGTATCAACAAGAGCATGTAGGTGCAAGTTTGAGTTAACTATGTGCCACCATATATTCTCCATTATAACTTCATGATTCTAAATGAACATGCTTTTCTTTTTTACATGGAAGATACCGAGGTAGGGGGATAGGAGGTGAAGATGGCACTCAAGCTCCATTGGAGACTTGAACCTCTGTTTAGACAAATGCCACTACACTCACCCTACCTTACCAGGTCAAAAACAACTACAGAAGGGCAAGCCGTTTCACTAATTATTATCAATGAGCATATCCTAAGCTGACCAGTCTAAGAGCATCATGTACGATCTACTAATAACCCACTACCACTAATGAAAGTTGTAATTTACACAATAATGCTCGGCCTATACATGCTGCAGATATTAATCCCAAGTACTCCGAGTGGTAAAATCCCAAATCCCAAATCCCAAACCACCAAATCAAATAAAACCAAGACAGATGCAAAAATGGACTAATATTTAAACCAAGAGAGAGAGCGAGAGCGAAAGCACATCGGGGTTGGGGGGAAACTGAGAAAAAGAAAGGGGAAAAAGCTTTTAGGATAATATTTAAACCAAGTTTTTTCGGCGGTTTTATATCGCCGTAAAAAGAGTAAAGTCCAGCAGCAATGTCGTTTTGTCATTTGCAAAGATTTAATGTGTTTTGCAGCAGTTCTGTATCGCCGCAAAAACTAAATGACGACAATGAAATATGTTTTGTTTGCAACGATCAAAAAACTGCCATAAAATGCGTTGTTATTTTCCATCTCTTACAAGCATGTGATTTTGCTGCGACAAAAGCTCACGGGAAAAACTCATATTTACAGCATTTTCCCTTTATCGCCGCAACGAAAACTCATCTACAGTAAAGTTTCACTTTTAACGATTAAATTTCCTTTGCTGGAAATGATTTTAGTCATAAATAAACATAGATCGTCACAAAAGACCAAAAATCGCCGCAACAAGTGTAGGAACTGTTCAACCTAAATAAAAACCAAAATTGCTACGACGACTTAGCTTTCGCTGCAATAAAGGAGTTTTAGCAACGATTCCTTTTGCGACGAACATAAAATTGCTGGAAAAGGGCGATTTTCTTGTAGTGACGCACGTAGTTGGCATTTTAGATGTAATTCCTATCGTAATTTCTTTATTTTTGCTAAAAATGTTTAGAGGCTGATTGCAACATCATCAACATTACTAGCGTCTTAAAGTGTCAAAATATGGGCTTGTAATACACTTTTTCCTTTAACAAACTCTACCACACCTTCTCAAAATTTTCGTTATTCTTGTTCTTCATATTTGTGAATTGGTCATTATATGTGTTAGGGATAAAATTGATTGGGTCTAACCCATTGGAAACCTTTCACTAATAATAAGAGAAGAGATAAGATAGGGAATAGATACAGTAAGGAAGAAATAAACCAAAAGAAGTTGACTCAGACTCCTTAAAGGAAAATGCCTCATAAGGCAAGTTTGACACAATCACTCTAAGGAAGAAAATAGATCTCTATAAAAGGAAGAGATTCCTACAAATGAAGGGGACTCTCGAAAATTTCTCTATACATAGACACCACCACACATAGTGACTCCACAGGATCTCTCTCAAGGGAGACATCATCTTCAACCTCTCAAAATCCTACATTTCTCTATTGTATTGAAAGATTGTCAAATTGCCTATTATAGTGGATTTTGCCCCCATACAACTCATGGGCATAGGCTTTTATGACGAACTGTCACAGGTGCTTGGGCAAGGCCTAGAAGAGGTGGAGAAGGTTGTTGGGTTGTGATAAATGTCATGAAGGGGTTAGTGAAATGGTGAGTTTTGCAGAAAAGGGGGAGAGCATTTTGTGTGTTGGGTTGTGCATTTTGGGTGAAAGAGTTAAATGAAACGGGTCATTTTATAGTAGACTGTGTTGAGTTTGATTGTTTTAGTTTGAGTTTTGGTTGTTTTAGCTTGCGTTTTGGATTTAATGATGTGTTTTGATATTCTGGAGTTCATTTCTACTAGTTTATAAGTAGAGGTGATGGTCTTGCGGAGTTAGAATAATTCTAAAGTTAGTTCTCTGAGTTTCTTAGAGGTTGAGAATTTTCAAAAAATATCAGTGCTTGAATGGAAATCAATCCCATATGGTTTGTTGATCACTTATTTTCTAAGAGACTTGCAAAATGTTAGTTGGGGTGTGATTAGTGAGAGATTGTGATTAATTTGTCCATTGAATTTACTTCAGGTTATATTTGTCTCAAATGCTAAAATAAATATTCTTAAAAATGGTCTTAATACTATGCAAAATTATTTTTAGGTCCATTTACTTACTAATGCTGGGCCTTTTAGTAAAGCATACCAACACCTATTGAAATTAATCCATTATAGTACTCCTGGCCCAAGGCCGCACAATAGGCTCAAGCCTAAAATTGGCCCATGACTCTTACAAGGGACTTAAGCCTTGTATTGATCAGAAGGAAAAGAAGAGGGCTACGAGAAGAATCTAGAGACCTGGGCGAGGAAAGAGAGAGAACCCTTGAGGGCAGATATGTGGATATCGAGGGAGAATCAATTACAAGAGAGAGAAAGAGGCGATGAAGATGAGAATAAAAGGAGGAGAAAGGCTAAAGGAATCATTAGGATTTTCTTTCATTGTTTTTATGAATCTTTCACTGATAGTTGTTAGGGTTTTTATTGTGCCTCGTGTTCATCATCAAAATGATGATGTGAAGCTAGATCTGGAACATGGGTTGCAAGGGAAGGTTTTTATCTCCTTTGATAATTATTTGGTATCTATGATTTTCATATTATTCTTTTTATTATGTTGGCAAACATGATTTGCATGTGAGTAGTTGAGGAATTTCTTGTTTTTGATCTGTTGTTGTGACGTCCCAACTTCCACGTACGAAAATCTCGGGAATCGTGACGTCAGGATGATGACAACCCGGTCACGCATCCCAACGACAAGTGTCAAGTGTGTGCAACAAAATAAACAGTGTACAATTAAAAACACAGCGAAAGGCAATAAAGTCAACTAGTACCAGAATTTTAGTTTAATACAGATATCAAAAATACAAATCTCATAAAAACAAGTCAAAGTCCCAAAATAAAAATACAAGTCTGATAAAATAAACAAGCACAAGTGATCCCAGATCACTCCTCCGGAGGAGCCAAATCCTCAGGTTCGGCGTCTGCATCATCAACAAGGTCTGTAGTACCATTAAATGGTACCACAGGGAAGTTATAACCTAATCAAGTCCTGAGATAAAAATATATTTAAACAACTAACCATGCATGCACATGATGCAATATGCAACACACGCCAAAGATCTCTTTTGGCCTAAAAATATTTTCAATAAAATCATTTCCACCATTTTTCCAGAAAATGGCCCAAAAATCAAAATCCATCATTTTCCCAGAAAATGATACACAAAAACCAACTCACGCTATTTTCCCAAAAAACAGCCATTTTTCATTATCCAATTAACCATATGCACCATGGCCTCCCCTATGGACCATCCGCACATCCTGGCTACTTTACGAGCGATGCCCAGTTCCGCACCCAGTGCGTTCGTGGCCAGGTCATCCTCTAGCCCCCGCCAGCAGAAGGGCCACGGAGTCGACACGTCCAACGTCCGATCCCGTTGTCGCTCGGCGACAACCCAGGGGACGTCACTCAGTATATTACGCTCCCGAGTGACCAGAGGAGCTCCACCGAGATAATGCCCCATCTCGGCTTGGAGTCGTGATACACACGCACCCACAAATCCAGTCAACACATGAAAACCCGATTTTCAAAATAACCACATGAACATGAATGCAATACACGAAAACCCAGTTTTCAATTTACAAACATGATCATGCGTGCATATGTAATATACCAAACCACAACAATAAACCTCAATAACCAATGATCAACTCCCAAAATCACACATAACCAATTCCAACTCACAAGATAATCAATATCCAACAATAATCTAATCACCAAAAATCACACAACAATTACTCCGATCAACCAACCACTCCCGAACTCCTCGGACTCAGTCCGGAAACCAACCAGGATACATATATATAAATATAGCAGTTAATTGCAAAAATATAATTAAATCTCAAAAGAATTGTTTAGGAAATACTTACAGCGCTTTAAAAATATTTTAAGGAGGATCCGAGGCACTGGAAAACACCAAAGCAGCAAATGTCACAATGTAAAAACACTATGGCCGAAACACAGTGAAATTGGAATTTCACACGGGTTCAAATGAAAACTTGAAAATGGTAGGGTAGGGTCTATGCAAGGTGGGGAATCTAATAGTGGTGGCTTTTGGCCGTGGATGGCGGCAGAAATAGTGGTTTTAAGGCCAAAAAACTCAAATTAGATTTTAAGTTCATATGGCCGGCTCCGGCGACGGATCGGGGCCGGGTTTGTGTGAAAAAGTTTGGTAATGGGCCGGTGAAGAAATGGTGGCCGGAGGTGGCAGGACGGCGACGGAATAGAGAGAAAACCACCGCGAGTTCGAGCAGCTCGTGGCGGCTAACGGCGGCATAAGGTGGTCTGAGAATTTATGGGGGAGGTCGCCAGAGCACGGGGGAGCCGATGATGCCGGCGGTGTCGTGCACGGCGGGCCGGAGGCGGCGCAGCAACGGTAAGTCCGTTTCACGCGAGAGAGAGGAGAGAGAGAAGAGAGAGAGAGGGGGGTCGGGCACGCGGGGGAAGAAGCAGGAGAAAAAGAAAAAAGAAAGAAGAAAAAGGGAAGAAAAAGAAAAAGATGAGGGAAAAAATAGAAGATCCAGTCTTTCAACCTGGGTCTCGAAAAATCCAACAAAGATGATTTTAAAACTGAAGCTAAATAAAATAAACCAAACACAGTGAAATATTTTAAATACAGCAATAAAAATTTAAAACTCAAAAAATAAATCAATTTAATTTAAAGATCATTTTAAAAGCTAAAACAGTAAATAAAATCTAGAAGATGATAAATCAGTAAATAATATTTAAAAACTCCCAAAATTTTAAAACAAGATGATAAATCACAAAATAAATTAAATAAATCTTTCATTAAAAATACACTAAAATCTGGGATGTTACAATCTCCCCCCCTTAAATAAAATTTTGTCTTCGAAATTGTTAAGGTCAATCATTACGACTAAGACAATGATAAGGTTCAACTAAGAGTAGGCTTAAGAAGCATACCAGGAGGGTCAACCAAACAAATACGGATACTGCTCCCTCATATCGGCCTCTCGCTCCCAAGAGAAATCTTGAGCCACAGGATCACCCCATGACACCTTCACCAAAGGTATCGTCCGAGATCTTAACTTCTGCACTTTCCAATCCACAATCTGAGTTGGAACAACTTTATAAGTAAGATTAGGCTGAAGTTGAATGTGCTCCGGGTCAACAAAACGCGGCTCTTGTTGACCAAAACTCTTCTTCAACGATGATACATGAAACACATCATGAACATCCCCGAAATAATCCGGCAATGCAACTCTATAAGCAACAAGCCCAACCTTCTCCACAATCTGAAAAGGACCAACATACCTCGGGCTGAGTTTTCCTTTCTTACCAAAGCGCTTAACGCCTTTCATCGGAGAGACTTTAAGATAAACCCAATCACCTTCCTCAAAAGATAAGTCTCTTCTCCTCGTGTCAGCATAACTTTTCTGACGACTTTGCGCTTCTGCCATTTTAGCTCTTATAACTCGGATCTACCCTTGCATTTCTTCGATAATTCAGGCCCAACTATTTTCCTCTCACCGACTTCATCCCAACATAATGGCGATCTACACTTCCTTCCATACAATGCTTCATATGGAGCCATCTGAATAGAAGCATGAAAACTGTTATTATAGGAGAATTCTATGAGTGGCAAATGATTTTCCCAGCTTCCTTGAAATTCCATAACACATGCCCTCAGCATATCTTCCAAAGTCCGAATTGTGCGCTCAGATTGACCATCAGTCTGAGGATGATAAGCAGTACTGAACTTCAAATTAGTGCCTAGTGCTGCCTGCAAACTTCTCCAAAAACGCGACGTGAACCGTGGGTCCCTGTCCGACACAACGCTCTTGGGTACTCCATGCAATCTCACAATCTCTTTTACATATATCCGAGCTAATTTACCCAAAGAGTCAGCATTATTCACAGGCAAGAAGTGGGCACTCTTGGTCAAACGATCCACAATCACCCAAACTGAATTCTTTCCACTAGGAGTTCTTGGAAGGCCTACCACAAAATCCATAGTGATGTCATCCCACTTCCACTCAGGAATAGAGAGAGGTTGAAGCTTACCAGCAGATCTCTGATGTTTAGCTTTAACTTGGCGACATGTATCACATTTCTCAATAAACGAGGCAATATCCAACTTCATACCTTCCCACCAAAAATTCTTCTTTAAGTCCCGATACATCTTCGTGCTTCCAGGATGAACTGAGTAAGGAGCTGTATGAGTTTCTGCCAAGATTCGCTCTTTAAATTCAGAATCTCGAGGTATCACTCTTCGATCCCGAAAATGAAGTACACCATCTTTGTCCAAACTGTAGTGCATTGGTCCTTTAGACTTCCTGACTCTTTTCCTGATATTTAAAAACTTAGGATCTCTTCTCTAGAGAGTCTTCAATTCCTCAAAATCCACAACCCGCACATCCAAAACTGAAGAGAGCAATTCTTCCTGCTGCGAACTCTCAATAAGCAGTCTCCTCATTCCATAAAGGAGAGAGTCCATACCTGACGACTCTGCTTCATCCACTAACTGAGATTTCCTACTCAAGGCATCAGCAACTAAATTAGCTTTTCCTGGATGATACTTGATCTCACACTGATAGTCGCTAATCAACTCCAACCAACGCCTCTGTCTCATATTAAGATTCTTTTGAGAAAACAAATGTTTCAAACTCTTGTTATCAGTGAAGACTTCACAAACTTCACCATACAGATAATGACGCCAAATCTTGAGAGCAAACACCACAGCAGCCAACTCTAAATCATGGGTAGGATAATTCCTCTCATGCTCCTTCAACTGACGAGATGCATAGGCAACAACTCGTCCTTCCTGCATAAGAACACATCCCAACCCAAACTTAGATGCATCGCTGTAAACCACAAATGGCTTATGTGGCTCTGGAAGTGCCAACACAGGAGTTGTTGTCAATCTTTTTTTTAATTCTTGGAAGCTTCTCTCGCATCGATCTGACCAAACAAATTCGACATTCTTTCTAGTCAAAGCTGTGAGAGGTCCGGATAATCTGGAAAAACCTTCAACAAATCTCCGATAATACCCGGCAAGTCCCAAGAAACTCTGGATCTCGCGCACTGTCGAAGGACGTGGCCATGACAAAACAGCTTCTACCTTATTGGGATCAATAGCCGCTCCATCTCAGGAGATCACATGACCAAGAAATTTGACTTCCTCCAGCCAAAAGTCACATTTGCTAAGCTTTGCATATAACTGATGCTCTCTCAATTTTCCAAGTACCAGGCGAAGATGAGAAGCATGCTCTTTCAAGTCTCGAGAATAAATCATAATATCATCAATGAAGACAACTACAAAAGAATCCAGATAAGGTTGGAAGACTCGGTTCATTAAATCCATAAAAGCCGTAGGAGCGTTAGTCAACCCAAAGGGCATCACCTTAAATTCATAATGTCCATACCGAGATCTGAAAGCAGTCTTGGGAATATCCTTATCTCTTATTCTCAACTGACAATATCCCGATCTCAAGTCGATCTTGGAGAAAATAGCTGCTCCTTGTAGCTGATCAAACAAATCATCTATACGGGAAAGCGGGTACTTATTCTTGATGGTCACTTTATTAAGTTCCTGATAGTCAATACACATTCTGAGAGTGCCATCCTTCTTCTTGACAAACAACACAGGCGCTCCCCAAGGTGATGTACTAGGCTGAATAAAACCCTTGTCAACTAATTCTTGCAACTGGATCTTCAATTCCTTCAATTCAGCCAGCGCCATACGATAAGGAGCTTTATGCACAGGAGCGGCTCCAGGTTCCAGATCAATGGTAAATTCTAAATCCCGCACTGGAGGCAACCCTGGCAAATCATCAACAAAAACATCTGGAAATTCTTCTACAATTGGAATATCCACTAGAGACTTCTTCTCGGATGACGAGGACACCACTTGAACCAAAAATGCATCAGCTCCACAAGCTATATCTCTCTTTGCTTGCACTGCAGATATAACTATTGGCTTCACCTTCAACTTACTTCCCACATATTCCAAATAATCTCCTTCCGAAAGCTGGAATCCAATAACCCGACTTCTACAATTAATACACGCCGAATACCGGTATAACCAGTCCATTCCAAGAATAATATCAAACCCGAGCAACTTGAATACAATCAAATCCACATCTAGTGTCCTTCCACCAAAATCCAAAGGACACCCCATCGCGACTTTAGAACACCACACCAACTCGCCATTGGGAAGACTTACTACTAACGGTTGGGATAAGGGTTCTGAGACTAAGTTGCACATCCGTGCAAAAATGGTAGACATAAAAGATTTGGACGCTCCAGAGTCAAACAATGTACAAGCATAAAAATCATACAAACGGACTCTACCTGAATCAAACACACACACCAATGAAATCCAACAAAAATAATAAACCACACCAAACATCAAATCCAAGTAATTAATTACACACTTACCAGTAATCACCCCGGCATCCTGGGTCTCTAGTGTCTCATAATCGATGTCTCCAGGAGTCACAGCATACACTCGAGCCTGCGCTACTTGCCTCTGATTATTTCTCCCTCCACGACGACCTCCGCGACTTCCTTGAGGCTGATTAGGACAATCACGAGCAAGGTGCCCCACCTGGCCACATCTAAAACAATGAGTGGCCCCACTCTGAAGACACTCACCCTCGTGAGCTCTATTACATCTGCTACAAACTAGGGCTCGGCCCCCAATACGCACTCCAGAAGATGCTTGTGGACGGGCTCCAATCCCTTGCACAAACTTTTGAGGCGACCCAGAACTACTACCTTCACCAGCAAAACTTCTTCTTTTCTGACCTGGAGGAGAGCCTACCGTCAAACTGTTTTCCCTCTCAACCATGGTAGCCAAATCAATTAATTCATTAAGAGAGGAAACCCGATGACATATCACAAATCTGCGTATCTCAGGACGCAGACCCTCTCTGAAACGCTCCACTTGAAGATCCTCAGTGGCAATAAGATGGGGCGCAAAACTCCCAAGCTCCAGGAAAGCACGGGAATACTGGTCCACTGTCAAACCTCCCTGAACCATATTACTAAATTCTCGGGCCTTCTGCCTTCTCACAGCAGGTGGGAAGAATCTATCATCAAACTCCTTCTTAAAACGCTGCCAGGACACAGCAGCTAAAGTTTCAAATTCTCTTTCCAAAAGATTCCCCTTCATTCTCCACCAATTGGCTGCTTCTCCTTGCAGCAAATAACTGGCATACAACACTTGCTGCTCTTCTATATATCCATAAATCTCAAAAGTTCTTTCTATCCCATTGATCCACCCTTCAGCTTGAAGTGGATCCTCAACTCCAAAAAACATAGGGATCCGATATTTAAGAAACCTCTTATAGGAGCACCCCACTTGCACAACCAGATTTTGGACAACTGGTGGCGGCCTGATATTTTGATGGAAGAGATCAGCCATCCTATTCAATGCCCTGGCAATGGCATTATCTACCTCATTATTGGAAGATTCCCCCATGGGTTCCTTATCCTGCCTCCTTGGCCTCACCATTATTTTGTCAAAGCATAATTCTCAACCCCACTTTAGTTCCGAACAAAATTTAATTAAGAGTAAAAGTAACACCCAAATAAAATAAATAAAACAACATAAGATAAAATAAAATAGGATAAAATCAATCAAAAATATCAACAATTAATTCAAACCATAAAAAATAACATATTTCAAACCAAAATAATTTTAAATCACAACTTTTAAAACTTTCTGGTACTGCACCTAAGGGACAAGTGGCTTTACCCAGAGACGAACTGCTCTGATACCACCTATGACGCCCCTACTCCCACGTACGAAAATCTCGGGAATCGTGACGTCAGGATGATGACAACCCGGTCACGCATCCCAATGACAAGTGTCAAGTGTGTGCAACAAAATAAACAGTGCACAATTAAAAACACAGCGGAAGGCAATAAAGTCAACTAGTACCAGAATTTTAGTTTAATACAGATATCCAAAATACAACTCTCATAAAAACAAGCCAAAGTCCCAAAATAAAAATACAAGTCTGATAAAATAAACAAGCACAAGTGATCCCAGATCACTCATCCGGCGAAGCCAAATCCTCAGGCTCGGCATCTGCATCATCAACAAGGTCTGCAGTACCATTAAATGGTACCACAGGTAAGTTATAACCTAATCAAGTCCTGAGATAAAAATATATTTAAACAACTAACCATGCATGCACATGATGCAATATGCAACACACGCCAAAGATCTCTTTTGGCCTAAAAATATTTTCAATAAAATCATTTCCACCATTTTTCCAGAAAATGGCCCAAAAATCAAAATCCATCATTTTCCCAGAAAATGATACACAAAAACCAACTCACGCTATTTTCCCAAAAAACAGCCATTTTTCATTATCCAATTAACCATATGCACCATGGCCTCCCCTATGGACCATCCGCACATCCTGGCTACTTTACGAGCGATGCCCAATTCCGCACCCAGTGCGTTCGTGGCCAGGTCATCCTCTAGCCCCCGCCAGCAGAAGGGCCACGGAGTCGACACGTCCAACGTCCGATCCCGTTGTCGCCCGGCGACAACCTAGGGGACGTCACTTAGTATATTACGCTCCCGAGTGACCAGAGGAGCTCCACCGAGATAATGCCCCATCTCGGCTTGGGGTCGTGATACACACGCACCCACAAATCCAGTCAACACATGAAAACTCAGTTTTCAAAATAACCACATGAACATGAATGCAATACACGAAAACCCAGTTTTCAATTTACAAACATGATCATGCGTGCATATGTAATATACCAAACCACAACAATAAACCTCAATAACCAATGATCAACTCCCAAAATCACACATAACCAATTCCAACTCACAAGATAATCAATATCCAACAATAATCTAATCACCAAAAATCACACAACAATTACTCCTATCAACCAACCACCCCCGAACTCCTTGGACTCAGTCCGGAAACCAACCAGGATACATATATATAAATATAGCAGTTAATTGCAAAAATATAATTAAATCTCAAAAGAATTATTTAGGAAATACTTACAGCGCTTTAAAAATATTTGAAGGAGGATCCGAGGCACTGGAAAACACCAAAGCAGCAAATGTCACAATGTAAAAACATTGTGGCCAAAACACAGTGAAATTGGAATTTCACACGGGTTCAAACGAAGACTTGAAAATTGTAGGGTAGGGTCTATGGAAGGTGGGGAATCTAATGGTGGTGGCTTTTGGCCATGGATGGCGGCGGAAATAGTGGTTTTAAGGCCGGAAAACTCAAATCAGATTTTGAGTTCGTATGGCCGGCTCCGGCGATGGATCGGGGCTGGGTTTGGGTGAAAAAGCTTGGTGATGGGACAGTGAAGAAGTGGTGAAGAAATGGTGGCCGGAGGTGGCCGGACGGCGGCGGAATGGAGCGAAAACCATCGCGGGTTCAAGTGGCTCGTGGCGGCTAATGGCGGTACAAGGTGGTCTGAGAATTTATGGGGGAGGTCGCCGGCGCACGGGGGAGCCGATGATGCCGGCGGTGTCGTGCATGGAGGGCCGAAGGCGGCGCAGCAACAGTAAGTCCGTTTCACGCGAGAGAGAGGAGAGAGAGAAGAGAGAGAGAGGGGGGTCGGGCACGCGGGGGAAGAAGCAGGAGAAAAAGAAAAAAGAAAGATGAAAAAGGGAAGAAAAAGAAAAAGAGGAGGGAAAAAAGAGAAGATCCAGTCTTTCAACCTGGGTCCCGAAAAATTCAACAAAGATCTGAAAGCTAAATAAAATAAACCAAACACAGTGAAATATTTTAAATACAGCAATAAAAATTTAAAACTCAAAAAATAAATCAATTTAATTTAAAGATCATTTTAAAAGCCAAAACAGTAAATAAAATCTAGAAAGTGCATAAAAATAATTTTCACAACATAAAATATTAAGAAATAATATTTAAAAACTCCCAAAATTTTAAAACAAGATAATAAATCACAAAATAAATTAAATAAATCTTTCATTAAAAATATACTAAAATCTGGGATGTTACAATTGTAGACTCACGGTGCAATAAAACCTTGAATCAATAAAGAATTCCTCTTACCAAGAGCTAAGCACAATGTTGGATATTAATTTGATGAGGGATTTCCAATATTGGTGTGTAAATCTGAGTATGCATGCTTTATTTCAAAGTTATTGATTCCTTGATTGGGTTAGTAATATCGGATAGCACCTAGAAATCCAATCCTTTATTCAATTCAAATGAAACCCTAACTTGTAGTCTAAGTGCTTGTTAAACTGTTTCTTAGACCCTTTTCTTTGTTCAAAGTTTAATTGCATCCTTTTGTGTGAATCCACTTCAGTACATACAGTATTTGTGTAACGCCCCCTTCCCGTAGGCTAGGAATGTCACGTGTTTTTCATAAGATAAACCTGGCAAGAGATTTCATGTTTAATAAATAAAATTAGGATTTATTTCATAAAACTTTGTCTGATAAAAATGTCTTCCAAAAATATTAATGAATAAACTGAATAAGGGTCATGTCATAAAAGCAATAAAATAAATTTCATTCTAGAAGGTCTGAGACTAAAATAACTGCTCTTTCTAATCCTGACCTGTCTGCTCGTAATCATCATCCTTACCTGGGTGGTTAAAAAACATGAAAACAACTAAAATGAGTCGAATACTCAGTAAGAAATCCAACACAACATTAACATACTAAACATATGGTTTTCATAAAAGTTTTCATGCTGAGAGCTTAAAATTCATGACTATTCATACTGATGTCTATGTTATGTATGACTGATTTATCTGAATTAACTGACTGATTTATTTAACTGACTGACTGGCCAACACACTTAACCCTGTGTACGAGGTTGTGCACCGGCCCCACGTCCCGCGGCCGCGAGGGGAGCCGCTGATAGTATTCTGGCATACTATGGTGGACCACGCTTGAGTCCATGGCTTGCACATCCACCCTGATCTGACTGCATTGGTACCATGCATCTGAATGACCATCTGATTAACTGAACTGATTTTATCTTGCACTTGAACTTAAGATAGCTTATGTGTCTTATGACCATGAGATGCATGACATAATACATACATAATTATAATTTCTGAATCTGAACATGATGCGGAATGACATGATCGTGTGCTATGTTGAATGACATGTTTGCATATGACATAAGTATACATAAAAATTGGCTATCAATGAACTGGCTTGAATAATACTTAAACATAAACTAAATTGTGATGATCCTAATTTTGTGATCAAATAACTTACCTTGCCGTGCTTTTTCCTGAATCTCAAGTCGTAACTCGTCACCTATACACAATATTTAAACGTTACTAAATTTGTCTAGGAAACCATATCCTAATATCCTACTTAATTAAATTCATAGTTTAGGAGATAGTCAAATAAATATTTTGCTTAACACTATAAACAATAAATCTTGATATTTTTAAATTACTTAAAAAATACTAATAACATATTATAACTTAATAAAACACTTGGACTATTTTAAATAAGTCATAAAAATCTAAATTCTTAAAATAGATTTACTTTCTTAACATAATTATTTAATCTTATAAGAAATATAATAATTATCAATATTATTTAAATACTCTTAACATATTGCTTTATTTTCGGTTTAAAGTATAACATAATAATTTTCATTAAACTTCTATTAAATACATAAAAGAATATTAACAAAATATTAGGCTTGATAGTATACTTTAAAAATATATTTTAAATTCCTTCAACACTTTATTATAAAAAAGAGCCTATGACTAACATATTTATTTAATAAAAATAACTCAACCTTGAAATATTAAGTTTAATAAAATCACTGGAAATTATTGAAACATAATAAAATAAGTCCAATTTAAATTATAAATCTTATTGTAGTATATGTCTAATTAACCTCAAACTTAGCCCACAAAGAAATTAGCCCATCAGATTTAAACATCAAACAAATTAAAACTAAGCCCAATTTACACTTTAACACACAAACTTTAACAAATAAGCCCATCATACGTAGGGCCCAAGAGCCCGATTGCATGCAATGCTCTGTGATTTAAAATGCACTGATCAACAAGGCAGCATTGCCGTGCGAGAGAAACCGAGTGCTATGCGAGAGAGAACAGGGCTCACTGAGGGAGGGAGTGGGCTCACCGGGGCTGGGTTGGTTGGCCGATTCTGGCGCCGTGGGTGGTGGTCCGATGGTGGCGTCGGCATGTTCTGGGTAGCGTGGAGTCATCGCAGAGGAATGTGGGTGATGGTGGTTTGCGGTGTGAAGGGTTGTGGGGTCTCGGATTTACATATAAGGGTCCTTCTATGGTGGTTCTCGGCATGCAAGTCAGCATGGGGTGGAAGAGATGTGGCTGGCCATTGGCTTATATGGTGCTCTGCATGGGGTGGTTCACGGCTGGGCAGCTTGCAAAGGGAAGAGTTGGCGCTCTATTTTTCGGTGTCAAAAACAGGGACTGCCGTGCGTGGAACTTGGCTTTGGGTGGCGAGGCTGCAGTGCAACTGGCCAGTGTTTGGACGTACACTGTGGTGGATTCAAGCGAGGTGGTGGTCAGGTAGACGGACTGAGCGTTCGATGAGCAGTGTGTTGGTTTCGGTTGCTTTTTCCTGGACGTGGCTTAGAGCCTGTGCATGGAGTGGAGGGGCAGCGTGCATGGTGCATCGAGTGGACTTCAAAGGAGTTCGGCTTGGAGTTTTCTTCATGTATGAGATCTAACCGTGTGTGTGTGTATATATATATATATAAGTGTTTGAGAATAAAAGGAAATCTAGAGGGATAGAGACGTGCATGTGCATGTTACGGTAAGTGGAGACATGCGAGGAAGGCTTGTTGTTTTTGTTTGCTGAGGAAGAACGTTTCTGCGTGATGATGGAGAGTGTTGCCGTGAGGATAATTCCTATGGTTTTTGGGAGGTTTTCAGGAGAGAAAGAGTCCAAATATAAATACTAGTCTTTTTTTTTTTTTTGATAGAAAGACAACTTCATTGAAGATAAACAAAGATTACAGACATTTATCAAGCCATAAAGCTTGAGAAAGAAAGTCTGGAATACAATCTTCCCGCATCTCAACATTCTCAACATTCCAAGCATGTCTTGCAAGACAATGTGCTGCTGAGTTACCCTCTCTAAAAACATGTGTAAATAAACAAGATACAAAATATTTTTTTAACCGCATAACCTCTCTATATAGAGCCCCAAGATCTGAATCTAACATATTTTGTTGCTGCAAAGACTCAACCAACAATAAGCAATCAGATTCCACAATCACATTCAACACAGCCCTACCAACACACAATTGCATCCCACGAAGAATAGCCAATAGGTCAATGGCCTCTGGTTTTTCCACCTCAGTTTCGGCCATGCTTGCCATCAAAAGCACTTCTCCCTTATCATCCCTTAAAATTACCCCAATGCCAGCCTTCTTGAGATCACAGAAAAGAGCCCCATCTGTGTTAAGTTTGAAGCAATCAGCTGGCGGTGGAGACCATCTTAGGTGCCTTGACAGTTGAGTATTAGAAAGACCCTTCACTGACTTGAAACTCTTCAGCAAACTTAACGCATGTTCAGCAACTTGTTTAATTGGCAAAACCAAGTCTTCAAACACCATTTTATTTCTACGATACCAGAATCCCCAAGCCAAAGAGCAAAAAATAGCCAAACTATCATACTCCTTCAGGAGACAAAGCTGTGATACGAGCTCAAAAAAATTAGCATTATGATTCAAATTCAGACTAGGAACATGTGTCTTCCACGCCTCACTAAGAATAGGACAGCTAAGAACAGCACGATTTAAATCCTCTACAGGATAGGCACAGAAACTGCACATACCATTAGTAACTACCTGTTTCTTCAATAGATTTGCCTTGGTTGGAAGAGCATCACGACATGCTCTCCAAGCGAAAATTTTCATCTTATTAGGCAAAGGTAACTTCCACAAGGCCTTCCAGACTTTATTCTGTCTATTAACCACTGAAGTTTCTGCTGTACCATCCTTTAACAGAGTTGAAATAAACCTATAGCAGCTTCTAACAGAAAACTTTCCAGTCCTTTCATGCTCCCAAATCCACGTATCAGTTGAATCTCCAGGCCCTAACATCAACTTCCATATTTCTGAGACTAAATTTGGATTGAAGAGAGATCTAAGAACCCCCATATCCCAGCACCTTTGATTTGCTGCAAATAAATTCACCACCCTATCCTGCCTATGATCCTCAGAAACGTCATAGCCTTCTTGAACCAGTGCCTTGTGTTCGGGTAACCACTTTTCAGTCCATATATGAATAGCTGTACCATCGCCAATCCTCTTTTGACATCTTTCTTTTAGCCATTTTCTAGCTTCCCATATACTTCTCCAAGTAAAAGAGGGACAATGACCCAACCCAGCTTCAAAGAAATCTGAATGTGAGAAGTATTTGGATTTAAGCAGTTTGTACAGCAGAGAGTTTTCATCTTGAAGCATACGCCACCCTTGCTTAGCTAGGAGAGCAAGATTAAAAGTTCGTAAGTCTTTAAAACCCAACCCCCCTTCAGATTTCCTCTGACACATATTACTCCAACTCATCCAATGAATCTTCCTCTCATCTTGCTTCTGACCCCACCAAAATTTAGCCATAAGACTCTCGAGATCAGAACAAAAACTACTAGGTAACAAAAAACAACTCATCGCATAAGCTGGAATAGTCAGAGCTACAGCTTTGAGCAATACTTCCTTCCCACCTTGAGAGAGCAATTTTTCTTTCCAGCATTGAAGTTTCTGCCATACTTTCTATTTTATGGAATTGAAAGCCCTATTCTTTGATCTACCAACTATAAGAGGTAGGCCAAGATACTTCTCATATTGTTGGAACTCCCCATTACCCCACATCAGCCCAATTTCTTCCCTTTTCTCCCTAATCACATTACTGCTGAAAACCATGGTAGTTTTCTCCTTATTTATTTTCTGACCCGACACCCTCTCATAAGCATCCAACAAAGATTGAAGTCTTCTATTTTCTTCCACTTCCGCCTTAAAAAAAATCAAACTATCATCTGCGAACAGAAGATGATTTATGGTTGGGGCACCTCGACAGATTTTTATACCTGAAAGCTCTTTTTTATTTTCAGCATCCTTGAGCAAAGTAATCAACCCCTCTGTACACAAAAGAAAGAGGTAAGGGGACAAAGGGTCCCCTTGCCTCAACCCCCTACTTGGAATAATAGGACCCTTTTGCTCCCCATTAATTAAAACAGAGAAAGAAACAGAGCTCACACAGTACATAACCAGCTCTATAAAAGCCCTATCAAAACCCATGGCAGTCCTAACAGCTCGAATAAAACTCCACTCCACCCGATCGTACGCTTTGCTCATATCCAACTTAATTGACATTTGACATATAACCCGTCTTCCCTTTTCTCTTATGCTTAAGAAAATGAATCAATTCATACGCAATTAGAACATTGTCAGTAATCAAACGACCAGGAATAAAAGCACTTTGACTAGCCTCAATAACAATAGGTAAAACAGTTTTCAACCTATTTGCTACCACTTTAGCAATCAACTTATAAACCACATTACATAAAGAAATAGGCCTATAATCAGCTACGAACTCAGGGGCTTTTTTCTTGGGGATCATAGTAATATTTGTATGATTAATAGTAGAAGGGAAAACACCTGAATTGAGAGCAGTAAGGACAGCATTAGTGACTGAAGGACCCACAAGATGCCAGTATTTCTGGTAGAACAATGGTGACATCCCATCTGGGCCTGGTGCTTTTTGAGGGTGCATCTGTGCCAACGCTGCAGAGACTTCAACATCAGTATATTCCTTACATAAATCCTCATTCATAGAACTGGAAATTACCAGCAAGTGAACCCAGAAAATCAAGAGACCCCCCAGGATTAGAACTGCTGAATAGGTCCCTGAAATACTGAAGAATCACCTGGTCCCTTTCCTCACTCGTCTGCCACACCCCTTGAACATCCTTAATCCTAACCATCTTGTTTTTCCTTTGCCGCTGAGAAGCCATCATATGGAAATATCTAGAATTTGAATCCCCTTCTTTTAGCCATAATACTTTTGATCTCTGTTTCCACATTAATTCATCTCTTTCCAACCACTTCTGGACCTCCTCCCTAGCCCTATGATGAGCCTCTCTATCTGCCTCCAAAGGATCACTATCATGCAAAGAAGATAAATGCAATCTTGCCAACTGTAACTGTTTTTGGACATTACCAAAAGAGGCTTTATTCCAGCAATTTAATTGAGCACCACTCTCCTTGATTAACCCCATCACCTCAACCATACTACATCCACCCCCAGCCCTTCTCCAAGTGGAAGTAATAATATCCTCACAAGCCTTTTCCCCCACCCACATTGACTCAAATTTAAATTGTTTTTTGGGCTTCACAAGGATCTCCTCACCATCAGTATTAACCCATAGAGGAATATGATCAGAGTACGCAGCAATACCATGAACAACAGAGGAAAAATGGAATCTGCTCACCCACTGGAAATTTGCAAGAGCCCTATCCAGTCTTGCATGGATACAATGCACTCCATACCTCCGATTACTCCAAGTAAATTTCTGACCCCTATACCCCAAATCCTTCAACTCACACTCATCAACTACTCTTCGGAAGGCATTAATCTGCCAATCCGATCTAGGGTTACCCCCACATTTCTCATGATGATGCAGAATTTCATTAAAATCCCCTAACACTAACCAAGGCTCCCCATTAGTCACACATAATCGATTCAACAATTCCCAAAAATGAAACCTATTAGCCACTTCAGGGTGTCCATAAACACCCGTCAAAAACCATTCATCCACCCTATCATCAGACTTGACACTAGCATGAATATGATTAGGCGAGTAATTTAACACTGAGAGGGAAATGTCCCTACTCCAAAACAAAGCAAGCCCCCCTTTACGGCCAACAAAATCCACCACTAAACAAACGAAATTTACATACCTCAAATTCACAAGAACGTAATCTTGTTTCTTGAAGGAACAAGATATCAGGAACTTCCCTCTTCACCAAATCGCAAAGGGTACGAATGCCACATGGGTTCCCAAGCCCACGAACATTCCAGCAGAGGATCTTCATTGGTGCCTGCGGGGCTGTTCAACAGCCGCTGCAGATTCCATTTGCTCCGAGGGACCATATCCGGTACTCTTCTTCACCACTCGCTCCTCTGAATCGAATGAGATAGGGTGAACTTTCCTCTTTCTGGTAGGAGATAAAACTGAAATTTCCCCATGATTCTTATCACTCGGACCAACCAGACCCGACATCCTCGTCCATCTTCTACTAACAAGCCCATCAGGCTTTCCGCAGCCCATTAAAGCCGCCTAAGACATAGCTAGTGATTCTTCTCGTGGCCCACTAGTCAAGGTTGGCCCAGCAACGTAACATCCCTTTTCAGCAGAAATTTGAACTTTGTACACAACAAACTCCACTCCCTCCCGTAACGGCTCTGCCAACTTCTCCTGAACATCCTCCACTGGTTCCACATTTTGCGCAACAGCAACCAATTCTGGATTCGAGACTTGTGCCACATTTACCTTATCAGTTACATCATCTAGATGAGCCCAAGTAACGGTTTCAGTAGCCTCCTGCTCCGATGGCTCACCCCTAGTTACCTGAGTTGCCATAGCAGCCGAACTCCGCTGCCCGCGATCCCAATTTGTAGGCTCCTTGAAATTATCACGAAAGGAAGAGGCTCTCAACCACGCACCGTAGGGGAGAAAAGCATCCTCCATAACCTCCAACGATCTACGGGCACACTCATTGTCACCATGCCCCAGACAACCACACCAATAACAAAAATTAGGTAAACGCTCGTAAGAAAAACGAACCCAAACTGGATTATCCCCTCCCATTACAAATTTGGTACCTTGCAGTAGCGGCTTTGTGACATCCAGCGTTACACTAGGAATTGTCGAGAGGAGAGGGAGAATGTGTAGTGGAGAGTTTGATTTCCTATTAGGAAACTTTTTCAACTGAAGATAAACATGGTGCTAACGGGTGAAGATAGAAAGAAATAAGGTAGAAGAACTCTACCGGCTAATGTACAAATCCGATCATAAAAATATACTAAAAATAGCAAATGATAATAATCTTATTAAAATTACTAATGTAAAATTTGATAATTTTAATAATACTAATACTAATAATTATTAAAACTATTAACTATAAAATCTGATAATAATAATAATAATAATAATAATAATAATAATAATAATAATAATAATAATAATAATAATAGTAGTAGTAGTAGAATGTGTATGGTTATAAGAAAAATACATAAAACTTATCTTATAGCCTAAACTTAGGGTCAAGTTGTTACAATTTGTAATTTCAGTGTCTAGGGGATTTTAATCTCATTGTTTTTTTTTTTTAATCTTCAAAATGAACCTCAAATTTTCACTGATTCACAACCAGATACATGCATCCATATTTCCCACAACCTCTATACATATACCATTGATCATTTTATAATTTTATAATGTTTTCATACAGAAAACCTAGAACACAGGCAATCACATTATCTTAGGTTTTCTTTTTGTCCTTACACATTTTTGCATCATAAAACCTGCGAAACCCATTGTCCCTGAGGAATGACCATCTCACCCAACACACTAGTTCTACTTTTATACTTGGAGGCATTAATTGGTGATTATCACAATGCTAGGGATGCCATGTTAGGATTTCAGATGTTGTGGTTGTTATTGTGTTGTGTTGATTTCTTCATATGACAAAGATATGACCATGATTTTTCCAAATATAGTGTCCTAACATGATACTAAGCTAGGGTTTAGGACATGGTTGGATGTGAAATTTCGGATTTAGCCTTGAGGGTAGGCAAAAAAGACCATAAACCACACCAAGGCCTGGTTTGTTAACACAACTCTTCCCATCTCATCTCATCTAATGATTACAACTTTTCCAAACTTCTAAATAAAATACAATAAACAATTCAAAATTTTCAAATCCCAAAAAAATAATAATATGAAAAAAATTATATTCTAATAATAGTTTATTTAAACTTCATCTCATCTCATCTGTGTAATCAAATGAAATCTAAGTAAAAATTAGTGTGTGGGAGTCTCTGCCTTGGGGGAATTCTCATAGTAGATGTTTGATTTTGTGCATTCTAAGCTCATAAATGGACTTAGAATGAAAAATAAATGAAGTATGTAAACTTTTGTGAAGTTTGTGGCCCATTTGTAATTTTTGTTTAGAGGCTTATTTTCAAATTTCCAAGAGTTAAGGGGCACTTTTGCAATTAATGTTCTAGGATAGTAAGTTATGATTTTATATAGATAAAAGGGAATTTCAAACCTTAGATTATCTCTCATTTCTGCCCACTCTACATTATTACGTGAGGATATTGGTAAGTTAGCTTCTAACATACTCTTAGTGTATTACAATATGAAAGATGGTAACTTTGATGCAAATGAACCATGTTATAAGTATATGTTGATTATATTCAAAATTTTTATGCCATGCCATGTTGTCATATGTATCAAGCATGAATATTTGTCACAAAGCACAAATACATGTCATGAAGCATACGAGTCTATCATGAAATATTTTTTTTGAGTCAAGCATGAAATGTCAAATTTTATCACGAGTCTATCATGAAATGCTAGGATGAGGGATTATCCTAGTCAAACTCTCCTATCCACTCTGGAGTGAAAGAAGATGCTACGGTGGAGGCATTATGATCTGCCGTAACCCAAAGGGTATTACGGATGAAACCATAATCTAAAAGGTACTCATGGTGAAGACGTTATGAACTACCTAAGCACTCCTTCTCTAAATAAGAATGAATGAAATCTATCAATGAAAGCAAGTATATCATGAAGTATGAAAAACTCTGATGTCAATAAAGTTATGTTTTGCAAAAGCAAGTTCATGTTTGCCATGCATACATGCCATGTTTATCATCAAGCATGCTTGATATACTGTTGGTAACTTAGACATATAACTTGTTTAGATATGTAAAAACCACACCATGGTAGTCCCAACTACCATTCCCACCCGAAATGGTAGATTCTACTCCAGGCAAGGATGACAAAGGAAATGCATGGCTCCATGATTAGTGAAAGACTCAGTTGCGTTTGGTTAGTAAGGTATTCTTTGATATTCTGTGAATACTAGTGAAAAAATAATAAAAAAGTAATGATAAAATATTGAATAGTAGTGAATAGTAGTGAAAAATAGGTAAATATAATAATAAAATAATAAATAGTAGTGAGGTATTTTCAGAATACCTGAGAATACCTCACTACCCAAACTGATTCGTGAAGGACCTCATGTAGCCCATCCTCCAGTTTCTGAACATGATACTACTTTTGATTGTAGAGCTGCGTGAGCAGGTTGACATATAGTTATTAGGCTATCAATTTTATAGCTAAGGAGTTATTAGTCCAGCATGTCGTCTCTTTTGTATCAAGACATGTTTTGATGGATGATGGAATTATTTAAGTACGAATGAAATGAATTAATTTTTTTTTTGGGATTTAGTTATTCTAGAACAATGTATGTTGAACAAAATAAAAAACTCCACTGCATTTATTGCATATTGCTAGAAGCATGCTAGGTGCATTGCATTCTAACTGTCATGAGTGGAGGTATGTAGCCTTGTATTGCATGTCCTAACACTTTGACCTCCGTCAAATCCCAAGCGGAGTTTGGGGCTATCACATGGCCCCATGCAACATGCCATGGAGTTCTATCTGGGTGAGTTACACAGGACGAGGAAAGTGGATTGTTGGGCATCAAGTGGTTGTTGAAGGAAAAAAACTTGCACTCAACCAAGACTAGGGTGATTAATAAATGTGGTGGGTTTCTTGTCCACCATGGGAGTGGTGAGCCATGGCAGGCAGACCCAGTGCTTGCACTTGGCTTTTTCTACTGGCGGGTTGCACTCCTGCTAGCCTTGTTTGAAGCCACAGGTAAGGTGGCACCTGATGGCGACGAGCTGGGATGTGATAGGGAGCACGCTAAGCATAGTAGGCTCAACCCATTTTAAATTGCTATAGGTGTATGGCATATGGGTGGGGAGTGATGGTATTGATCTCAGCACGAGGCGAGGAAAGCCATGGTGGTTATAGAAATAACCGTCGAATCAGGTGGTACTCATCATAGGCTTTTGTGGTGAAGGAAGGTGATGCGGTTGAGCAAGCTTCCGTGGCGAGTACCACCAATGGTGGTGAGGAAACTTCCGTGGTCGAGCATCACTACGCTTGCCACATAAAATGTTGATGAGTCATGTGGTGGCCGTTGGTGGCTTTACCCGCTAATGGTGGTCACAACAGATGTAGAACTATGAGGACATCTTGCCAACCTCTAGGACATCCGAAGATGAGGAATTGGTAGGGAAAACTTTTGTCATCTTCATTTGCTCATCTAGCAAGGTGATAGGATTCAACCCACGTTGTGTAGGGGCAATGGTAGGTTGCATGCCCACCATCGTGCGTCTCTTGGATGCATGGCGACTTGGACCCTTTACATGCACAGTGCACTATGGCTGTAGGGGACCGGCAAGAGGCCTTGCCATCCCTATCTGGTCGTCCGGCATGGTGGCCAACCTCAAACCATGCTATGCAATTGGGGTGGCGGGTAGCAAGCCCAACCCTGTGGGTCTCCTGGATGCATGGTAACGGCATGCACAGTGCACTCCAACCACCCCTCGAGTTCTCTCTTTTTTGTTCCTTTTTTTGACTAATAGTTGTTCTAAGAAATGAAAAATAACATTTGAAAAGTTAGAGAGAATCGTATCTTCTTCTTTGGAGGTGATCTAGTGAGTCGAAGAATCATCCTTCTTCCATTTCCTTTGCAAAGAATTAGTCAATTCCACAAGCCAGAAAGGAAGAAAAGACCATCCTCGGCCCATGGTAATGGCTAGAGCACATTATGGCATTCTTGCATTCATCCATTGTAGTAAATAATAAATAAAATAAAATGAGAGAGAATATACAGATTTACATGCTTTGGCATAAAACCTATGTCCACGGGGTATTTGCAGGGTGAATCCACTATAATGGGTGATTTGTACAATCTCTTATGACCTCTCGTATCTCTTAGTACAATGCAAGTCGATGACCCTTTTGCCTAGAAAAGATAATGCCTCTAGAGTCCTCTTTGAAGGTAGAAAAATCATTCCAAGAGTCCCCTAATGTCTGTATGGAGGTCCCCTTTTATTGAGGCCTTTGGAGTGGTTGATCTCCTGCCAAGTTTATGTCACTCTCACCTTTACATGTCTGACTTAACTCCCTATGTTTCAACTCTTGTCTTGTCTTTTATTTTCCTCTTTTCCCTCCTACTTTTGATGAGAGTCACCCAGTGGGCTGGCCTAGAACATTTTATCCCTAACAAATATAATAAGAAAATACTTGATTAGAGATAAATTAACTTGTCAAAATAAATTACCATACAAAAATTATTTTGATGATTATATAAGTGGGAGTTTTTTTCTTTCATACTTTAATGTCCAAATATGATTATACAAAAATTGTTGCAAGTGGGAAGTAGGGTTATACAAGAAATCGTACAACCAACCAGGACCGACTCAAAACGGTTGTCGGAGCTCAGAACCGACTGAACCCGACAGGGAACCGATCGGCCAACGGTGGTAATTTAACAAAACTGAGGTCGGCCAGTTCGGTAACGGTTTGAACCGGGAAAAAACAGTTGAACCAACCAACGTAATATACCTATTTTTAAAATATATATATATACCATTCTAAAATGACATATTTTCACTTAAATAAGTAAAACGACATCGTTTTGCTTCTATAGTTTTTTAAAAAAAATAAAGGGAATGACACCGTTTGGCTTATGCCAAACAGCAATGTTTCTACCTAGGGTTTAAAGTTCGCATCGCTCCCCTTCTCCTTCTTGAAGTCGATTGTCGAGCCCTCACTCTCAAGTCTCAGCACTCAGTCATCAGCCCTCCCCTTCTCCTCTTCAGCGGCCATAGCCACTCTCCACTCCAGTCTCCACTCTCCAGTGGCATCAGTAACGGCCCAGTCTCCACGTCCCTCCGTCAAACGGCGCATCCCACGCCCATGAACCCACAACAAAATTACATCGATTTTTAGTAGTTTGAGGTATGGTTTTTAATAATCAGTTTAGAGAATTAGAGATTTTAGGTATGAGAATTTTAGTGATTAGAATTTTATTACTTTGAATTTCATCAATATCTAAATTAGGGATTTTAGGTATGAGAGGCTTAGTGAAAACCGACCCCTTGTTATTTTACCAAGCTTGGAAACATGAAGAGATTTTACTTCGAATTTCATCAATATATAAATTATAACCTACAACAAATTGGAAATATATAGCTCCATACTTCATGTGAATTGGTAGTGTGAACTATGAATTGGTGGTAGTGTTGTAGAATTGGTAGTGTGAACTGTGAAGTCAGTGAAAAATTGAAAATCATGTGAAAATCAAATTATGTGAAAATCATGTGAAGTTAGTTTGTAGAGCTACAGGAATAAAGATAATGAAATAATTTGTGAGGTTGATGAGCGATCTAAAATCTAGATTAGAGTCTTAGACTTGTGATGTTTGCCACGTTGCAAACTAGCTAGTGTGTAATTGTGTTGATTTTTTTGTTTGTTTTAATTGTTGTGTAATGACGTGGTATATATAATTTTTTACATGTTAGATGAATTATTCATCAAGTCCAATTGATCTTGAATCAAACTCCCAAACAATTAATTTGGGAGAGACCCAAACACCAAAACCCCCAAGTGCCTCTAATAGTAGTAATTGCCCACTTCCTAAGAAACAGAAGGGGAATGATCCGTCAATTATTTGAGACCATTTTACAAAAGTTGAGGGTTGTGCCGTTGATGATCCTAAGGCCAAGTGTAATTATTGTAGCAAGGTGTACGCTTGCCACTTAAAGACGAACGGAACTTCAACCATACAAAACCATCTACCTCAATGTCCCAAAAATCCTCATAAATGTGAGCCTTTGGATAAATATCAAACAACATTGATAGGTGAGGCATCCTCGGTGGGGTTTGGAGAGATTGATAGTTTGTTAAGGAATCTTGTAACCCACAAATCTAGTGAAGAGGCTATAAGGTTGGCGCCTGCAGCGATGGTAATCATCGATGATTTAAGAAGATGGTTTGGTTGCTTGAACGTAGATTTAAAATGTCATGTCGAGTCACGGTTGCAAGAGATTGTATGAAACTATTTGCATCTAAAAAGGCCAAGCTTAAAAATTTGTTTAAAGATGGGGGAATGAGGATTTCATTAACTACCAATACGTAGACATCGGTACAAAATCTTAATTATATGTGCCTAACTGCACATTTCATTGATAGTGATTGAAAATTGTAAAAGAAAATCATTAATTTTTGTTTAATCCATAATTATCAAGGGGATACTATTAGGAACTATATTGAATCGTGTCTCCTTCACATTGATAAAATATTTGTTGTTACTGTTGATAATACTAGCTCAAATGATACTGCAATTTCATATTTGAGGCATTTTTTTATGAGGAATATGTTGGGAGGAAAGTATATGCACATGAGATGTTGTGCTCATATTTTTGAACCTTATCGTGATTGACAGTCTTAAGGAGTACAATGACACCATTACAATGGTTAGAAATGTGGTTAGATATGTGTGCTCCTCCCCTATAAGATTAGACAAATTTAAGAGATGTGCAGAAAAATAGAAAATTGATTGTAAAAGAATGTTATCCCTTGATGTGCAAACCCAATGGAATTCAACTTGCATGATGTTGGAGGCAGTTGAGAAATTTAAGAAGGCTTTCAGGCGGATGGAGAGTGAGAACTACAATTTTCTCTCTTACTTTAAGGATGGAAACATTGGGCCTCTTAGAGTTGACGAGTGGGAGATAGTGCAAGTTTTTGTGAAATTTTTGAAAATTTTTTATGATACCACTTGTTGATTTTTTGGGTCTTTATATGTCACGGTAAACACCAGTTTTTTGAGATTTGTATGCTAAATAGAGTTGGTTAGGCTAAGTGAGAGTGAGAATAGTTGTTTGATGAACATGACCATAAGCATGAGAGTGAAATATGATTAGTATTGGGGTTCATTGGATAGGATGAATTTCTTGTTGTTGATTGTAGTTATCCTTGATCCATGTAGTAAGTTAGGGCTTCTTACTTTCTATTTGAAAAAAATTCATGATGCAAGTTGGGCTGAAGAGTTGTTGTCGAGTGTGAGACAGATTTATCTGACATGTATGCGGAGTGTAATGCTACCTTTGGTTCTACCTCGACTAACAGAGAACATGTTTCCCCTCTGGCATCTGCACTCACAAATGATGGTGAAGACAATCATGAGTCACAACTTTCTTATGAGTGGTTGCTAGCATCGACTGCCTCTAGATCTACAACTACCAAAACATAGATAGACCAGTATTTATCAGATGGCTGTGAGGCATTCAGCCAATCTTTTAACTTGTTGACTTGGTGAAAAGTTAATGAGCCTAAATATCCTATACTTGTGAGGATTGCAGGAGACATGTTAGCCATGCATGTTTCCACGGTTACATCAGAGTCAGCATTTAGTACAGGAGGTCTTGTACTTGATCCTTTTCAGAGTTCGTTGACTCCGAGAATTGTTGAGGCACTTATTTGTATTCAGAATTGGTTGTGACATCTATCAACACCAATTGATATTCGAGAGTCCATGGATTATGTTGAGAGCTTTGTGGTAGAATCTGGTAATATTTTTCTCATTCAATTTTCATATTCAATTACTTTTATAATTTAATTTAATTTTTTTTCATAGAGTTAGGAGCATCGTTCATCACAACTATTGATGATTGAAGAGTCGAAGATTGCATTGGCCCTTGGGAATCTATTTGGAATCTTGAAGAATGAAGATTTGTGAAATTTTATTCAAGAACAATTGTTATTTGTTGTTTACTTACTTAAGAAAATTTGGTTTTGTTTGTAATGTGTATTAAACCTCTAGTGGTGTTTTTTTTTAGTTATCTAGTAATTAGTATATAAGATAATAAGACTATAAAGTATAAGTAGTATATATGTAGTAGTAAAAAGTCTCCTCTCTGGTTCTCTCTAGAGAATAGAGGTGGTGTCCCGAGTTACTATCATGGATAAACTCCATGAGATGTGGGAGAATTTCCAGTTGAATGAAGAGGAAGGTGCGGCTATAGGCATTGAAGAGGAGGGGATCTCTGAAGTCCTTTGTAAAGGTGATAGGAGTTTGATCAGTAAGATTTGGTCGGATCGGCAGATTGGCAAGAACATCGTTGAATCTACTATGGCAAAGGTGTGGAGACTAAGTAACGCGGCCATCTTCACTGAGGTGGGAAAAAATAGTTTTGTTATTACCTTTGCAACGCATGCGGATAAAAACTGTGTGATGAGTGGGAGGCCATGGCTTTTTGATGGTCAAATGTTTGTGATGAAGGTTTTCGATGGGTATATCCCACTCAATAAGATGTCTTTTGATGAAGCTGTGTTATGGATCCAGTTCTATAATTTACCACTGTTTGGTATGTCAAGAGATTTCGGGGAAAGGTTGGGAAGTTCTTTAGGAGTAGTAGAAGAGGTTGAGGTGGATGGGGATGATGTGGGGTGGGGTAGGTTCTTGCGTGTAAAAATTTTGTTGAATCTGAAGAAACCTTTGGCCAGAGGACGGACGATTACTTTGCAAGGTTTGAAAACCTGGATTCCTATACAGTATGAGAAGTTACCGCATTTTTGCCTGCAGTGTGGAAGGATCGTTCATGAGGAAGGAGGGTGCCCAGTTTCTATCCGTTTGGAGACGAGCAGTAAGCAGTATGGAAGCTGGCTTCATGCTGATCAGGGCGGTCGGCGATTTCGTGGTACTAGTCAAACATGGAATAGATCATCAACTAAGAGTAGTCCGGAGGAGAAGCGGCAGGCAACGGTGGTGGAGGGTGGTGAAGAGGGTGCAGTCAATGCCATGCAGCAGAATGCAGATTCTGCGGATCAATCAGTTATGGGCAGCGGAATGCAAGGCGTGAATAAACGAGGAGATCAGCAGGAAAATACGCAAAATAAGGATGCAGATCAATGTAATCAACAATCACTCCAAGTTGACTCGATGCCTTTATTTTAGGAAGTTGATGAGAGTGTGCCTGCAGTAACGGATATCTTGGAAGGAAGCGGATTTATTGACTTTTTGAATAGTAAGGAAACTGTTGATATCGGGGTGGGCCAAGAGGATGAGTGGGCTATTTTAGCCCAGGAAGGTGTGGTTGGTGAGGCCCATCAGGTAACTAAAAAGATACTGAGACGGTCCATTAGAAAAACTTGGAAGAAACATACTCGCCTATCAGAAGACGTAGTTGAGAAAAACTCCATGCATGAAGGGAAGAAGCGTCCTCTTGAGGAAGGCAGCAGTGTCTCCATATCAAATAAAGGGAGAAAGAAAAACAGATTGTTGGGACTCTCGAATGGTGATTCGGATACACTTGGTACTCATCTTTTACGAGATATTGATCAAGATTTTTTTACATTAGCAGAGGCTGTTGAACAGCCCTGCCGACACCAATGATTCTCATTAGTTGGAACTCTCGTGGGCTTAGGAACCCACGAGGAGTTTGAGTCCTTGCTGACTTAGTTAGAGAGGAAGATCTCAAAGGTCTTGTTTTTACAAGAGACCAGATTGCATGCAAAAGTAGCGGATAGATTAAAATTCAGATTGGGTTTTGAGAATTGTTTGGCAGTAAGTAGTGAGGGGAGGAGTGGTGGACTGGCACTATACTGGAAAAAAGATGTTCAGGTGATTATTAAGAACTATTCCAAACGTCACATTCATGCTTCAATCTATGACATAATTGTGGAAGGGGAAACTTGGTTCTTCACTGGGATTTATGGTCAACCTAAGGCTCATAGGAGACATGAAATTTGGGATCTTATAAGGTCCTTGAAATTACCACGAGAGCAAGGTTGGCTTCTGATGGGAGACTTTAATGAGATCTTGAGCAATCAAGAGAAAAGTGGAGGGAGAGTGAGTTCAGACAGACAGATGCAAGCTTTTCAAGCCGTAGTTGATGATTGTGAGTTAATGGATCTGGGCTTTCAGGGTAATCCTTTTACCTGGTGTAATAACAAAGAATCTGACCATTGTATTAGTAAGAGGCTGGACAGATGTCTTGCTAATCTTAAATGGAAGGCTTTATTTCCTATGGCTAAAGTTATTCATAGTACAGCAGCATATTCAAACCATATCCCCATCAAGTTAAATGTGTTTCCTGCAGAAGTCCAGAGGAAGTTTAAAAGACCATTTCAGTTTGAGGCAATGTGGGTGGAGGATAGTAGTTGTCAGGAGGTCATCAAAGGGGCTTGGTTAGATAGTGTTGGGGACAGAAAAATGGAGGGGGTGATGAAACAGATTAGTAGATGTGGTGAGAAGTTAGAAAAGTGGAATAAAGATAGCTTTGGGCATGTGCAGAAAAATCTTAAAAAGGCAAAACAGAAGTTACAGCAGGTTCAGGATGCAGACCCTCAGAGTCTTGATCGTGAGGCTATCAAGAATGCTAGATCAGAGGTGAATAAATGGCTGGCCAGAGGGGAAATCATGTGGAGACAGAGGTCGAGAGTGCAATGGCTAATAGAAGGGGATAAAAACACCAGGTTTTTTCATCATAAGGCATCACAACGAAAGGCAAAAAATATGATCAAGGGAGTAAGGGATTCTAATGGCATATGGCAAGTGGATGAAGCCCGAGATGAAGTAATCCTCAACTACTTCCAAGATCTGTTCACAGCATCTACAGACAGTGGCAGTATTGATTTTTTGGAGAATTTAGTGGGAAGGGTTACTATTGATATGAAACAGAAGTTGGATATGCCTTTTGTTGCAGCTGAAGTGGATGTGGCCTTGAAGGAAATGAATCCCACCAAGGTCCCTGGTCCTGATGGTATGGCCCCTCTATTTTATCAAAAGTTTTGGCATATTGTGAGAAGAGATGTGACTTGTGCAGTTTTACATGTTCTAAATACTGGTAGTTTCCCACCCATGTTGAACCATACTTATGTCACTTTGATTCCCAAAAAGAATAAGGCTGAGTTAGTGTCTGATTTCAGACCAATACTTATGTCACTTTGATTCCCAAAAAGAATAAGGCTGAGTTAGTGTTTGATTTCAGACCAATACTTATGTCACTTTGATTCCCAAAAAGAATAAGGCTGAGTTATGTCATTTACAAGTTGGTGTCTAAAGTGATTGCAAATAGGCTGAAGAAGATTTTACTAGATCTGATATCACAATCACAATGTGCTTTTGTACCAAGGAGATTAATCTAAGATAATGCCCTAGTAGCTTATGAGCTTGTCCATTTCATTCGAAGGAAGAGGCAAGGAAAGAAGGGCTTCATGTCTATTAAACTAGATATAAGCAAAGCTTATGATCGAATAGAGTGGAGGTTCCTTGAAGCAGTAATGCAGAAAATGGGTTTTGGTGCTAAGTGGGTGGAACTGGTTATGACTTGTGTGAGGACTATTTCTTTTTCCATTTTGATAAATGGGGAACCTAAAGGTCCTATTTATCCCACTAGAGGGGTAAGGCAAGGGGATCCTATCTCCCCTTATTTATTTCTTCTATGCATTGAGGGACTTATTTCTTTGTTAAAACAAGCTGAGATGAGTGGAGCTGTGGAGGGGATTCGGATATGCAGGAATGCTCTTAGTGTAAATCACTTAATGTTTACAGATGATAGTGTCTTGTTTTGCAGGGCTTCCTTACAAACAAACTTGAATATAATGCAGCTACTAGAGACCTATGAAAAGGCATCGAGGCAAAAGGTGAATAAGGATAAGATTGCAATGGTGTTCAGCAAGAATATCATAGACACTCAACAATAAGAGATTATGCAGTTGTGGGGAGTGATGCAATGCCAAAACTATGACAGGTATCTGGGCCTCCCTTCTATGGTGGGCATAGGAAAGCATCAAGCATTCTCTTAGATTAAAAGTAAGGTTTGGCAGAAGCTTCATGGGTGGAAGGAAAAGATCCTGTCTCAAGGAGGAAAAGAAGTGCTTATCAAGGCTGTGGCCATGTCCATCCCAACATACTCGATGAGTTGCTTTAAACTTCCTATATCTTTATGTTCTGAATTGGAAAATTTAATTGCCAAGTTTTGGTGGGGTCAGAAGGGAGAGGAGAATAAAATCAGGTGGGTGAGTTGGAGAAAGATGTGTGCATCAAAAGCAAATGGTGGGATGGGGTTTAAAGATTTGAAGACTTGCTCTCTTAGCAAAGCAGGGATGGAGAATTCTCAAAGAAGAAGATTCACTGCTACATAAAATCTTCAAAGCAAAGTATTTCCCTTCATCTGGTTTTAAAGATTCGAAGCTAGGAACAGCCCTTTCTTATGTATGGAGAGGAATTTGGGAAGCAAAAGATTGGATGTTAAAAGGGTGCAGATGGAGGATAGGAGATGGAAAGGCTATTAATATATGGTCTGATTATTGGCTGCCTAAACACAGGCTAATCCCACCTTCAGGCTCTATAACTCAAGCACAACTCAAATGGACAGTGGCAAAATTGATTGATGAACACACAAGATGGTGGGACATGGAAAAGATCAGAAGATTCTTACCTCAGAATGAAGCTCATGAGGTTCTAAAGATTATGTTACCTGCTGTGAGCCAACCGGATAGTTTGGTCTGGGAGCATGAGTCTAATGGCCAGTATAGTGTTAAGAGTGCTTACAGTTTGTTTATGTCATTATGTGAAGAATCGCAGGTGGGTGAGATTTCTTATAGGGAGGATCAAAGGAGCTGGTGGAGGAAACTGTGGAAGATGAGAGTACCTAATAGAGTAAAAATATTTGCTTGGAGGGTGTGTAAAAATGGGTTACCAACTTTGAAGAACCTCAAAGCCAGAAAGGTGGTGGAAGATGCTAAGTGTAGATGGTGCAAGGTGGAAGAAGAGGACATTAATCATGCTCTCCTTTACTGCTTAAGTTTCAAAGAAGTTCTACAGGAACAACTCAGTTTTTTGCAAGATCTTCCAGATAATCTTGATTTTATGCATATTTTGGCACACGTGGTCAGAAGGAATAAACAAAGAGAAATTGAGAAACTGTTCTTGTGTGTGTGGGGGGGGGGGGCTTTGGTATAGAAGAAATCAATTCCTCTATGAGAAGAAAACCTTGAAACCAGTTGAAGTCTTGGATAATGCTCTGTCAAGTTATAATGAATACCATTCTGTGTTAGAGAATCATCAGCAAGGAGGAAAGTCTCTCTGTGGTTGGCAGCCACCACCTACAGGAGTAATGAAGTTAAACACAGATGAGGCTATTTTCTATGATTATTGTCGATCAGGTGCAGGTATGGTTCTTCGAGATGAGGGAGGCAGGGTGGTCTTCACAGCAAGCAAACCAGAAGCTAGGATTGATGATCCTATGGAGATTGAATTTTTGGATGTGTTGAGAGGACTTTAGATCTGTCTTCCGTTGGGCATTATTGATCTTCAAGTTGAATGTGACTCTCTGTTGGTTGTTCAAGAAATAAACAAGAAGCAGATTTCTCTGTCTATATGGAGAAATTTGATTCAAGAGATAAAGAGATTGATTCTTAGATTTCCAAAAATTTCTTTCCATCATAAAGGCCGGTTGGCTAACAATGTAGCCCATAGTTTGGCAAGATATTCATGGCATTTAGATGATCTGGTGATTTGGTGGAACTCGTTTCCAGAGTTTGTTTCACAAGTCATTTGGCATGATGCAATGATGTAATTTCTTTTCTGAGGAATAAAACAGTTTCAAATTGTTTATAAAAAAAAAAGTATATATGTAGTAGTTATTAGTTACTAATAGTACATATGACATTAAAATTAAAATGAAATTGAATATTTAAAATTAATTTTAAAAATTCAACAAAAAAGCCCAAAATGTTGATCATCTAGAATAATAAATTGAGCCCAAAATGAGGTTGAATTGAGTTTTAAAAAGGCCCAAAATGAATGGCCCAAACCGGCCCAAATTGCTAAACTGACCGTGAACCAGCTGGTTTTACCTCCTTCCATAGTCGGTTTTGACCTATTTTCCACCCAAAAAATGATGTGTCGCGATTTTGTGCTGAAACCGAACCGAAGGGTCGGTTTTTCACCCCTAGTGGGAAGGAACAAAGGGTGTAAATTTTCAAAAATCATCCGCAATTTTATGATACATGTTTATTTTAGGTCTCATTTTCTTTTAATTTTTTCAAACTAATCAATTTTATGAAACATGTTTATCAAACATTATCCAGCTTCCTTACTTTTGTCTGGCCAAAATGTGCATTTTTCCTTCCATTGATTGTCTTTCAAGAAGGGTCCCCCACAATAATTTTCAAGTAGAGTTTTTCAACGAATTAATAAGTCAAGTCTTTACAAATAACTGGCCTTTCTTGTAAACGTAAACAACGGAAAAGACTGTTTTGGTTCCCAAATAAAAGAAAACTCTATTGATTTAAATAAAAGCTAATTTTACCGAGTCTTCATAGTTTTTTCATTATTAGTAGTGTCGCTGCCCCATAATTGACCACCCAATTGATGCGAAATGATCAATTCGGCCAATAAACTCTAGGGGATCTACACAATCATAATCCCTTCTTAGTTCTTATAGGTCAACGGGCTCTTAGTTTAGCATGGATATAAGTTTTTGCTGAGTTACAAATTAAATTATTTGCACAGTGAAAGATTGCCTTTTTATAGTGACATATATATATACTAGGTGAAAATAACGTACAATGCACGTTTGTTTAGTTTAAATTTATTTAGTTTATAAATAATTACAGACTATGATATATAAATAAATTATAATAAATTATAAATAATTATTTAGATAATAATATTTCAATGTATTTTTTAAATAATTATAAATAATATATTACTGTAATTTATAAATAATTTCTTTTATTTTGTATTCACGTTTGCCTAGTTTATGATATAGTTATCTATAAAAAATATTATACATTTTATAAAAATAATTGATTTCACTTAATAATTTAAGATATAGTGAAAAAGATAAAAACATTAGTTTAAAATATCTTACAATCCAATATATATTTTTATGAATAATGCTAGATCCCCAGCTGGGAGCTCCCAGGGTCTAGCAAGTGTATTTTTATGTTGTTTTTTTAAATTCTTTTTTTATATAAATTTTTTTAATAATTTTAAATATTTTAAAAAAAAAATTTATAACATTATTAAAAAATACTTCCTTAATCATCAAGTAAAATAAATTTCATAAAAAAATATCATTTTACTTCGTAATTAAGGAAATATTTTTTATTGATTTTTTTTTACTTTCTGATTAAAAAAGTAATTTTTAATGACGTTTTAAATTTATTTTATTTTTAAAAAATATAAAAATATCTATATAAAAAATAACTTTAAAAAAAACAAAGTACACCCTAGCTGCCATTGGTGTGTGTTTAATGCGCACATGTGGCTAGTAATCGGCTAATACACAAATATTATATATATATATATATATATATATATATATATATATATATATATATATATGTCTCTTTCACTGTCAAAGCCGCTAGCTAACTTTTTTCTCAAACTTTGAAATTAATTAACTTGGCTGGCTCGGTGGACGATTTAGTTTTTGGTGGATAGGTACGTACGCACAAGCATTATTGCAGGAGGGTTTAATTCTCACCTTAATAAATTATTCCTCAATTTGTATGTTAAAAGTCTTTTTTCTTTCTATTTGTCGTTTTCAAGAGGCCAATTTAGTCTTTACCACTTCAGTGATGGAGATGTTGTGGCAGGGATATTTTCCCAAATCAGTTTTACACCACATAAATCACTCTCTGTTCTTCGGTTTCCCAATTCTCCTTCCTCTCCGTCCCGACCTTTGTCTCTCGATCTCTCTCTCTCATTGAAAATCAACTCCTCCTTCCGTCTCGATCTTTTTGTCCCTCTGTTTCAATGGTCTAGAGGACAGAGTGGATTTCTCAACTCTTTATCAATTTTCGGCGCTCCATTTTTCATCTTGAGAAGGAGCTAAGACGCAAGGTAAAAACCCTAATTTATTTTACGTCTCTTTTTCTCTCCAGCTTGAAAGCTTTGTTTTTAATTTTTTTTTCTTGTTCTTCGCAAATAACATCAGATATATAGAACCGAGAATTTTTTTTTTAGTTTTCACTTTATTTGTTAGATCTGTTCTTCGGACCATCAGATCTTTATTCATTTTGTTGTGTGAATATGATTTTTTTTTATTGTGTTTTTTCGGTTGATTTTTGTTGGTTTGCTCTTCCTGCTCTGTTTATTTTATTTTTTTTCATCCTACACTTTTTCAACACCTCTGTTTATTTTTGTTTTCTTGTTTTTTAGCACCTCGGTTGATGTTTGATGGGCATTGGTTTGTTGTTCCTGTTTTTTTTTTCCCTAATCTGTAAAAATGAACAAATCTGTTTTTTTAAATTTTCTGATTTTTTAGAAAGAAATTTTTAAATCTAATGAATCTGAAAGCTCATCTTTTAGATTTGGTTTTTTTTTAAAGCTAATGCATGTTGATTAACTTTGTATCCTCGTTTCTAAATATTTTTTGACAATACACAAATCTGAGATCTGTTGTTGATTTTTACTATTTCTCAGATGTTGATTTATTGTTTCTTTTTTCCTTCTATTTTTGTTCGTTTGTTTGTTGTGATGATTTTATAACATGCTCCTTTTCTCTATTAATACAAGTCTCCTTGCTGTTTATACATGGTTTAAGTGGAAGTCTTTTTGTTTAATTACAAGGACCATACTACTTTGGTGCTGGTGCTGCAAGGCATTTGGCCATGCTATTTTGGATGTAGGCTCATAACAAAGACTATCTATATGTTGGCATCAACAATAGTGGCACCAATGGAAAAGTAATGTCTGGCCAAGTAAAAATAATACTTTCTGGTTTTGTTTTTTGTTTTTAACGAGATTATGTTGTTTTGGTCTAATCCAATCTATTGGCTTCCATTGAATGTTATGTTTTGAGTTTAGGTTTCCAATATTGAGTTTAATTAGATTGTTTTTGAGTCTCTCTTTGTGGGGATTATTTTTGCCTTCTTATAATTTTGTTTGTGTATTAAATTTATTGAAGGATTGTATTTCCTAAGTATAGGTATCATGTTAATGTGATCTATTAGTAGAAGGCAAAAAAAAAAAAAACACTTCAATGTGTTTTTCTTAAAAAAAAAAAAAAATTCAATGTGTACTGTTATATCTGTTTTTTCCTGTACTCTGAATTATCCACTTTTTGGTTTGGTTGCTAAGAAAATGAGTCAAAAGCAATTGGAACAATTGTGATTCGTTGAAGTTGGATCTCGAAAAATTCAATCTAAATATTCAGAGTTCATAATTCAGGATTTTATTTTAATTTTTTACTTTATTTACTCCAATGTTTGGTTGTTGAGAAAAATAGAGGGAAATGGAAAAGAAGGTAATAATAGTAATGAAAGTGTGGTTTGTCTTTGTGTTTTGTGCTATTGGGTTTTCAACAAAACTGACGGCAAAAAATTATTTGCTTTTATCTTTAGCATAAATTTTTACAACATAAATGGAAACAGCTGTGAGTTTGCTTTACATATTGGATCTAGAAAAGGATATCAAATGGAAAGAAAATGTATAAACAGGAAAAAACTTTGTTGTTGTTGATGCATATATTATGCTATGGTGTGTTTGGATGTAGTTGAAGAAATAAGTGGATTTTTATTTTTTATTCGGTCTAATTTTTGTTTTTTACTTTCACTCCAGTATTCGCTATATTTTTTTTATTCTGTTTGTTGTCTATTTTTCTGTTGCCTTTTTTTTATACCTATTAGGACACATGTTATTATATATTAAAGAAGGTTTGTTTTTAGGACACATTATAACCCAATATTATAACATGTTATTATATATAACATGTACACTGAAACGCATTGTTAGAATGAATCTGCAAGCTACAATTTTTTTTTCCATTCTTCTTTCTTTTGTGAATCTTAACATATATTAATGAATGCTGATCACATATTTAGCAAAGTAAAAATTTCTCACTTGTATGAAAAATTGCTAAACGAAGCCACAAACACAGTACTAAACTGAAACATAATAACTCAAAAAAAGAAAATTCCATAGGAGAATTGTTTTTTAGATGTTTTTTTAGATGATTTTTATAATTCACCCAAAATTAATGTTAGGTTGTATATATTGAATGTTTTGCTTGGTTTGTGACAAAAATCATTTCTGTCAAAACTTGTCCAAAACACAGTTTGTGACAATAACTTCTTCAAAACACTCACAATTCCATAAAGTAGGGAAATAATTATATTATAACAAAAGATGTTGCAAAATAAATAACATACACTATAAAGATTATAAGTAGAAATGTCCACACTCAACCAAAAGGGAAAAAAATGCAGAAAATACTATACTTAAAACATAAAATAAATGGAAAAAAGAAGGAATTACAAATAAAATTAAGAAGCAAATCTTCTTTTCTCAGAAAATCACCTGTAGTGTAGAATAATATGCAGAAGGAAAAAGCCAGTAATTGACTAACCTCCAGATCTTTTTCTTGTGCAGTGTTTTTTGTTCTCTGAACGTGGTGCTAGACTGATATATATTGAAGAGAATGGATTGATGCTGACTTTTCATTATCCAGCCAAATGCATGAATCTATCTGAACCGAAGAATAGTTTTAATTTTTAATTTTTTTACTATTCAGAAATAAATATATTATTTGTCCAGTGTAAATTTCTTTTTTTTTTCATTCCCGATGATAGTTGCCTATCTCGAACATGATGGTTTTGTTTTTTTGTTTTTAACAGATGCATGAATCTGCCTGAATAGAATAAATATGCAGAGTATTTTGGTTTTTTTTTTTCTAATTTTCTTATTTTAAACCGAGGTTGCTTTTATAATGAGATTTCTTTTATTATGATGGCTGACGGATGACAGATAGAGTTTTATAGATAACGGATAAATTGACAAAAAAATATGAAGAGTTTTTTGTTTTTTATTCTTAATTTTTTTTGTTATAATGAGATTGCTTTTATGATGGCTGACATTGCTTTTAACGGACATTGAAAAATTGCGTTAACTTTAACAGAAAATAACAAAAAATCGTTAAACCAACAATTTTCTGTTAGATAGATGCTTTTTATATATAGAGATATATATATATATGGATTCCTGTACAAAATGAGTTACAAGACCCCGTCACTTTTTTGTAAGTGGAAATAAAGCTAAGAACGTCCCAACCCAAAATGCTTAGATATTTTAAAGAAAACACAGAAAAGGGAAAATTACTTATATTTTAATCCCTTGAACTATCACCACTTTTATAATCGGAATATCAAACTATCAAAGTTGTCATCTTGCCTCCCAAATTCAATAATAAGTTGCAAACTATACCTAGTACTTGTTAAGATTCAATAGACCAAAAGTAAAAATAAAAAGGACGTGGCATAATTGAGCTTCGTTTGAATAATAAGTTGAGATGAGATGTGTTAAGATATTTGTAAATATTGTAATAAAAATAATAAAAATATTATAAAATTAAAATATTGTAATAATATAATTTTTATTTTAAGATTTGAAAAAGCTGAACTATTTTTAGTATTTTGTTTGGAAATTTGAAAAAATTGTAATAATTAAGTAATGATTAGATGAAAAAGTTAAATATTTGAGATTAAAAAGTGTTTAAGTTTGTAGTGTTTGGATATTAAGACGAGTTGAGATGGAAGAATCTCTCTAATCAAACCAAACTTAAAAATGTTGAGTGTTTGAATATAAAAGATGATTTCTCTAAAACTAAAATCATTTCATCTGAGTTTATTTCATGTCAAACTCATGAACGGCTTGAAATATTTTAACTTCCTTGGTACTGCAATAATTTCATTTCAAGTTTAATATAATCATTACTATTTGATAATTGGATGGTTATATTGTTTAATCAAATATAGTTTGATGATGATATTGCAAACCGCATACGTACCACCATGGTTACAGGCTTGTTTGCTTAACAAATTTTCAAATAAATAAATGAATATCTTCTATCCAAAAATCTCCCATTTAAAAAAAACATTATTTAATCCTAACGTGGATAGGATCAAGATTGTGGTGGCCTCAAGATGATTCATTAAACTGTAATCCTTTTTTCTTACGTTCTAGGCCCAAGGGCCAAGCCCTAGGCTCATTATATTATGGACAGTGATAGCCTTTCAACTGTCCTTGGGACTAGTTTATAACCATTTTATAATTAATGTAATAAAATATATTTTATAAAATTATAAGATAGTTTTCATATCGCTTTTTTATTTTTTATTTTTTATTTTTTATTTTTTGTAATTTTTCATTATCAACAAGTTGGAAGGTTATCATTATTCAAATAAGTAACTATATAAAAATTATTTTGATGATTATACAAGTGGAAGTTTTTTTTACGTCTAATTCCCTATTTTTTTTTTCAAACTACTCAATTTTCAAGATAAATGATACATATTTGTCTAACATTATCCTTCCTTACTTCTGGTTGGCCAAAATGTGCATTTTTCCTTCCATTGATTGTCTTTCAAGAAGGGTACCCCACAATAATTTTCATAGTAAAGTGTCTCAACTAATTCGGTTGATCAAAATGTTTTTTCTTTCTTTCTATTGATCGATTGTCATTCGAGAAGGTATCCCACCATAAATTTCCTAATAACTCAAGTCTTTTCAAATAATTTTGGTTCCCTTTGCCTGTAGATAGATAGGTTTGTAATTGATGCAATACTTGTAGCTACTGCCAATATATATTAGAAGGGATAAAATATATCAAACTTAAAGTCTTACTAGCCAGTCTAGGGTGAGAGGCCTCATCAAGCAAAAAGGAAGAAGAGATAAAGAGAGGGAGAGTGAACAAAAAATTGGGAGAGAAAAATAGTGTTAAGAGAAAATAGATGATGTGACATAAATGAGGCAGGATGTGAGATAAAATAAGGGAGGAAACATAGGATAAAAAGGAGGAGACTGAAGACTTCATGAAGGGTCCCACAATAATTTTCAAATAAAATTATTCGACTAATTCAAAAGATCAAAAGAGTTTTTTTTTTTTCATTCGAGAAGATGTCCCACTGTACTTCCACAACAATTTCCTAATTATAAGTAAAGTCTTTACAAATAACTTGCCTTATTCTAAACGTAAACTACGGAAAAGACAACGGATAGTGACCCTTGAATCAGATTAATAGATATGAAATTCAATGCAAACTATTGCCAATATAGTACTATTTTTTTCTTTCATATTTAAAATCATATTTTAATCTCTAAATATGTTTTAATTAGCTTTTAACTCTATCGATTTAAATAAAAAGAGTTGCACTTCATCACCATCTTCTTCACCTAATTTTACCGAGTTTTCATAGTATACATTATTGACACGAAATGATCAATTGGTCGGGAAGAAGTTAATTGTCAGCAATCCAATCTATTCAGAGATCGTATTACTAAATTTGGTCACTAAGAATCTTAATTTGTTGTATGCGCGGACAATGTTAATAACTAAAGTATCAGATAGAAAAAATGCTTAATTAATTTACAATGCAATACATATTATTAATAACCTAAATTCTTTACAAATAACTAATTAAAATATAACCTACAATTAATGTAGTTCTTTTTTTTTCCCAAAAAAAAAAAGTGTTTCCCATATTTTTCTGATATAATTTATAAGACTAACGCAAATGATACGGTAGGATAAATGGATGATGTGAGTGAACAACATGAAAACGACACCAATTATATGAATATGTCGCATTTTTTTTCCAATATTAATTGGATCGAGTTCGATTAAATTCTGAAGTATTTGGCGTGGAAATTGGACTCAGTCTAAACCCTTTTTGGACGCTACATTAAATTCTCTGATCCTAAAACTACTGGTTCACAAATTTTTAGAATTTCAATTCTTACAAATTAATTCTCTTCTATCATTTTGGCATTTTTATATATTTTTATTTATTTATTTTTTCAAAGTCTACAGAAGAAGTTATACCACATGCATGCGATGAGGAATGACTTGAAAGGTATTTATTTTTCTGAACAAAAACAAAATTTTCAAATATAATTGATTGCATATATTGGTCCCCTAGATGAATGGATGATGTGATTGTAGAGCATAAAAACGTGTAGAAGGGTTTAGATATATCGCTTTTTTATTTTTTATTTTCTGTAATTTGTCATTATCAACGAGTTGGAAGGTTATCATTATTCAAATAAATAACTATATAAAAATTATTTTGATGATTATACAAGTGGAAGTTTTTTTTAGGTATCATTTTCTATTTTTTTTTTCAAACTACTCAATTTTCGAGACAAATGATACACATTTGTCTAACATTATCCTTCTTACTTTTCGTTGGCCAAAATGTGCATTTTTCCTTCCATTGATTGTCTTTCAAGAAGGGTCCCCACAATAATTTTTAAAGTAAAGTGTCTCAACTAATTCGGTTGACCAAAACGTTTTTTCTTTCTTTCTATCGATCGATTGTCATTCGAGAAGGTATCCCACCATAAATTTCCTAATAACTCAAGTCTTTTCGAATAATTTTGGTTCCCTTTGCCTGTAGATAGATAGGTTTGAAATTGAATGCAATACTTGTAGCTACTGCCAATATATATTAGAAGGGATAAAATATATTAAGCTTAAAGTAAGCGTACTAGCCAGTCTAGGGTGAGAGGCCTCATCAAGCAAAAAGGAAGAGGAGATAAAAAGAGAGAGAGTGAACAAAAGGTGGGAGAGAAAAAAAGTGTTAAAGAAAATAGATGATGTGACATAAATGAGACAGGATGTGAAATAAAATAAGAGAGGAAACATAAGATAAAAATGAGGAGACCGAAGACTTCGTGAAGGGTCCCACAATAATTTTCAAGTAAAATTTTTCAACTCAACTAATTCGAAAGACCAAAAGAGTTTTTTTTTTCTTTTTCATTCAAGAAGATGTTTGGAAGGTGAGATCAGAATTTTCTGTTTTGTTTTAAAGTTTAAAATATTATTTTTTAGTTTTAAGATTTGAAAAAGTTGAATTGAAATTTGAAAAAATTATATTGGGATTTGAAAAAGTTGAATTATTTATTATATTTTGTATGGAAATTTGAAAAAGTGTAGAGATGAGATAAGATGAAGATGAGAATTTTGAATAAAACATATTTTCCAAACATACTCTTAAGTCTTTACAAATAACTTGCCTTATTCTAAATGTAAACTACGGAAAAGACAACGGATAGTGACCCTCGAATCATATTGATAGATATGAAATTCAATGCAAACTACTGCCAAAATAGTACTATTTTTTTCTTTCATATTTAAAATCATATTTTAATCTCTAAATATGTTTTAATTAGCTTTTAACTCTATCGATTTAAATAAAAGAGTTGCACTTCATCAACATCTTCTTCAACTAATTTTACCCAGTTTTCATAGTAAACATTATTTACACGAAATGATCAATTGGTCGGGAAGAAGTTAATTGTCAGCAATCCAATCTATTCAGAGATCGTATTACTAAATTTGGTCACTAAGAATCTTAATTTGTTGTATGCGCGGACAAATTTAATAACTAAAGTATCAGATAGAAAAAATGCTTAATTAATTTACAATGCAATACATATTATTAATAACCTAAATTCTTTACAAATAACTAATTAAAATATAACCTACAATTAATGTAGTTCTTTTTTTTCCAAAAAAAAAAAAAGTATTTCCCATATTTTTTTCTAATATAATTTATAAGACTTACGTGAATGATACGGTAGGGCAAACGGATGATGTGAGTGAACAGCATTGAAACAATACCGATTATTTGAATGTGTCGCATTTTTTTTTCCAATATTAATTGGATCGAGTTCGATTAAATTCTAAAGTATTTGGTGTGGAAATTGGACTCAGTCTAAACCCTTTTTAGGCGTTGCATTAAATTCTAATCCTAAAACTACTGGTTCACAAATTTTTTAGAATCTCAATTTCTACAAATTAATTCTCTTCTATCATTTTGGCACTTTTATATATTTTTATTTATTTGTTTTTTCAAAGTCTACAAAAGAAGTTATACCACATGCATGCGACGACGAATGACATGAAAGGTATCTATTTTTTCGAGCAAAAACAAAATTTTCAAATAGAATTGATTGCATATATTGGTCCCCTAGATGAATGGATGATTGATGTGATTGTGGAGCATGGAAACGAGTAGAAGGGTTTAGATATATATTAGGTTTGATTTGTTTGAACTATTGCCTTCTCTGCCTGTTTTTCTAAATAATTGACCTTACGTATGTTATACGCAAATTAGATTGATTCGGGTCAATCCAATTAAATTTGAGTTAGCTTTTACGTAAATTTAGACTCTTTGAAATATGGTCCCTTTTAGACACTGCATTCTACTATTGTTTTTTTGCATTTTGAAAGATGCTTATGTACATGTTGGATTTATTTCAACAAAATAAATCTAAAAGTATTTATTATATAAATAATATGTTGGCATATTCTAATAACAACTTGTAAGGCAAAATTTCAATTGGAGCTCAACTTCTAATTCTCAATGCTTTTGCCTTTAATTATGGGCAGTCCTGAAATATCATATTGGGGTTCTCCATTTTCAAATAAGTGTTTGAGTTATCTTCATAAAGTTCATAATTAATGACATTGGAGTTCAGAAGAGTCATAAGCTTCAGGCAGTCTAGACAGATAATGATGATGGGATTACATTGCTGCAACCCGGCCTCATTAGTACTCATTTTAAAAATGATACTTTTCTAGACAAATATAATAAAAATATACAATTAGGTTCTTCTTACAATATAATCTTAAATGCAGCAGAAATTTTGAATTTTTCTTAAATTTAAAATCCCAAGATTTTGTTGTAAATTTTTGAAAAGCCAAAATGTATAATATTAGTTAAATCACTGATCATAGTGTACAATCTCAATATTCTTCTTGGTGTGCTTTTCAAGGCTTTTATATTTTTAGTCCTGAGCATGATTTTTCTTAATTTTTTCTTAATCTTTTGTTTTTTTGGGTAATTGTATATACATACGTTGATTATATATATATATATATATATATATATATATATATATTCATTAAAGAGGTAAAAATCTTATCTATATTTGGTTAGTATAAATGATTTATTCCTATAATCGACAAATATATGAATAAGTTTCTAGATTTTGATGATTTTTATAATTCCTATATATAATTAAATATAGAAAATTAGCTCATCATCATTTCTCATATAAACATCTTAAACATTAAATAATTAACAAATAAGTGAAACATAACATATTCAAAATAAAAATATATCCCAAAACACAAAACGTGTAGGGATATAAAAGTTTGAAATTGACATCAATGATCGGAGGAAAATTTCTCCTATTATTTATTTCAAATAAATGAGTACCTTACGTTACATGCAAACTGACTTGGTCAATCCAGTTAAATTCGAGTAGACTTTTGTGTGGAATTAATGGACTCTAAAGATCGATTAATTCGGCTTATTTTAAACGCAATCTGACTCGATTGACCAAAAGGTGTTATTGTAATTTGCTTTTCTTTCTTTTCTATTAATTGTCAGCTTTCGAGCAAGTGCATGCATGTCTAAATTTAATATATTTTAAAATATCAGTAAATAAAAATAAAATAATTTTTAACTAATAGTAAAATAGTTTGAATTGAAATATTTTATTAAATTTTAAAAAATCAGAAAAAAAAATTTTAAAAATATTATAAAATTAAAAAAATTATTTAAATATAATTTAAAAAATTTTAATTTTAGTAAAATAGTTGTATTGTTTTTTATATTTTATTTAGAAGTTTGAAAAAAATATAATAATTAAATAATGATTTGATCAAAAAATTAAAATTTATAATTAAAAATATTTATTTTTAATAATATTTAAAAATATCTCGTCATATTTGAGAGGTAATGCCTTACTCTACAATTAAAAATTAAAAATTAAAAATAACGGATTCAAAGTCGTGGCTGCCAACACGGATATGGAGTAGTACTGCCAATATAGTAATGCTTTTCTCCATTATATTGAAAATCATATTTTAATCTCCAAATATTTAATTAGCTTTTATCTCGATTGATTAAAATGAAAAAAACCAAAAAACATAGTAGACATGATGATTCACAATTTTTGGAGACAATGTGACGAAGCAATGGAGCTCAAAAATTTAAGAACCCCTCGTCAATTAAATTCCATGACAAAAATTACTAATTAAAACTGTATTCCTAATCGTTTATTACAAGGTTATTTGGGAAATTCGAAATAATAAATACATTATTATTTTATGACTTTTACACAGCTTTTAATAAAATATTATTATTTCTCGAATTAAAAATTAAACAAAATATATATAAATTTAAAAGATAATATTTTTTAAAAATCAAAGCACCCACGAAAACGTACTGTAGTAGTAGTGTTTGGATATAAAAGTTTGTAACTCATAGCATCAGTGTGAAAGTTTTCCCCACCATTTATTCCAAATAATTGACCTTAAAGTTTAGGAGGATGGGTTTGTTGTTCACTTCTCTTCTTATGGAGGATAGAGTATTGATGCAAGTTATTTTTTCCTCTAATTTGTATAGAGAATGATACTCTCTTATCTATAATGAATAAGTTTCTATATTTTGATCATTTTTATAATTCCTATATATAATTATATATAGAAAAATAAACTCATCATCTTTCTCATATAAACATCTTAAACATTAAATAATTAACAACTAAGTGAAACATAACATATTCAAAATAAAAATACATCCGAATATATTATATAGTGTATATAATATAGTATATATATATTATAGTATATAATAATATAGTTGTAAGGGGATTTTTCCTATTTCTCAAAGCCCACTGGGCCTTGGCCCAATGCCAGGCCGAGGGCCCCCAAGTCTGCATAGGGGATGAAACATCTACCAGGGAGGTACATCGAATAATCGACAAGACAGATCAGTCTGACAGTCTGCAGCCGCTTTCAGAACCCAGAGGCTTGCACAGAGCACAACAGGAAATGCGGAAGGCCTTTTTTCCATCCGCATTAGATTATCTACGGCTCGTATAGACTAGATGCGAAGTCAGGAAACCACGCTGCATTAATGACACCTCTGCTGAGCTACACGCCACATTTATGGAGCCATCGCAGAACTACACCGCATTAAAAAAGGTCTGACAACAGAAATAGAAAGGAAGGCACAGACTTTGTGGAGAGAAAGATGATTTGCACCCTTCCAACCCATGTATAAATTGCTAGTTTCAGGTATGAAAAATGATCTCTAATCTCTAAACTCCTTTACTTATTTCCAAACTTCCAAGAATATTTACTAACTTTGATATTAGAGGTTACCCGGCCCCAAAGCAGCCCTATCTAAGTTACACTACTCTCCATCTTTTATAGGCCCATTTTCGAAGACCTAAGTTATCGAATCTTAGCCAAAAGGTGTGCGAAACACGACATTAACAATGACGCCATCTGTGGGATCGCTATAGATCTTGCGTGTACTTCGCGTGCCTGAGATAACTCATTCTAGGCAACTCAAAAACTTGACAAAGCTACTAGAAGCATGGAAATAAACTAGACAGAGAGCCAAGTACACTAGAGTGAAAATGTTGTAATGGAAGGAAGCCATACACTTGCTGGTAAAGCAATGCATCCAACAGAGGATGCCAACGCTTTGCAGCCAGCTCTAGATCACGCAAAGGTCATAAGCGAAGTGCGAGATGAGCAGGAACTCCAGAAAGTAGAACCAATCTGACCATTGGAGCTTGTTACTCTTTACCCAGATCAGCTAGAAGCCAAGGTGACAATTAGCAGTGAAATGACGTCTGAAGCCTGACATGCCATTCAACAAATTCTCACTGAGCATGAGGACCTGTTCGCATGGAGCCATGGGGATATGCCAAGAATAGCGCCCAAAATTATACAGCACAGCCTGTGTGTAGACCCAAAAGCTAAAGGAGTGGGCAGAAGCGTCGAAGCCTCCGTGCAAAGAAGAATGACGCCATACCAAGGAGGTGGACGTACTACTGAGTGTAGATTCATTCGAGAAGCTCACTACCTAGAGTGATTGTCTAATGTAGTGCTCGTAAAGAAGCTAAGCGGCAAATGGAGAATGTGCGTTGGTCATCGCAAGACTTCACTGGCCTCAACAAAGCTTGCCCGAAGGACAGCTTCCCACTTCCTTACATCGACCTCATTGTCGACTTAACGGTGGGTCATCGCATGCTTAGTTTCATGGATGCCTACTCTGGGTATAATCAAATCCGTATGAACACTGTGGATGAAGAGAAAACTTCGTTCATCACTGACCGAGATTTGTATTGTTATATGGCGATGCCCTTTAAGCTTAAGAGTGTAGGGGCCACCTACCAGTAGCTGGTCAACCATATGTTCAAAGGTCAGATAGGAAGAAATATGGAGGTCTACGTGGAGGACCTATTGGTCAAAAGTAGAACCTTAGAACAACACTTGGGATGACTTAAGGGAAGCTTTTACGATACTACAATAGTACCCAATGAAGCTGAATCTGGCAAAATGCGCCTTTAGTGTCAGGTCGGGGAAGTTCTTAAGATTCATGGTGTTTGAGTGCAATATCGGGGCCAACCCAAGAAGGTGGAGGTCATCCTCATCATGGCCCCACCTCGGAGCATAAATGAAGTACAAAGGCTAGTTGGGCGAATAGCCGCCCTCAACAGGTTCGTATTGAGATCAACTGACAAATGCTTGCCTTTTTTCAAAGTATTGTGAAAAGCGAAGGCATGGGATGGAGAGTGCGACCAGGTGTTTGAAGCCCTCAACAAATACCTCATGAGTCCACCGCTCCTCAGTCAACCCCTGTGCAGAGAAACGTTGACCTTGTACTTAACAGTCTCCCCTTAGACAACTTCCTTAGCATTGGTACGTGAGGAGGAGGGGGTACAAAGGCTTATTTAATACACCAGTCGGGTGTACCGGGGGGTCGAGGCTAGATACCCTTGCATAGAACAACTGGTCTTTGCGCTAGTAATAACTACGCGCAAGTTGCGTCCATACTTTCAAGCTTACCCAATACAGGTCCTCGTGGAAACCCCTCTAAAGAAGGTGTTGCAACGACTAGACTCCTCAGGCCGACTTATGAATTGGGAGTGGAGTTGAACAAGTTTGAAATTGACTAAACGCCACGAAACACCATAAAGGGGCAAGTATTAGCAGATTTTGTCCCTAAATTCACTAGCTTCCAGGTTTGTGACATTGACTTATGTGACAAAAAGCAAAGTAATGATAATGTTCTAATTTCCCAAATAGGACGGACTTTATTACACTAATGGAGGAAGACAGGCAAAATTTCAAACAACCCAGACTATTTTACCTCCCCGGGGGCCGAGGAGACAAGTCGGGCTTAAGGCCATCTTGACTCCCAGCGGTGGAGAGTGGGGTTGGCCTCACGTCTACTCAAAGAGCGAAGCTAGGATAAGAAAGATATGGAAGATGCCCACACCTCAAGTAAGGTCATGAAGGCTTGGAAAGATGGATACATAGTGAGGACCAACAAAAAAAAATGAAGCATAAGCTGTAAGACTGCCAGTAGGCGGGGTCATCGAATATTGACCCAGCACTGGCAAGGTAAACCACAAGAGGCACTGTGCAGCAAACCCTTGTAGCCGAGCTCTACCCGGGCCAGCCCTCAAAAACAAAAGGAGAAGAAAAAGCAAGAAGAAAAGAAGAACAGTGGAAAGAAAACGGAAAAAGCGTAGCTGGATATAATCAATAGAAGGAAATTTTATTAATCACTAGGAACTATAAGGAACAAGTTACAACATGAGACCCTATATCTTTATAAAACAAGTTCCAGTACCCAACCATAGACCTAGACCGTAAAGCGGCCAGGGATAATCCAAGAGGACCAGAAGACCACACTATTCTTGAACCCATCTGAAATAGGATGAGCTGAAAATCTCCAACAACGAAGAAGATACTGCCAAGAATTGGAACATCTCAGAGTTAATTTCTACCCTGAGAACCGCTTACCGAACGAAGGTAAGTGATCATTGCAACCAAGCTCAATCAAATCATATTGACGTGCAAGTAGCAAGCAGAGATCTCCACCACTATGATGTGTCGATAACGCTTGAGGTTATCTCGAAACATCAACAGGGATATAATAGGGCAACTAATTGAGTCATACAATGATGACCATTGCCCAAGAGATGCCTGAAACCATCCATTGGTTGTGGAGAGGAAGAAGAAACTGTTGGAGGAAGTGAAGACACCAGGTGGGAATGGCTTTCAAGGCGAGCCCTGTAAGCAAAAGGACGAGAACGAGTAAGGCACAATAAGCAAAAAGGCTAGAACGAGAACAAGGGGTTTGGGACCCCAACAACGGAGGATTGGCAAGAAGATTTGCCCAAAAAATCTGCCTCAACAGGCAGGATCATTCCCCATAGCGCCATGACCAAGGCTGCTTGGGATTAGACTCTACCCAAGGATGTGATGCTACTGCAAAGACTCCTCGTGTGGGGAAAAATCCCCTACATTCATAACCCTGAGGTTGCACTAGGGGTTCTGAAGAATATGAGTCTTCATCTGCTCTAAGCCTTCTTTGTAGACAAAGTCCCATGCATCGTCACGGACACCACGAACATAAGATAGCTCCTCCCGCAGACCTCAGATGGTAGCTTTGTGGCCTTTAAAAACCAGCCTGGTTACTTCTTGGGCAGCCTCCACATCTTTCCTTCACTACCTCTCCACCTCCAGGGTTTTCCTCTTCCCCTTTGCTGACTCGTTAGTTTTTTGAACTTGAGTTTTGAGCCATTTGATTGACATGCTGTTTGTGTCCTACTACTGATGCAGCTCCTGGATATCAGGCTGTAGCCATTCAAGCACAATCCAAGCCCACCTGAGCCAGCGAACGAAGATTTCAGTTCTCGTTTCTCAACTCCACTTGGTTGTCCACAATGAAGGCCGCCAGATGTTCCAATCCTTATAATAGAAAGTAAAGTCAAAACTGAAGAAAAGGAACAAAGACAAGTCTGAGGAATTTGTAAGTAAGGTTTTACCTCTGCGAGTAGCCTCTAGAGTCTACCTTCCATCTTGCAAAGTCGATCAGTGTGACAGGGCAAAGCGGTTGTCTGAAGATCCATCGGAACTTCTTCAATGACTTCCTCGCCCGCCCCCTAGTCGGGCACACCGGGCGCGATGGCCTCCTCGGCCGAAATGTCAATCTCCGCCACCTCGACACCACCAAAGGACCTCGATCATGGGAGCAACCCCGACAGTGACACCTTGGATCGGCAATGCAATGCGAGGAGGACTCGCTATCGTCACCATCTTTTTGGGAGCCCTTGGGGCGGCCAGGATAAAAAGCACCATGACAGACAGTCCCCCTAGAAGGATGGGCCATTATCAAAATCGGAACAGGCGGGTGCAATCCTTCGGGGTTTCTTCCCCCTTCCGTCTACAGGTGGGCTAGGGGAGCGACTACGATGAGGCAACGTGACCAGGTTTGTGGGGATACCTGCGTCAGAGCGGAAGTTGGCCAGAGGGGCTAGGTACCGGTGAAGGATATCCTCTATCAATAGAGCCTCTGAAGAAATGTCGTGAAGATGCTCCTCCAGGGTTGGTTTGGGGCGACTGTTTGTGTCCCCGTCCACGGTACCCGACATAGCATGTACATGAAATAGGCGTTTGAGGGTTTACCTAGCCAGGAACTCCCATCATTCGCCCTACAAGAAAAAGAATTTGTGGGTGTATCCCTTCATGGCAGTATGCCGCGCCTCCACCCGTGCCAGTTCTTGAATCGGCTGGAAACTACAGAGGTGCCGGCCCTTCCGCATAACATTATGATTAATGAAGAACTCACGGGCTTTAAGTTCTGGGAAATCTGACCCGACTTCCTCCAACGCACATTGCCAGATGACACAACACGAAACAAGAATGCTTCATGCAAGGGGAGGAAGCTGAGCTGGCACCAACTCAAAGAAGCCAAAAACAACAACCTAAGGCCACAAGAGAATATGGTGGGGTACATCGCCACCTTGGTGCCATAGCCCTCGAAATCCACCACTACATCGGTGGGGGAAGGCACCACAAGCTCCACCTTCGAGGGGATCCTGTAGGTCATCCTCAACTCCTCCAGTTCGGCGAAAGTCTCCACTGATTGCCATGAAAACTCTGCGAAATCATCCAGGGTGGAACCGCCATGGCCAAAAGTGGCTTGGGCACTGCTAGAGGACCCCACTCGTCCAGCAGGGCATGAAGATTTCTTTGGAGCCATGAATGATAAAAGGAAAAATAAAGAAACTTCAGGAGAAAAGCGAAGAAAAATGAGGGAACAAAGAACTCAAATAGCGGAGCAAGGAGCACGGAATGCAAAGTAAAAGGCAGAATGAGTGTAATGGATTTCCCAATGCAGAGGAGGGTCCTTATATAGCCGAGGTCAATATTTGAACTCCCGAGATGCCATAACTCCACATAGCACCACGTGTCCCCCCAAAGTACTAGAATCCCTCGATTATCGCAACCGCTGCAGAGTATATGTGTTGATACGATGTGTGAAATTAATGGCTGCATAACACAAAGTCACGATGCAGAAATCGAAGAGGTGCCATTCAATGCGAAAACGTAACTGACGCCATATTGTCACGTGGGTGTAATGGGGACGGTTGCTCGGCACACAATGGAGAGAGCCAGGAGATCTAGCAAAGCGGAGGGTTAATGAATGAAGAAAGAATTAAACTCAGACTCCTTCGAGAGGAATTGACGTAGTAACAGTAAGGGGATTTTCTCCACTTTTCAAATAGGGGGGATGCCAAATAGTCGACAAGACAGATCAGCTTGACAGTCTGCAACCGCTTTTAGAACCTAGAGACTTGCACAGAGCACATCGAAAAATGTGGAGGGCCCTCGATCCATCAACATCAAATCATCTACAGCTCATATAGACCAGATGCGAAGTCAAGAAATCACATTGCATTAATGTTACTACTATTGAGTTACACGCTACATTTATGGAGCCGTCTCAAAGCCACGCCGCATTAAAGAAGGTCTGACAACAGAAGCAGATAAGAAGGTACGGACTTTGTGGAGACAAAGACGATTTGCACTCCCAACCCACGGTATAAATATCCAAATCCAGGTACGAAAAATGCTTTCTAATCCCTAGACTCTTTTACTTCTTTACAAGCTTCCAAGAATATTTACTGACTTTGGAATTAGAGGTTACCCGGCCCCAAGGCCGCCCTCTCCAAGTTGCACTACTTTTCATCTTTTGTAGGCCCATTTTCGAAGACTTGAGTTGTCGAAACTTGGCCCAATGGTGTGTGAAACACGACGTTAACAATAGTGATAAGATATTTTGGTATATTATAGTATATATTATAATTGTATTATAAACTATAGTGATATATTATAATATATAATATAGTGATATATTATAGTATATTATAATATATAGTGATATAGTATTAGTATAACTACTAATACAATAAACTATAGTTATTTATATAGAATTTTAAATTTTAAAATTATATTAATTATTAATTTATCATATAATACAAAATTATTTTATATAATATAAAAAATTAATATATATATATATGAACCGGTATGGTCTGTTTCGGTCTAGTGTTAGAAAAAGGAAAATCAGAACCAGACCGATTTCGACCGAATTTGAAAAAAATGGAACCGGTACCAGATTAGACCGAACCCGATACCGGACCAAACCCACTGGTCCGGTCCGATCTGATTTATCGATTACCGATTCACCAATTTTTTTCCCACCCCTAGCAGAGATGTGCAAGTTTGATTATGAAATGTGTCACTTATGTTAATTACTCAGATTTAGTGAATGGTGAACCACAACAAAATTTACAGCCTTCAAGGAGTGGGTCTTTGACAGGGAGATCCCTTATCTCCATACTTATTTATTCTTTGTGCTGAGGTGTTCAATGGTCTCATCTCACATGCTCATATGCATGGCTTTCTCACTAGTGTGCCAATTGCAAGAGGGTTGGTTTGAGTATTACATCTATTCTTTGCTAATGATTGTTTACTCTTTATTAAAGCTTCTTCATTAGAATGGCGTAGATTACAATATCTTCTTCTGTGTTATGAGATAATTTCTGGACAAAACCTGAATAGGGATAAAACATCTTTATATTTTAGCAAAAATATAGCATGGGAAGTGAGGCAAACTATCAAGGAGATATTTGGGCTAAGATTAACTGGATATTTTGAGAAGTACCTTGGATTTCCATCAATGGATGGTAGAAACAAAACAATTGCTTTCAAATGAATTGTTGATAGAATTTGGGGAAAGCTTAACATCTGAAATCAAAGTTTTTATCACAAGCTAGAAAAGAAATCTTACTCAAATTAGTCATTCAAGCTCTTCCAACTTATTGTATGGGCCTATTAAGATTAACCAAGACTCTTTGCTGTCAGATTAATCAAATGATGCAGAAAGTTTTTTGGGGTCATTAGGACAATGATCATAAGATCCATTGGTTGAGTTGGAAAAGAATCTGTACTTCAAAAAGATTTGGAGGTTTAGGGTTTCGGGATTTAGAGGCTTTCAACGTAGCTATGTTAGCAAAGCAATTATGGAGAGTATTAAAATAACCTTCATCCTTATCTATTGAGATTCTTAAAGCTAAGTATTTTCCTAATTTATCCATTTTTTAGGTTGTGTTATCCAAAAATGCTTCCTTTGCTTGGAAAGTATTTTTTTAACTAGGAACTTATGAATGCATATATGTGGTGGAGGGTTGGGAAATGTAATAGTATTCGAATATGGAAAGATAAATAGCTACCAAAACCTATTACTTATAAGGTTCAATCCCCAATTTATGTGCCTGGTGAATATGATTTGGTTTCAGTACTTATTATTCTTGGGTACAACTGTTTGGAATAAATCTTTGGTGCAATATTAGTTTAGTGAAGATGAACCTGATTTGATTCTTAATATGTGTATTAGTCCTCTATTAAGGGAGGATAGAAGAATGGTATGGAAGTGTACTAATGATGAAAGATTTTCTATTAAAAGTGCATATTATCTTCAACTTGACTTAAATTCAAGCTTTTCATGCTCATCTTCTCAAGCTACTGGTTTTGATAAAATTTGGTAGAAAGTTAAGACCTCTAATACACCACCAATGGTGAAATCTTTTATTTGGGAGGCTTGTTGTGACATACTACCTACTAGAAGCAATCTTAAACTCAAGCATGTGCTACAGGAGGATCTGTGTCGGCCTATTTGTGAAACTGAAGTGAAAACTGTGACACATGTTCTTTGGGATTGTCCTTCTGCTAAGGATGTGTGGGCTCTTTGTTGTAAAAAGCTTCAAAAGTGTAGTATTTATGATCATAGTTTTATGCACCTAGCTCTCAAAATGGTAGAGTACTTAGACAATGTAGATTTTGAATTATTCTTTGTTATTGCTAGACTCTTATGACTGAGACGTAATAAACTACTGTATGATGTTTTGTTCCAGGTTTGACAGCCTTCATTTTCAGGTTTTATGAAAAAAAATTGGGATATTGCTGTATATGGATTATCAAAGTAAGATGATGGGTATTGGAATTATTCTAAGGGATGAAAAGGGGAGTGTTATTGCTACAAAGCAGATCTGTGAGTTTTGAAATCCAATACCTCAAGTTGCACAGACTTTTGGAGCTCTTAACATGTTGCTTTTTGCATGAAGCTGGGATTTGACAAAGTGATTTTGTAGGAAGATGCGAAAAATGTTGTAAACTTTATTAAAGCTACTTCTGGTTTATATTCCTCTTGTGGTGATCTTATATAAGATGTTCTTGCTTTGCTATCTATCTTCTCGAATTGGGACTTTTGTTATGTTCTAAGAGATGTTAACCAGGTGGCTCATCTCTTAGCCAAATCTACAATTTATTTGTCTTGTGAATCTATATTTCTGGATAAGTTTGCAGATTGTATTAAATATCTTGTAATATATATCCTATGCAAATTTATAAAAGCATGTATGACTTTTTCTCTAAAATATATATAGTTATATAGTTATATAGTTATATCTTTTTCCATATTATGGAATATTTTTCAAGATTATTAATTTTTTTTTTGTATTTTAAAACTATTTTTATGTTTTCAATTTTATTTTAGTGATATGCCTTTTGCGTAGATAGAGTGAAACCTCCGCTGGTGAACTTCTTATTGGCTGATGATCAATGTGTTCTAATTATTCGAAAGGAGACATTTTGGTTCGTTAAAAACTTAACCGGATTCTTTAATTTTCAACAAAAATTATTTAGTGACAGCTTGTCACGCTGTTTTATACTAGCTAGTTAGTGATAAACACATGTCAAATACATACCATATATAAGCATTTTCAAAGCTTACAAATGTCCAGTAGCAAAAATTGAAGAGATTAATAAAAGAAAATAATATAGAAATTAAGTTACAAAAATAATGATAAAACGACTGCAACCTAAAAATCAAGACAATTATATAGTTAAAAAGTACAAATTCAAATAAATTAAAAATTAAACTTAAAGAATGAAAAAAATTATTATTAATAACCTAAATTCTTTACAAATAACTAATTAAAATATAACCTACAATTAATGTAGTTCTTTTTCTTTCTTTTTTTCTCCAAGAAAAAAGTGTTTGAAGTCAAAATGTCCAAAATTTATAAGACGTACATGCATGATACGGTAGGGTAAACGGATCATGATGTGAGTGAACAGGTTCACAAAATTATTTGGCTTGGAAATTGGACTATCAGTCTAAACCCTTTTTAGACGACTTTCTGATCCTAAAACAACTGGTTCACAAAATTCCTACAAATTAATTATGTTCTATTATTTTGGCACTTTTATATATTTTTATTTATTTATTTTTAGAAGTCTACAAAAGAAGTTCTACCACATGTAAGCGACGACGGATGACATGAAAGGTATCTATTTTTCAGAGCAAAAACAAAATTTCCAAATAGAATTGATTGCATTAGTCCCCTGGATGAATGAACATAATGTGATTGGGGAGCATGAAAATGTGTAGAAGGGTTTAGATATAGGTCAGGTTTGAACTATTGTCTTCTCTACTTGTTTTTCTAAATAATAATTGACCTTACATTACACGCAAATCTGAGTCAATCCAATTAAATTCGAGTCAACTTTTGCATAGATTTGGACTCTCTTGAAATATGATTCCTTTTAGATGTTGTATTCTACCATTGCCTTTTTTTTTTTTTTTCTTTTTTGTATTTGAAAAATGCTTATACACATGTTGGATTTATTTCAACAAAATAAATCCAACATTATTTATTATATAAATAATATGTTGGCATATTCTTATGAAAAAAAAGAACAAGGATAGGTTCATTCTTGTCTAATAACAACTTGTAAGGCAAAATTCCAATCGGAGCTCAACTTCAAATTCTCAAGGCTTTTGTCTTTATGGGCAGTCCTTAAACATCATGTGGTTATCCATTTCCAAATTACAAGTGTTTGGGTGATCTTCATAAAGTTCATAATGACATTGGAGTCTAGAAGAGTCATAAGATTCAGGCAGTCTAGGCAGATAATGATGATGGGATTACATTGTTGCTACCCGGCCTCATTAGTACTCATTTTAAAAACGATACTTTTCTAGACAAATATAATAAAAATATACATTTAGGTTCTTCTTACAATATAATCCTAAATGAAACAGAAACTTTGAATTTTTCTTAAATTTAAAACTCTAAGATTTTGTTTATGTTCCACAAACAATTGACATAATGTTACACGCAAATTGACTGGATCAATCCAATTAAATTCGAGTGAACTTAATCAATGATGCCTCCTAAAGAATTGTTACAAATTAATGCTGGCATGTGAAGGACTTTATGCCCAATCGTTTATTGCAATTTATGGTTAATTGGGAAATCTAAAATAATAAAAACATAATTACTTTATATATGTCTTTTACCCAGCTTTTTATAAAATATTATTATTTCTTGAATTCAAAATTAAATAAAATTTATATGAATTTAAAAAATAATCTTATTTAAAAATTAAATTAAAATTATAAAATAGTTATCATGTCATAAAATTAAAACAAAGCCTCGTTTGTTTTCAGAGATGAGATGAGATGAGTTGAGTTGAGTTGAATTATTTATTTTATTTTGTATTGAAATTTGGAAAAGTTGTAATGATTAGTTGAGAGAAGATGAGATGAATTTGAAAAAGTTAAATTGTTTATTTTATTTTGTATTGGAATTGAGAAAAGTGTAATGATGAAATTGAGATGAGATGAGATGTTTTCTGAAAACAAACGAGATGTTTTCTGAAAATGGATGAAAACGTGAACTCCCATTTATTCCAACTAATTATTGACCTTATGTTACACGCAATGACGACTCCTCATAAAGAGTTGTTACATATTGCTACATATATGTGAATGAGACTGAAAAGTAGTTATACTCCTTTAATAATTATTAGTCATATCATGTTAGTAGGTCCAAGGAATTCATGCCCCACACGGTTTCAAACTACTTTATTTATGTTCCTGGAAAAATCACTTCAAGAAATCAGACTTTTTCCAGCATTCAAAATCGTTGCAAATACCCTTAATAATAGCTGCTATTGATCATTTTCGGCGATTTCTAATTCATTGCAAGTTCAATGAAATTAAAGTGATATTTCTGATTAATATCAATGATAGCCAAAAATCGCCGCAAAAAGTACCTTTTCAGGCGATTTTTCCCCGCCGCACATGTCCAAAAAATGACAGAAATAACCTTTTTATTTCCTCCTAAATCATGGCAAAAGTAAATTGCGACGATATAAATCGTTCCAAAAGCTTAAAAAATCGCTATAAATGAGTCAATATTTTCTCAGCGAAATTTAATTATCGTCGCCATTAAATATTTGCAGCAGTCTATTTTTGCGAAAAAAACTATTTTGTAGATAATATATCGCCGCAATAAGTAAAATCGACGCAAAAAATTAATTGCGGCGAATTTTACTCACCGCAAAATAGTTTTCCAGAAAATAAATAAAAAATGCACAAAAACAGATATGAACTATACCCAAGCTATACTTCATACTAGAGACCCTTAATATAATATATGTATATATAACTGTAAGCTATAATTAATTCACCTAAATAGTGCAATAAATAGAAAAACTATATCCAAGCATGCATGATCCTTAATAACATGATGGGTACATAGAAAATAACAACGAAGTACTCAAGGATCCTTACCCAAGACCATGCAAAAAATGCCAGCTGAAGGGAATTCTGCATGCAAACCCAAAAACAATAAGTACCAAGTTAGAATAAAGCTGTTAAGTACTACTTAATGCATCTATATTTTTTCTTAGGATTAAACAATGTATTTCTTAGATTATATATAATGAAAAAGTGGTCATTGGGCCTCACAATCAAAGTTCCTCTAACAACATGAGATTCCTCTAACAAGTATGAAACATAATTCATTAAACTAAATAAGTTCTTGGTCTTAAGCAACAAGATCTATTTAATCACTAATCACTACAAGTAAAAAAGCATGAAACATAATTCAAAATGAAACATGCCACAAACTGCATTTTTCCAAGTTTTGAATTCAAACTTTTTTAAGTAGGAAAAATAGGTCTGGTAATCCATTTCTTTTAAGTTATAGTCAGATTTTAAGACCCTAGTTTTTGAAATTTTGTCATCAACTTAGTAAGTAGACCTCGTAAACAAAAAGTAGCAAATGAAATACACCCCTCCATGACCAAGTTCTTTGTCTTTTGTATTCCCCCATATGTAACTATTATTTATCAAGAAGAAAAAAAACTGAGTACAATCAACTGGGCAGTACATAATGATATCAATACCACACGATTTCAACTATTTGAACACCATCCAGTAACATACAAGTAACATGTTAAGTATGATTCAACGCAAAGCCAGAAGAATATACTTTCCAGACTAGCATTCGACTCTTCCATTTAAGAGGACGAAATGGTCAATAACTTAATTAGTCCTGTCTTCTTGTCAAGCTCATATTTCACCTTACTTTCCTTTGTGATCTCAACAACCTGTATCATTCCAATTAGTAATACAACAAAAAGATACATTAGAAAATGTTCCTGAAGAAAACGAATTTCAATTTAAAAGTTTGAAATTCTTGCTAGATAAGAGAAAGTACTGGAAATTTAAGAAGGCTAAGAAAAGTTGGCAACTGGGAAATGTAGTCTAATTGATGTTGAGAATAATTTGCAAGGAAAGGGGGTGATGGTCATAAAATTAGCCTGTAGCAAGAGTTCCTTGAGCAAGAGATAAAAGCAGATCAATGAAACTAGGGTTCCTTGAGCAAGAGATAATTATCCATAGGACTTTCAGCCACCAATCTACATATATATAGATTAAGCAAAAACATAAAGCATTACTTGACTAAAAAACCAGGATTTCCAAACTTATATCAAAAGATTTGTAGAGGATTAAAAACAATTATTTATATATGGTGCACAATTGACTATTGATTTTTGCCAAGAACATGACTATCAATTGGCAAGTCCATTGTGCATTCATTCCTAAGCTTAGTAGCAGAAAATGCAAATTAAGAGGTTCAATTCAATTAATAAACTGCTTAGATTTCCTTAACCATGACCATGACCATGAAAGGTTTCTAAATTGGCAAGAACATGACTATCAATTGGCAAGTTCTCATGAAAGGTTTCTAAATTTTCCTTGTGAAGCAAGTATTTGCTTCCATTCACCTAAATTATAAGATCACTAGAGACTTTAGAGGAGACTGACCTGAATTAAGAAAAAAGAAACTCATATATAGTATATTCCTTGAGTTAAAATGTAACCACTTGTTCAAGCAGAGGAGTAGTACTCTTACCTTACAGCCTCAATAGTATAGAAAGTATCTGGCCGAGATCCGAGTTTCATAAACTTCATGACTAATCCTTTTATTTGGCTCTATGTGTTCATCAGATGCTCCTTAACATACAACTTCTTGACCGAAAAAAGAGATTCTTTGAGAGTGCGCCTAGATTATAAGACCTTCCTCATCCAACAGCAGGAAAAAGTTGTCAGGCAAGAACACAATCAAGACAACCCATTTCCTATATAAAATTTTCCCAACTTAGTATCCCCAACTATAGATATACCCAGCCAGTCTCAACCTCACAAACTAACTCATAAACATACATAGAGAAGTAAGAAGAAAGTAGATAAAAAAACATGGGGAGAGGATATTCAAGAATGCAAGAAAACCAAGAGCTTTTGATGTGGGTGGAAGCTATCCGAGTTTTACATATATAATCTTAAAGTAACAGGAACTCAGAAGATCGACAGTCGTCGACCAAAGTCTGCCTTTCAGTTAAATTTCATACCCGATGTGATTTGGACATACAAACAAAAAAATCAAGACACTGTTATCCCATCACATCCACATAAACCACACTCCCCGGGAGTCAACCAAACAAAAGCTCCAAAAAAGGTAGCTCCATAATTGATATACATCTTAAATAATATGACACAAACATCAGTCAAATTAGGAAGAGTAAATATATAAAAGAATGAACATAACTACAACCTCAGGTTTGTGGCTTTTGACATTCTCCAGAAAGAAAGTGATATTCATTCACTGTAAATTCTATTTGTAAAATGTGACTAAAACCATTTAGCATCCCTCACTTAACATTCCTCTGTTGATAAGCATCAAATAAACTCAGAAAAGTACATCAATGTGATTCAAATTTAACATTAACAGGAACTAAATTGAAAAGCCAGAAGAAACTCGAGCTCCTAGACTCCAAATCACATCCAACAACCACCGTTAAAAACTACCATTTCTTCACAATCCCAAAAGAAAATAAAAACCATTCCGAAGAGCCAGAAGAAACCGATAGTACCAGAATAAAAAAATCTTCCTGCAAACAAAACAAAGAAACCGATCGCACCAGAAACCCAATTTTCCAAGAAATTAAAATCTTCCTGCAAATACTTGTTGTTATTCGTACCATCCAACTACTGTTTTAAAACTGCCCTTCCAAACAAATTGTCTTTCCAAGCTCTGGTTGGTAAAATGCAGTCAATAAAAGAAAACCCAACTTAATAAAAGAATAAATTTCACATCAAAGCAGAGTGTAAATCGAAACCCATGTAAATCGAAACAGAGTGTTCATTGAAACCCATGTAAAGCATAACACACGGCAAAATCCAAATCACAAATCAGTTTGTAAAAAATACCCAAATCGCGATTTTCTTGTGACAGATTTGTGGAGAAAATGCGCAACCTTCATTGGCGACGGGTTGGGGGAGAAGGAGGGGCCAGCGGTCGAGGTGAGGTCGCGGTGGCGAGGTGGGGTCGTTGGCGACGGGTTGTGCGGTCGGAGTGGGTTGTGCTCGGTGGAGGCTTGAGGGAGAAGAGGGATTGGGGAGAGAGAGGGGTTGGGGGGAGACGGGAGGGAAATGACCTAGATTCCAAATGAGCGTACGATTTAAATTTCATTAGCTTTTTGCGGTGACATATTGCTGCAATCACCGCAAAAAGTTGCCTCAAAGGTCTAAATCTCATTTTCATCGAATCAAAAATTGTTGGTTCTTCTAATTTGCAGCGACCAATTTCGCCGCCAAAAGTCTCGTCTACAGTGTCGCGAATATTTGTAAAAGGCTATTCCAGCGCTTTACATATCGCCGCGAATAAACATTTAATTGTCGCATGGTATCTACTACGGTGAAACTGTCGCCGTAAAATATTTTTATTGTGGCGATTTTTTTATATTCGACGGAAATAAATGTCGCTACAGTTACGCATTCCTATTGTGGCGAAAATAGTCGCTGCAATAGATCTAGAAGTCGCCGCAAAAAATTTAACAGTGAATTCTCCCAAACATTTTCTGAATTCTTGATAGAATTAAGCGGCGAATCTGAAAATCGCCGCAAATAGGTATTATTTAAGGCGATTTGTTTTGCAGAGATCTAAAAATCGCTGGAAAATGACTATTTTCTTGTAGTGAATCTATCTCAACCTACATTCATAAAACTAGTACTATAAATATAAATCGATTAGTTCTCTTTGGGATATCAAAACCAAGAGTACTTGCATTAAGATACAATATCTCTTGTCAGTGTTCCAAATAGAGAGTAAAACAATGAGAGCTTGTTATCTCCAATTTCTACTTCTACTACTAATTGGACTCTTATCATGTAATGCAACAAAACTTGGATTTAGTTTCGATTTGCATGATTCTAAAGTCAGATGCATAGAGGAAGAACGACAAGCACTCCTCCAATTCAAACAACATCTTGTAGATCATTCCCATTGGCTGTCTTCTTGGGACAACGGTGAAGATTGTTGCAAGTGGGAAGGAATTAAATGCAGCAACCGAACAGGTCATGTTGTTATGCTCGATCTCCGGGCAGATGATCATTGGTTCTATGCCACTGAACCTGCAACTAAATATCTAGAAGGTGAGATAAGATCTTCATTACATGGATTGCAATATTTGACTTACCTGGACTTAAGTTTCAATAAGTTTTCCGGGAAACCTTTCCCAAACTTTGTTGGCTCACTCAATAAATTACAACATTTCAATCTTTCGTATACCTAAATAGCCGGAACCATTCCACAACAGTTAGGAAATCTCTCAAGATTGATTTCCCTTGATCTCAGCTGGACTTATGAACTGACCGATGCACATAATCTTGATTGGTTAATTCATCTTTCATCCTTAACATACTTGGACATGACTCGGGTCAACCTAGCCAAGTAGTCAATTGGCCCAATAAGGTTATGATGCTCCCTTCTTTGATACACTTGAGTCTAAGTGAGTGCAGTCTCTCCATGACAATCCCTTAGTTGCTTTCCATCAATGCTAATTTCTCATCACAACTTCTATTCCTTGATCTCTCTGAGAATTATCTCACCAACTTAATATTTCATTTGTTGTTAAACACCACTACAAGCCTTGTTGATCTTGACCTCAGTTATATTACCGACTTACAATGCTCCATTCCGGATGCTTTTGGTAGCCTAAATTCTCTTCGAACACTAAATCTTGCTGGAAATCAACTTGTTGGTGGCATTCCAAAATCTTTTCGAAATTTATGCATCTTAGAGTTTTCGACTCTTTCGAATAACAATCTCAGTGGAAATCTTTATGAATTTATGAGTAATGCATCAAGTTGCTGGGTGGACTCCTTGCAGAATTTTGCAATATTTAATAATAATTTCACTGGTCCATTGCCCGAGCATATTGGAAACTTATCCAATCTTCAGATGTTGGATGTTTATGAGAATTCCCTTGCAGAGGTGATCACTGAAGCCCATTTTTCAAATCTCATCAAACTCAAAGAGTTATATTTTGGGTTAAATTCTTTGATTTTGAGATTCAGCTACGATTGGGTTCCACCATTTCAATTGGATGTTATTCATTTGAGGTCTTGCAAATTGGGATCAGCTTTCCCAAAGTGGCTTCAAAGTTAAAAGAATTATTATATGCTTGATATTTCTGATGCTGGAATTTTTGACATTATCCCTGCTTGGTTTTGGGACTTCCCTCCTCCCATGTTATTATATTTAAATATGTCTAACAACCAGTTGCATGGGAACTTGCCAGACTTGTCATCATCTAGACTTCGTGAGTTTGCTATTATAGATTTAAGTGCCAACCGTTTTGACGGTTCAATACCACCTTTTCCATCAAATGTGAATTCACTAGACCTATCGAATAATAGGTTTTATAGGCCAGTTTCCTTCCTATGTAAACTCAATACTCCAATGTTATTGGATTCTTTAAACCTCTCAAACAATACACTATCTAGAGAGCTTCCAGATTGTTGGACATATATTCTAGACTTGGTTGTTCTTAATTTGGCCAACAACAATTTCTATGGGAAAATACCATACTCAATGGGCTCCCTAGTCTCGATTCAACTTTTGCATTTAAGCAACAATAGATTTGTTGGAAATATGCCGATGTCCCTTCAGAATTGTAGCGAGCTGATAACCATTGACTTGGGGGCAAATAACTTGTCCAGAATGGTACCTCCATGGATTGATAATAGTGTGCCAAATTTGGTTATTCTTAACCTACGATCTAATCAGCTTTATGGAAGGTTGCCTTTAAACATATGTCGTCTATCACATATTCAAATCTTGGACCTTTCTTTGAACAAGATCAAGGGAACTATTCCAGAATGTATCTACAATTTGACTGCAATGTCTCGTACAATGGATACAATTTCGAGTGCCATTGAGTCGGTGTATTTCAATTACAATATTTCAAGACAATCATTTTATACAGACTATGCATCCTTGGTATGGAAAGGAAGAGAGTCTGTGTTCAAAAATTCCTTCAGACTTGTGAAGATGATTGATCTTTCAAATGACAAATTACATGGAGAGATTCCAAAAGGAATTACTAATCTTATAGAACTAGTTGCCTTGAATTTATCGAGAAACAATTTAGCTGGATTAATCACTCCGAAGATCGGTTTGTTGAGAAATTTGCAGTCTCTTGATTTATCTAGAAACCAACTTTATGGTGAAATCCCAAATGAGCATTTCCAACTTAAATTTTCTTAGTCAATTGGACTTGTCCGCCAACAACTTATCAGGAAAAATCCCAACAAGAACTCAAATACAGACCCTTGATGTTTCTGCATTTTTGGGAAATCCTAAACTATGTGGCTCTCCACTTCCAAACGAGTGTCCAGAAGATCTTCATCCAAATTACATTACCACTCGGGGGCACAAGAAGGAAAATGATGATAATGATGGATTTATACCTAAAGGATTTTATGTTGCTGCAACTCTCGGATTCATTGTTGGATTTTGGGGGATGTATTGGATTTCAATGCTAAACATATATAATGAAGTGTCTCACTTCCAATGCTCGAATGATTAGCATAGGCTACACGTGGCAGCAGCTCTATGTATGCTCAATTTGTAGTAAAGTTCAACTTTAAGGTAAAAGTCTTCTTCTTGTATTTTATATTCATATTCATAAATTAGCTAGTGATATACTTCACCACATATAGTATGAATATACATATATTACCATATATATATATATATGTGCGATGTTAGCATATAGTATATATGAATATATAATTTTTGGCACGTCTTTATATTTAATGTCTTTAACTTAATTTCATCCCTTGAATTATCTGTTGTTAAAAATCTCATCAACCTTAGATGATATAGGAAATACTAGTTTTTACATATTCTTCTGTCGAATTTGACTTTGGTAAGTCGGTTCATGAGGTACATAGTATATTTAATGCTTCATCGTCTCATATGCAAAATTATTTTAGTCCCCTCTTTTTATTTGTCCCTTTTGTTCCAAATGGGTAGGTTTTCTAACAAACTAGGTTGTTTAATCTTTTAATATACTTGAATAATGTTGTTTTACTATTCAAAACTAATATTTGTTCATTTACCAGTGATCAAGCTAGTAGGAGCTGACAACTACATCATTTGAATTAGCTAGTCATGATACTATATATAGTAGTACATCAATATTATTTTATTTTTATTTTTTTAGTGGATTAGTTGTACTTTTTTTTGTTCAGTATATTGTATCGATCAAAAGACAATTATTGTATCTTAGATTATGCTTGGTAGATGAGATAAGATGAGAATTTTTAAAAATTTTGTGAATAGTGTTAAGATGAAAGTTTAAAATATTATTTTTTAATATTATTATTATTTTGAGATTTGAAAAAGTTAAATTAAAATTTGAAAAAATTGAATTGTTTATTATATTTTGTATGAAAATTTGAAACAAATGTAATGATGAGATGAGATAGAGATGAGCTAAAATTTCTCATCTTTACTCCCAAATATATCCTTAGATTAAGGTTATGCTTGGTAGGTAAGATAAGATGAGAATTTTTAAAAATTTTGTGAATAGTGTTAAGATAAAAGTTTAAAATATTAATTTAAAATATTGAAATTTGAAAAAGTTGTATTGGGATTTGAAAAAGTTGAATTGTTTATTATATTTTATATAGAAATTTGAAAAATTTGTAATGATGAAATGAGATATAGATAGAGATGAGAAATCTCATCTTTGCCCCAAACATATCATTTCTAAGTATTTTTCAATAGATGTAATTTTAAATTTAAACTGCAAACTTGCCACTTTTTATTATATATTCTATAATTGTTCAATCCTTCATGTTAGTTGTGATTTGACACTTTGATTATAAACACTATGTGGATTTTGTCAACATTCTATATATATATATATATATAAATATAATGGAATTGGACTATGATTAGTCTATCCCTAAAAATCTAACCCTGTTTTTGAGTACGTTGCATTCTGACCTTGCTAATTAAGTCCATGATTGATATGGTCTAGTTCAGACTGCAAATCTCTAAAGATCTAAGTTTAAGAAATAATACAATTCTGTCCATAACAGAATTAACAGTAACCGGATGACAAAATCCCATACCCCGACCAAGCAGAGTAGGGGTTTCTTGCAAATTTATGTTGCAAGTTAAAATGGTCCTATCACTATTCTTTAACTTTTAACAGAAATTATTTATTTGTCACGTACACTGTTACTGGTTAGAGATAAATACGTGTCAAATACATACCATATACATTTTCAAATCTTATAAGAAAATGTCCAGTAGCAAAAACTGAAGAGATTAATAAGAGAAAATAATAAGGAAGTTATAAAAATTATGATAAAATGACTAAAACTTAAAAATCGATAGTACTTAAAATGTAAAATTCAAAGATATTAAAAATTAAACTTAAAGAATGAAAAAAATTATTAATAACCTAAATTTTTTACAAATAAATAATTAAAATGTAACCTGCAATTAATGTACGTAGTTCTTTTTTTCCAAGAAAATGTGGTAGCTAGGGTCGCCAACTTGGTAGATAGAATCAATTTCTCTAATTAGGTCCGCTAGCTACGCTCAATCAACTTCGTGCACGAATTGTGCAAACTATTGATGTGGTGTTTTGCCATGCACGTCAGCCCTTGTTTAAAAACAAAAATTGATGAAAACGCCTCCACGAAGAAGAAGAGAGAATCGATGGTTCCAACGTTGCAGAAACATCTCCCCCAAATTCCATGTCTCCTTTTTCATTTTCTACGCCACGGACAACCAGAAAGGGTTCCTGTTGGAGACTTGGAGTGCAAAAGCGGCCATGGATTCGCAGGCTCGCAGCAATAGGGAGCCGGAAGTCCACAGCCTCAGCAGCAGACACCTGTAGCCCGGCTTCAAGGAGGCGGTATCGAAGATTTCGCAGCGATTGTCACAGTCCTATTCTCCTTCGTAGCCATCTTCGTCATGGTATACAACTCTCGAAAGTTCTACTGCAATTTTGTTCTTCCCAAGATGTTATGCAATTTATTGTCTCATTAATTGTTGTATCCACCTTTTTTTTTTTTTTTTTACTTTTTAAACTTCTTGGTCTTTTATTAGCGTTTTAGCATCTAATCCATCGCCCTATTAGGTTTTTGTCTGATTTCATTTCGCCATGTTCTCGTTTCTCTAGGATTCTCGCAACTTGATTAAAGATTTTTTATGTCTCAGTAATCCATCATTACTTCATTATCTTAGTGTAGGCCGTATTTTCAGTTTGAAAGATGATGATATGCAGAAATTGAGAAGAGAAGAGAAGGGGAGAGTGTCACGTTACACTCTCATATGGCCTCATCCGAGCCAACATATCATCACGTGTTCACCGAAGTCCAAGTATTCCAGAATCATGTTCATGTTATTTCTAGTTCTTATTTTGACCGAATCCTTAGTTTAGTGGGCCATGTTGGGCTAGTTGTTATTTGGGTTATGTAATGGTTTAGTGGTCATGTTCAGTTATTATGTAGTGGGTCAGGTCGTGGTTGATCATCAGTTAGGTATTATTTCAGTTGTATTTATAGTCTAGTTATCCGGTTAATGAAATATCGAATTATTTTGGCTTTCATTGCATGTTTGGAGGAACTGGTCCCTTGAAGTACCATATATTATTTACTTAAATTCTAGGCACGTAACAGTGGTATCTAGAGACAAGTCGAGTCCATGGCAGAGGTTATATACTCGATTTTCCCAGCTATTGGAGGCCAATTCCCAACTCAAAACTGAAAATGCAGACTTGACCCAAATTTATGTTGCAACTAAAAAAAAATTAATTTCTCTTTGTTGCCAACTTGGAAGATATATAGAATAAATTTCTCTAATTTATCCGGCCAGCCAATTTAAACGACCTTGCTAATTAAGGTTGTCATCATCTCTCAGCATGGATCCAGTAGTCCAAGAGTAACAAAGAAGAAATAAAAAGTGAAGAGCATTGGTCTTAGTCAAATAATTACAGCTAAGATCGATCAATTAAGAAGAATCAATTGTCGAAGCTGAGATTTGCTTCATTTATAATTTTTGCAACAATCTGCGTGATTAATTAATCATATCCATCGATCCCAAGAAGACAAATTAATTACATGAAATATTTTTCATTAAATATATTCTCTTGATTTGATCTCTACAAACTAACTTCATAGTGAAGTTGCAACGAGCTGCATTTCCAATTTAAGCTTTCCAAGTCATTTGGATATGTGATCTAATAACAACTTCTCAGGCAAAAATATTCCAATATGAGCTCAACTTCAGATTCTCAATGTTTTTGCTTTTGATCTGGGCAATCCTGAACTATGTGGCCGACGTTCTCCATTTCCGACATTTAAAAAAAAAAAAAAAAATAGTCATGTATTTAAATTTTTTCAAAATCTCCAAAAAAAATATAAAATAACTCCTTCATTACTCATTCAATATATATATATATAATTTTCTAGCTACATGCAATCTAATCCTAAATGCAACAGAAACTTTGAATTTTTCTTAAATTTAAAATTTTAAGAATTTGTTCTAACTTTTTGAAGAACCAAAATGTATTTATTAATTAATGTCCCGTTTGGACAGTTAGTTGAGATGAGATATGTTGAAATGAAAGTTGAAAGTTAAATAACATATTATTAAAATATTATTTTTTAATATTATTATTGTTTTAAGATTTGAAAAAGTTCAATTGTTTATTATATTGTGTGAAAATTTGAAAAATTGTAATGATGAGATGAAATGAGATGGAACACTTTCACAGTACTATATTTTTCTTGTAGTGCGCTCCTCAAGACTTTTATATTTTCAGTCCTATGCGTGATTTTTCTTAATTTTTTCTTAAGTTTATTTTAACCCTTTTTTTTTTTGTAAATGTATAATATATATATATATATAAATATATATATATATATATACACACACACACACGTTAATCATATATTTTTCAGCATTAAAGAAGGAAAGCTCTTATCTATATTTGGTTAGAAAAATAAATTCATTATCCTTTCAATTATCATCCTCTAAACATCTCATTATGTATCATTAAATGATTTACAAATAAGTGACATATAACAAATAGTTTTCTAATCATTTAATAACACCCAAGCATTTAATAGTACATCATCAAATGCTAAGAGCATGATGATACTGATACAACATGATACTGATAAAATAATATTAAGTTGACCACTTAAAATAAACATGTATATATTAGTATATATCATGTAGGGTGTAATCGGTCTGGTTTGGTCCAGTTTTGGATAAAATTTAGGACCAGACCGGTATACACTGGTTTTATATTTTCGAAAACCGATTATGCACGATTACCCTTCTAAACTGGTAGCTCTGGTTTTAATGGTTTTGGTCTAGTTCAGTCTGGCTTTTCGATTTTAATAAAATGCAAATTTGTCATAAAAATTCTATTTCTAAAAAAAAAAAAAAAAAACTTGCTTCAAAAGAATCTATTACAATTTACAAAAACCTGCTTTATATAAAAAAAATTTGTTATTTAAAAATTTTTGTTATAAAAAACTACTATAAAACAAAAACTGAAAATAGAAATATGTTGTAAGCCTATAAATATAATTGCTACAAAAATTGAAAATAAAAAATCTGCAATAAAAAAGAAATGCTGCTATGAAATAAAATAATTCTAAAAACTCAACAAATTATAAGGCCAAATTAAAAGTAAATTACAAGTCCAAAAGTCCAACACATTACAAGTTCAAAAGTTCAAATTGAAAGTCCAAATTACAAATCCAAATTACAAGTCTAAATTATAAGAACATCTAATAAGAAACTTTACAACTAGAACAAATAGCTATGCACAAAGCCACTAACTCCAATAGTTCATTTAATAAATCTTGCAATTGTATGAAAATAAATCAAACAATTAATTCCAATAAAAAAGTACTAATTACATTAAATGAAAAAATAAACTTGAGGAAATATGTAAAAAGATGACCTACTTTAAATTTAATTATCTCAAACCAAAGAATAGGTTTTGAAGAACTCCCTAGATCTTCCACGAGCTCTACACAAAAGGGGGAAAAATAAGCATAATAATTAAAACAAATCAAAATATGATATACACTTTAAAGACAGTAAAAGAAAACATGAATGATGCTTCATACTTGTATTAAATTTTTCAAACTCTTCAATATCATCCATTAAAATGCGAATATTAATCGAGGAAGAAGAAGAAAGGAGCCAATTTTGTGTACAAATAAGGACTTCTACCGTAAGTGGAGATAGGCTACTATAGAAAGAATCAAGTACTGGACTTACTGTGCTAAAAGCCAACTTAGAGGCAATTGTAGATATTGAAACTGTAAGAACATCCTGTGTAACTCTTGAAAACACGCGATATCTAATTGAGTTAACCTTCCACCAAGTCAACAAGTTGAATTTAGCATCATCTTTTTCATATTTTTCAGATAAATACCTCTCCACTTCAGATTTACTCTCCAAAGAGTTCTCCGACTCCGAACACTTCTTAAATTGAGTCAATTTAAATGATCTGAAATCACCTACCCAAGCAATTGAACTTGTAGTATTAGTCCCTCCCTCGCTTGATTGGCTCATAATTTGATCTTTTGCCCCAACATCACCTCTGTCATTTTTACAATAACTATTGTATAAATGAGTCAAGGCATCTTTAACCCGATCTACAAGCATAAGAACTTTTAAACTATTATCATCATATATTCCTTCAAAATAAAATGGTAGAGAACGCATTTTATATCGAGGATCAAGAACCAAGCCAACATACAACAAAAGATTCATATTTTTAAGATTTTTCCAATACTTCTCAAATTTAGATTTCATATTAAATGCCATTATCCTCAAATTGTGAGACCCTTCCACACACTCCAAATTAGTTGCATCTTGAATTCTCGCTAACTCAAATACAAAACAATTGCAAGTGACATAATTGGTCTCCGAAAAATTGAAGGTTGCATCGTAAAAAAGTTTAAAAAATTTTACAAACAACCTACTCTTATCTCAATCATTCTTGGTTGGAGGCCCTAATTTGGATGCCCTCATTTTTTTTTTTTTTTGGATGCCCCTCATTTACTCAACTCATTAACACCATCATTATCCTCACTATCATCATCTCCAATACTTTTGACATATCTCGAATCTTCACCCTCTAGCCATTGAAATGATTTTTGAAACTTTTCAACCCTCTCTAATATCATATAGGTGACGTTCCAATGAGTCGATACATCTAAGCATATACTACTTTTACAAATAATATTCTCACTATTACAGCATTGCTTAAATGTGTTCCACCTTTGTGGAGAAGATTTCACATACTTCACAGCCCCTCCACTATATATAGTATATTATACTATGATTTTTATATAGTATAAAAATATACTATATAAATATAGTATATTATATTTACATACTATAGTGGTAACATATATGCTACTAATAATATATTAAATGATGGTTAGACACACTTTTTACATGAGTGTACATGATCAAATGTATAGAAATGTATTTATCAAAATTAATATATATTATAATACTAAATAACTGTAGACAATACCAATACTAATAGTAATAGTAATACTATATACTATACTAATAGTGATATTAATACTAATATATTAAGTTAACTATACTATTATACATATATTATGCTATAACTCTTATAATATATTAATATATGCTAATACTATATATTATACTATTATAGTGTTACAACTACATATATATATATTATAGTGATATAGTGATACTAATACTATATGTTAAACATTATGGAATATATATTATATATTATATCATAATACATTGATACTAAATTATTACTAATACTATATACTATATTAATAGTGGTATTAATACTATATAATAATATATGGTCATAGTGATTTAATTATAGTGAATCAGTGATTAGTGTAACTATATATTAGTATTAGTTATAATGATTTAATATAACTATATTAGTATAAGTTATAGTGATTTAGTATAACTATATATTAGTATTTGTTATAATGATTTTAATTTAGTATAACTATATAATAGTATTTAGTATAACTATCAATATAACTATATCACTGATAGTTATACTAATACCTTTTTCTTCTTTTTTTTTATAATAAAACGCTTCTTATTGATAAACAAAAAGTAATAGAAATTTATCAAGCCAATTGGTTTGAGAAATAAAGTCTGGAAAACTATCCCACCACGTAAATATGGTTTCAACATTCCATGCATTCTTGCAAGCTTATGAGCTACCTTATTACCTTCTCTATAAACATGTTGGACTAAGCATTCCCCAAAACTTATTGTAAATTCCTAATCTCAATCACAAGAGATTCCAACATAGCAGCTGTGTCCCCCTCCGCTTGAAGAGCTTGGATTGCCAACAAACAACCACTCTCTATTATTAGTTTTTGTATTCCCATGTTAGCACATAGTTGTAGTCCTCTGAAAATAGCTAGTAACTCTATAGCTTCAGAATCAGTAACTGCATTTTCTACTTTGCTAGCTGCCCATACAATCTCTCTCCTGCTGCATCCCATAGAACCATTCCCACCACAGCCCTATTCAGTTCACCAAACATTCCTCGATCAACATTGAGTTCAAAAATTCATTAGGAGGGGATTTCCAACTTAATAACTCTGTAGCTTTTGCTTTAGGAACATGTTTAATTTCCTTATACCTCCCTAACAAAGCGACATCATTTTCAACCACTTGTCTTGGTTCAATTAATTCCTTATCATGCACCATTTTATTCCTTCTCCACCAAAAGCCCCAGGCTATAGAAAAAAAACAAAGATAAGTCACCTGCTTTACCATCTTTCAACCCCTTCAAAGCAATCTCCATTACAGACATATTCCTTTCCATCATATCCATAACAGGCACATATTGGACCCAACAATCTCTAATTAAATGACAGTAAAACAAGGTATGGGGGGTTTCTTCTAACCTTTGTTTGCAAAAGCAGCAAGACTCTTCCATAGTCACTTATCGTCTTTGTTGAGTAGGTAGTCCCTCTTTAGTAGCTCTCCAAGCAAATACATTGATTTTGTGCGGGACCTGCATCTTCCAAAGCTCCTTCCATAGAACATTGTGACTAAGAGCATCTGAACATTCCCCATGGCTGCCATTTATTACTGCTTTGAAGAATCTATAATAGCTTACACTGAATTTACCATTCCACTCCTCTTTCGATATCCATCCATCAGGTTGATCACCAGGACTTATAAAAAATTTTAGAATTTCAGAAGCAATTCTTTGACTGAAGAGAGCTCTTATCTTTTCTACTTGCCACCATTTAGTAGTATGATCAATAAGACTCGCCACTCTATCCTCTCTCCACTCTTCACCACATTCAAATCTTCCAACAACAAATAGTGATGCCCTGGGATCCACGAGTCCTTCCATATTTTTACAGTCTTGCCATCTCCAATCTTCCATCTCCAACCTTGATAGTTATACTAATACTAATAGTATCAGTATTACTATATCACTATAGTATCCTATAGAGATATAGTATTAGTATAACTACTAATACTATAATGATTTATATAGTTCTTTATATATAGATTTAAAGTGGATTACTAATACTAATAGTATTAGTATTAGAGCATAAAATGTAATTAATATACTAATATACATTAGTATACTAATGTATACTAATTAATTAAAGCGAAATGTAATTAATATACTAATGTATATTAGTATTGCTAATGTATTATGTATTTATCAAAATGAATATGTTGAAAATTTATTAGGCTATAAAATGCTATTAATATATATAGTTTATGTTTAAAGCATATAATCAAATAAATTTCATGTTTAAAATTAAAATTTTATTTTATAAATTTTAATAACATTATCATATATATAATTATAGTTTATAGTATTATATATATTATATATAATATTAAAAAAATTAATTTTAAATATACGAACCGGTCTAGTCAGGTCCTAAAAAGTATAGAACCGAAACCGAACCGGTATCGGCCAATTTTGGAACTAAGGGACTTGACTGGACCGGTTCCACCGGTTTGGACCGGAGTTAATTTTTACCCCCCCCCCCCAAATTTCAGTAATTGAAGATGAAAAAAAAACATATAAGATGAACTACACTTCTTTTCAACTTCATATACTGAACGTACCAGTATTCAGCATATGCACATCCCTATTTTCTCACATTCAAGGCCCAAGACCTAGTTCATTTAATAACCGGTTGTTAGAGGATATATCCGATTAATTCGGCTTCTATAAATTAAACAAGCTAGTTCGGTTGACCAAACTTTGTTTTTTCTCCTTCTATTGATTGTCTTTCGAGAAAAGTAGAAACTATGGACATGTTATGGAAAGTTTAGAGAATATATGAGGATTTTGATAATTGTTTTAGATTATGTTTTTGAAAATGAAACAAAATTTTAAATTATTTTTAAAAATCAATTTTGTAATGAAGTTTGTGAATCTTGATAGGAAAAGTTGAAAACTTGTTTGAGCATAGATTTTTATGAATTGTTTTTGTCAAAATTTGTAAAAGTTGCGTTGACTTTTGTATCGGACATTGATTGGGTCAAAGGTTTGAAAACTCAATGGTTCTAACCTAACACAACACCTAGAGCGGGTAAATAGGTGTTTTTCAATTTTACTGCACTACATAAAAATGTTGTCAAACAAGCAATCAATCATTGAAAAAATCATAGAAAAATAATCAATACAGGAATTTGGTTTAGAAATAGAAACTCAAATGAAGAATATGTTCAAAATCTAAAACCACTCTAGGAGTTAGTCACCACCTAAAATTCACTACAAAAATTTAGTTTGTTACAACCAATTTAGTAACACTCACAAGACCCTTATAATAGCTAAATCTGGGTTTCAACATCATGAGTGACCCATTCTATCTCTGCATGCATACAGCTCCGAGACGCTGGCCTTTCTATAGCTTCACCACAAGAACCTCTCAATCTCACTTCAACGGCAGTTTTGGAATCCCTTCCAGCCAAAGAACATTCACACAAACTGAGGTAGCTGTAGTTGACCTAATCCATAATAGGATGAGGATCTAATTTCAAGAGAAAATTGAAGTATATGGAATGAAATATTTTTCTCTTTTTCTTAGCTCTCTATCTACTCTGTATGTGCATGCCCTATGAAGAAACAAACAAGTGTCCTTTTATAGCAACAATGGCACACCACGCTGAAACCCTAATCAAATTCATATTTTTTAATATTGGTTCGAGCGAGCTGTCAAGTGAATGTCAAGCGCACATTGTATCCGAGTTTCGCTAGAGCCATGAGTCGAGCGCATGTTGCAAGAACTTTCTGTCTGGGTTACCACTCAAGTGTCATGTTAAACGAACTCTCTGTATGAAGTTTCGCTCGAGCGCTATGCAATCGGGTGGCGAGCAAACTCTGTGTGAGTTTCACTCAAGCTCCATGTCGAGCGAGTGTCAAGAGTACTCTTTATATGAGCTTTTGCTTGAGCGCCAAGTCCAGCGAATTTTTTGTATGAAACTTAGCTTAAGCCATGTTGAGCTAATTTCAATCCCTTGTAAGAAGAATCAAGTCAAAGCTAAGATTTGCTTCATTTATAAATATTGCAACAATCTTCATGATTAATTAATTATATCCATCGATCCCAAGAAGACAAATTAAGATCTGATATTTTTCATTCAATATTCTCTTGATTCGATATCTACAAACTAACTTCATAGTGAAGTCGCAGCGAGCTGCATTTCCAATTTAAGCTTTCCAAGTCATTTGGACTTGTGATCTAATAACAACTTCTCAGGCAAAATCCCAATTTCAACTTCAGATTCTCAATGCTTTTGCCTTTATGGGAAAAATTCCAATTTTTCTTAATTTTTTCTAATGTTTATTTTAACCTTTTTTTTTTTTTTTTTGTAAATGTATACACGTTGATCATATATTTTTTAGCATTAAAGAAGGAAAACACTCTTATCTGTATTTGGTTAGTGTAAATGATTTATTCCTACAATAGACAAATATATGAAAAAAATTTTATATTCTGATCATTTTGATAATACCTATATATTATATATAGAAATATAAATTCATCATCCTTTCAATTATCATCCTCTAAATATCTCATGATGTGTCATTAAATGGATCACAAATAAGTGAAATATAATAAATAGTTTTCCAATTATTTAATAACACCCAATCATTTAATAGTACATCATAAAATGCTGAAAACATGATGAGACTGACCGATACAACATGATACCGATCAAATAATATTAAGTTAAACACTTAAAAATGAAGCTATATATATATATATATATATCAGTATATATCATGTGTAATTGAAGATTAGAAAAAAAACATATAAGATGAGAAACACTTATTTTCAGCTTCATACTGATCAAAGATTGTGGTGGCCTTTGTTCAACTGTTATCCAAGTTTGAACTACCCTCCAACTGGTTGTTCGTGAACTGCCCTACAGCTTAATTGTGGGGGGATGTTAAGATTCAAATACAAGCACTCAAGAACATCATAATCCAGATCATGATTCTTGTATTTCAAAGATAGATAACAATAGATATAAATCTGATAAGATTCTAACAGATTCCTTTCTTTTGAATGTATATACAACACTCTATAAATACAAAGGCTTGGTTAGCTCCTACGTCAAGCTGCCAATTTCAATTTATCTTATACTTAGACATGGTATCAGAGTTGTATAGCTCACAACTCTTCTCTAATCCTACTATGGCCTCGTCTTTCGCTTTCTCGTCCCATACAACTTTTTTTTTTCTGCCCCAAACCTTGCTCCTATGATCTCTATCAAACTTGACATCTCAAATTATATTCTTTGGGTTTCCTAATTTCTCCTGGTTCTTCATAGCCTTGATCTGATCGACATTAATGTTGATGGTACCAATCTTTGCCCTAAAAATCAACTTGATTCTGAAGTAAATGCCACTACTACCATAAGTCCAGATTTTGTTCTCCGGCAAAAGAAAGATCAGCATCTCTTGTGTTGATTAAATGCAACAGTTACTGATGCAGTTCTCTCCTCCGTATATGGTCTAAATACCTCCCAACAAGTTTGGAACTATTTGGCCTCTCATTTTGCCTCACGATCACGGTCTAGAGTGGCACATTTCAAGTGTCAACTTCAGTCACTATGCAATCGAACCTGCTTTGAATTTCTGCAAATGGCCAAAACTTGGTCTGATCAGCTCGCTATAGCTGGAAAACCTCTCTCTAAGGATGACCCTATTTTATTTATATTGAGTGGTTTGAGTCCCTCCTTCCATGCTTTTATTACTTCATATTCATTTGCTTCATGAGATAACTCATTGATTTTTGTTGTCACTAGCAACAACTCCAATGTTGACCAAGAAACAGGTGGTTTTGCACTATTTTCTCCCCGCTTCAGCCCCGACCTTGCATGGGCGGGCAGGCTACGGGTCCCCTACCCCACATGGAGATGGGCTAGCGGGGGCGGGGGGCGGGATGACCCCAGTGGGGCCCAACCCCGCCCTGCCGCCCGCTCCGCTCCTCATATATAATTTTTTTTTATATTTATATATATAAATAAATATATTGTACATAGATATATATAATTTATTAAAGACTTAAAATTATATTCAAGTCATTGGATTGCCTTGACCTCCTAGGACAACCTTTATATAGGTGGTTAAGGCAATACAATAGTCATCCTTAAGCAATGTAAGACTTAGTAGATAAACCAAAATCTAACTCTAATGAGTTTAAGTTCTTTTTATATTTATAAATTTTAATTTATTATTTAAATTATATTATAATTTGGGTCTAAAAAAAATTTTGGACCAATTTTTTTTTTTTAAACATAATGTATTGGCCTAGCGAGGGCAGGGCAGATGGAGGTTTTTCCCCCGCCCCTGCCTCCTGGGGGGGGGGGGAACCCCATCCCCCACATGGTGAGGGGCAGGGTGTGGGGGAGGGTACCCCTCGCCCCGCACCATGCGGGTATCACCCCTAGTTATGTATTTAATTAACTTTCTTCCTACACCTACCTTGTCTAACAAATCACCATTTAGTGTTCTCTTAAATCAACAACCTGATTATTTTCTCATTAGGACTTTTAATTGTGCATGTTATCCTCTATTGCGTCCTTACAACAAAAATTTACTCTTGTTTCGTTTTAAAAAATGCATTCTCTTAGGTTACACCTCTAATCATAAAGGTTATCACTGCCTTGATCCTCTTACCAGCCGCATTTATATTAGTTTTAAAGAAATAGTTTCTAGCAAGTGATATAAACTTTTCTTGTTTTGTTCCAAAACCTGCCTCTCATTGTGATTCTCCTTTGCTACAGTCAACATCCATATTGGTACCTTCTTATACTCATTCCTGCATCTACTCATGATCTTACATCACAGGATATTGTGCCTAGCCCCTCACCTTCACTGAAATTTGCCCCTACACCATCTAGCACTAATGTTCCAATTAATTCTTCTCACTTAGTTGATTCTTCACCCACCCTACTCCAACCTCAGAATACTCTCCTTATGTTTACCTACAGTAGGACTGGTCACTCTTGTCCAAAACATTTTCCAAGTTTTCAAACCTATTACTCCTCCAAACACCCTATTGCACTACACACTAGCACTGTACCTACTGCTCCTTCATCAATTACCCATGCTATTAAGTTTGAGTGGCGTAAAGCCATGAAGGAGGAATTTCCTGCTTTGTAGGTCAATCACACTTGGTCTCTATGCGCCAAACTAGTTGACAAAAAAATAATCTGCAATAAAGGAGTTTACAAAGTAAAGCAAAAAGCTGATGCTTCTATTGAACATTTTAAGGCAAGACTTGTTGCTAAATATTTTCAATAAGAAGATGGTTTGGACTACAATGAAACTTTTAGTCCCGTTATCAAACCCGCAGCTATTCAGATGGTTTTTGCACTTGAATTTCACTTTAACTGGCCAGTTCATCTAATGTCTCCAATATCTTTCTTCATGGATCCCTTGAAAAAGAAGTTTATATGGAACAACATGTTGGCTTTACCGACCCCAAGTTTCCCCATCATGTTTGCAAACTTCACAAATCTTTATATGGTCAAAAGCAGGTGCCGAGAGCATGGTTTCATCGACTCTCTCAGTCTCTACTGCATCTTGTTTTCAGGAGTCACACGTTGATTATTCTCTCTTTACCAAATATTACAAATACCCCTTGTAACCCAGTTGACTAGCAGTCGAGAGTCTATCTCAATATGAACTCGATAAAAGTCAAGCCGACAGCACCTCCAAACTCCTTCCAATAAACTTCGCATTTCGGCAAAATTATTAGAGCCATAGCCTAAGAACACAAAGAAATGCACACACAGCTTACCACTAGCATCTCGAATAACACTCCCGGCACCAACCGAGCCTGAATTACCCAAACTATTGCCATCAGTAATAAGCTTCACCCAATCCTGCTGAGGTCGAATCCACTTTACCAGAGTAACCTTCTTAGCTTTAGGAGTTAAAATCGGAATATTCAACCTCTTTAAAATAGCAACATCTTGCACAGAGAGCCTCAAAGATTTCATAGATACTTGCATAACATGACTGATCCAGAATTTAATAACATGCCAAACCAACTCAACCGTATCAACCTTACCCTCATACCGGGCTTTGCAGTGTCTTTCCCATAGCTTCCAAGAAACAATAAACGGGAGTAGATCAAAGACAGTCCGAGTGTGAGAGGAATGTCCAGTACGACGAAACCAAAAACTAACTTGCTCCTGCAAGGTGCAGACAAGACCCATATGCACACCTAAATGAACCGCTGCCAGATGTTATATTTGTCTAGCAAAATCACCCGTACAAAGAATGTGATTAAGATCCTCAAGATGACCCACAACGCAGAAATTACATTTAGAGACGACCATAGGAATGCTAACCATTTTAATCTTCTCATCCACACTTAGACAGTTATTGGTAACTTTCCAAATCATAATGGAGATTTTCTTGGAAATGTTAGCATGCCAAATCCATTGAGCCCAAGGTAAAGGGGCGCTTGGACCTAATACAATTCCAAACATTTTTGGTATTAAAATTACCATCATTTTCACTATCACCCCACTTTTATAGTCGGAATATCAAACTATTAAAGTTGTCATCTTGCCTCCCAATTTCAAAATAAGTTACAAACTATACCCAGTACTTGTTAAGATCTGATAGTTCAATAGACCAAAAAAAAGGGGACTAGGCATAATCAATCTTAACCATGGAATCTTAAAAGGTGGAGTAAATTGCAAGGAAAGTGCATGGTAATATGAAGATGTAAAAATAATAATTTGATAGATTGAGCTTCATTTTGATAGTAAGTTGAAATGAGATATTTATGAATAATATTGAGATATTTTAGTTGAGATGAGATAAGTTAGAAATAGTTTGAATTAAAATGTTTTATGGAGTTTTGAAAAATAAGAGAGAAAAAGTTGAATATAAAAATATTATAAAATTAAAATATTGTAATAATATAATTTTTGTTTTGAAATTTGAAAAAGTTGAACTGTTTTTTGTGTTTTGTTTGAAAGTTTAGAAAAGTTGTAATAATTAAGTAATTAGTAGATGAAAAAGTTAAAGATTTGAAATTAAAAATTGTTTATGTTTGTAGTGTTTGGATATTACCTTCCTTGGTACTACAATTATTTCATCTCAAGTTTAATATAATCTTTACTATTTGATAGTTGGATGGTTATATTGTTTAATCAAATATAGTTTGATGGTCATATTGCAAACTGTATACAACTATGGTTACAGGCTTGTTTGCTTAACAAATTTTCAAATAAATAAATGAATATCTTCTATACAAAAATCTCCCATTTAAAGAAAAATATTATTTAATTTTATTTTCCAATTGATATGGAACTATTATAAAGGGCAAGAATTTCAAATTTCTATTTCAATTTTTCGTCCTAATATCAAATCATTATAAAGAGTAAGAATAAGCATTTATTTTTTCCAAACAATGTGGAATACGTTATACCACACATACTCACCATTTAATATGGGACGTCACATTTAATATATTAAACACTTAAATGACAGCCACTTAAAATAAACAATATGGCATGCATGATTGAGAATGATAAAATATCAAATCAAAAGAAACATTTCTCTAATTGTGTACCATTATAGGATCAAAGATTATGGTGGCCTCAAGATGATTAATTGAACTAGACCAGTATTCAGCATGGGCGTAATCCTTTTTTCTTACGTTCTAGGCCCAAGGGCCAAGCCCTCATGGACAATAATAGCCTTCCAATTAGTTTACAATCAGTTTACAATTAAGGTAATAAATTATATTTTATAAAAATTTTCATATCACTTTTTTATTTTTTGTAATTTGTCATTATCAACGAGTTGGAAGGTTATCATTATTTAAATAAATAACTATATAAAAATTCAAGACAGACGATACATATTTGTCTAACATTATTCTTCCTTACTTTTGGTTGGCCAAAATGTGTATTTTTCCTTCCACTGATTGTCTTTCAAGAAGGGTCCCCGCAATAATTTTCAAAGCAAAGTGTCTCAACTAATTCGGTTGACCAAAAGGTTTTTTTTCTTTCTATCTTTCTATTGATTGTCATTCGAGAAGGTATCCCAACATAAATTTCCTAATAACTCAGGTATTTCCAAATAATTTTGATTCCCTTTGCCTGTAAATAGATAGGCTTGAAAATTGAATGCAATACTTGCAAGTTGCAACTACTGCCAATATATACTAGAAGAGGTCCAAAGTAAGCTTATTTGGCCCAGTTTAAGAGGAGAGGCCTCGTCAATAGAAAGAAAGAGAAGATAAGGAGGAAAAAAGGGAACGGAAAAGTGGGAGTGAGAAAAATGGTATCACGAAAAAATAGATTATGTCATTGATGTGATATAAAGGAAGTAAGAGGTGACATAAACTAAAAAATGAAGGATAGGATAAAAGCGAGGGAACGAACGGTCCACAATAATTTTTTTTTCTTTCTTTGTATTGATTATCATTTACTGTACTTCTACAGTGATTTTCCAATAAGTCAAGTCTGTACAAATAACTTGCCGTCTTCTAAACGTAAACTACGAAAAAAAAACAACGGATATGGACCAGAATAGTGACACTTGAATAAGATTGATATATGTGAAATTTAATACATAGTTGCAATTCTGAATATGTAAGTACAGTATAATTATTTAAAATAAATAAATAAATATAAGATTTATATAAAAATAATAATTTTTAATATTAAATCTTACTCTTTTTTAAAACGGCTGTACGGTACTTATGTACTCTACAACTATACGTAACATTACTCATATTTTAATTAGCTTTTAACTCTATTGTTGTAAATAAAAGAATTGCACTTCATCACCGTCTTCTTCACCTAATTTTACCGAGTTTTCATATAAAGTTTACATCATTAGTAGTTTACCACCCAATTGATATGAAATGATCAATTGGTCAGGAAGAAGTTACAATGCAATCCAATCTATTTAGAGATGGTATTACTAATTAATTTGGTCAAGTGGTCTCGTTTATTTTCATAATTTCTTTCAACTTATCTTATCTCATCTAATTACTACAATTTTTTTAAATTTTTACACAAAATAAAATAAATAATTTAACTTTTTTAAATCTCAAAATAAAAATAATATTAAAAAAATATAATTTAATAATATTTTATTTAACTTTTAATTTTAATTTCAACTCATTTTATCTTATATGCGAAAACAAACTAAGCAGAATCTTATTTTATAACATGGACAATGTCAATAACTACTTTGATCTGAAAGTATGAGAAAAAGTGCTTAATTGATTTACAACGCATATCTTGGATAAGTACTTCCGTTGTTCAATTTTACTACCATGTTTGAACAACCACTATCTCCCTAACATTCTCAATCAAAACTTTTGGAGTTTATATGGGAAGTATGTATCAGCTGTAACATCTCGTATTTTAGTATATTTTTATTAAAAGATTATTTTAATAAATTTAAATATTGATTCTCTTGTTTTAAAATTATGGGAGTTTTATTGTATTATTTTATAATATTTTAAATTGTGAAAATTATTTTTAATATACTTTCTTAATATTATTTATTGTTTTGTATTTAAATTGATCTTTAATTTATATTAGTGTGTTTATGAATTTTAAAATTATTATTGTTTCATTTAAACTTTTCACTGTGTTTGAATTATTTTATTTAGTTTATTGTTTTAAAATCATTTTCGTTGGATCATTTTTGAGACCCCAATAGTGAGGATTGGATCTCATTTCTTTTTTCCATCTTTTCTTTTCCTCTTTTCTTTTTCCTTTCTTTCTTCTCTTTCCTCCGTATTTCTTCTCCTTACCGCGCACAAACCCCCTCTCTCCTTTGGCCGAACGTCTCTTTCCCAGTCGGCACCACCACAAGCCGTCGTGACCGACATCGCCCAGCCCAAATTCTTCCACATCCACCGGCGACCTCACCCCATCATTTTCAGGTCGCCTCGTGCTGCCGTGAGCCTCCATGCAGGCTTCAAGCAGCATAGCCTTGTGTGCTCCAGCGCTGTTGTCCGGCCACCATCTCTTCACCACTTCTTTCTTGACCTCCCAGCTACCTAATGGACCCAACCCCATCTCCGATCCGTCACCGGTGAAACTTCATTGTCTTCATCTCCGATTTCTCCCTTTTTGGCCTTAAACCGCCACCTACGTCGCCACCCACAGCCAAAGGTCACCACCACTAACTTCACTGACCTCCCTAGGCTCTATTCTAGCAATTTCGAGTCTTGATTTGACCCCGGTCAAAAGTGAATTTTTGAGACACATGACCACAGTGTGTTTTACACTATTCTGTTTCTATTTTGTGGCTTCCAGCTCATCCGTGATCCTCCAAAAATTATTATATAGCGCTGTAAGTATTTTTTCAAATATTTTTTGAGATTTAAATATATTTTTGCACTAACTCATTTTACTATATTCTAGTTAGTTGTCCAGACTAAATCCGAGGAGTACGGGGGTCAGATGGATTGGAGGATGGAGTATTTGTGTGTTTTGGCTATATTGTGATTTGGTTGATTGTTGGATATTGATATCGGTTTGATACATTGCATTTACACGCATGTTCATATTTGTAAATGAAAACTGAGTTTTTGGATAATTGCATTCATGATCATGTGGATATTTGAAAATTGGATTTTCATGTGTGGAATGGATTTTGGGAGCATGTGTATCACGACCCCAAGCCGAGATGAGGCATTATCTCGGTGGAGCTCCTCTGGTCACTTGGGAGCGGAATATACTAAGTGACGTCCCTTGGGTTGTCGCCAGGTAACAACAGAATCAGACGGGTTTCATGTCGATTCCATAGTCCTTCTGCTAGCAGGGGTTAGAGGATGTTTGGCCACGAAAGCACTGGGTGCGGAACTTGGTATAGCTCGTTATGAAGCCAGGGTATGCAAATGATCCTTAGAGAAGATCATGGTGCCTACGAATAAGATGGATAATGACTATTTTCTGAAAAAATGACGTGTGTTGGATAATGATTTTTGTGTGAGTCATTTTCTAGGAAAATGATAGATCATGATTTTTGGGCCAAATGAGATTTTGGCATGTGTTGAAAAATATCCATTTTCGGAAAAAATGATATTTTTAGATCTGGTGCATATTTCATCATATGCATGTATAGTTGGGTTATAATTTACCTGTAGTACCATTTAATGATATCGTAGATTTTGATGTTGATGATGCAGATGCTGAGCCTGAGGATTTGGCTCGGCCAGAGGAGTGATCTGGGATCACTTGTATTTATATTTTTCAACTCTTATATTATTTTGGAACATTGGTTTTTTGTTTTAAGATACTTTGTATTTGGATATTTGTATTAAACAAATTCTGGTACTTAGTGACTTATTTATATTATCCCCTGCTTATTTTTATTGTTCACAGTTGTTTGTACACGCACTTAACAATTATCGTTGGGATGCATGACCCGTGTTGTCATCCTCTTGACGTCACGATTCTTAAAATTTTTCATACGTGGGAGTCGGGACATCACATCAGTATTTACATATTCTCATATTGGATAGTACTACCATTTAATGGCTCATCTCTAAAATAGAATTATCTTTTTATTTGTCTCTTTTGTTTAAAATGAACTATTTTTAATTTGTATTTGTAGTTTTTAATTTACTTTTGAATAATATTCTTTTATATTTATTCCAAAGTAGTAATTAATATTTACAAGTTTTTTTCGATGGGCCATGTAATTTTAAATCTAAGCTGCAAGCTAGCTACTTTTTATATTCTATAATTAATAAATGGTAGATCATGATCTTGATTGATGAACTTGAAGAGATTAATAAATTAAAGAAAATAATATAGAAAGTTACAAAAATCATGACAAAATGACTACAACTTAAAAATCAAGACTGCAATTATATAGTTCAAAAGTTAAAATTCAAAGAAATTAAAAACTAAACTTAAAGAGTGGAAACAATTATTATTAATAACCTAAATTCTTTACAAATAACTAATTAAAATATAACAATTAATGTAGTTCTTTTTTTTCTAAGAAAAAAGTGTTTGAAGTCAAGATTTCCAAAATTTATAAGACATAGAATGATACGTTAGGGTAATTAAATGGATGTCGATACGAGTGAATAGCATGAAAATGACACCAATTATATGAATGTGTCCCATCATTTTTTTTTCCAATATTATTAATTGACTCGGTGATCGAATTCGATTAAATTCAAAGAATTTGGCGTGAAAATTGGACCATCAGTCTAAACCCTTTTTAGACGCTGCATTAACTTCTCTAATCCTAAAACTACTATTTCACAAATTTTTTAGAATCTCAATTCTCACAAATTAATTCTCTTTTATATATTTTTATTTATTTATTTTAAAAGTCTACATAAGAAGTTCTACCACATGCATGCGACGACAGATGACATAAAAGGTATCTATTTTTCAGAGCAAAAAAAAAAAAAAAATTCCAAATAGAATTGATTGGTCCTTGGACGAATGGATGATGTGATTGTGGAGCATGAAAACGTATAGAAGGGTTTAGATATAGATTAGGTTTGAAGTTTTGAACTACTGTTTTCTCTACTTACTTTTCTAAATAATTGACGTTACGTATGTTACACGTAAATTGGGTTGACTCGGGTCATTCCAATTAAATTTGAGTCAGCTTTTACGTAAATTTAGACTCTCTTGAAATATGACCCTTTTTAAACGTTGTATTCTATTATTGCTTTTTTTGCGTTTTGAAAGATCCTTATGTACATGTTGGATTTATTTCAACAAAATAAATCTAAAAGTATTTATTATATAAATAATATGTTGGCATGTTTTAATAACAACTTGTAAGGCAAAATTCCAATTGGAGCTCAACTTCAAATTCTTAATGCTTTTGCCTTTAATTATGAGTAGTCCTGAAATATCAAATTGTGGTTCTTCATTTCCAAACAAGTGTTTGGGTTATCTGCATAAAGTTCATAATTAATGACATTGGAGTTCAGAAGAGTCATAAGATTCAGGCAGTCTAGGCAAATAATGATGATGGGATTACATTGCTGCAACCCGGCCTCATTAGTACTCAATACTCTTCTTAGTGCGCTCTTCAAGGCTTTTATATTTTCAGTCCTGTGCATGATTTTTCTTAATTTTTTCTCAACTTTTTTTTTTTTTTTTTGTAATTGTATATATATACGTTGGTCATATATTTTTTTTGCATTAAAGAGGGAAAAATCTTATCTATATTTGGTTAGTATAAATGATTTATTTCTATTATCGACAAATATATGAATAAGTTTCTATATTTTGATCATTTTTATAATTCCTATATATAATTATATATAGAAAAATAAACTCATCATCAGTTCTCATCTAAACATCTTAAACATTAAATAATTAACAAATGAGTGAAACATAACATATTCAAAATAAAAATACATCCAAAACACAAAACGTGTAGGGATATAAAAGTTTGAAATTGACATCAAATGATCGCGGAAAATTTTCCCTACTATTTATTTCAAATAAATGAGTACCTTACGTTACACGCAAACTGACTTGGTCAATCCAGTTAAATTCGAGTAGACTTTTGTGTGGAATTAATCGATTCTCAAGATCGAAAATCTGATCCCTTAACTTTTTGTCCCTTTATGCTCCTCAGAGCACAAATAGTGGCTCTACATTATCCTTCCTTACTTTTGGTTGGCCAAAATGTCCATTTTTCCTTTCATTGATTGTCTTTCAAGAGGGTCCCACTATAATTTTCAAAGTAAAGTGTTTAAACTAAGACTTCATTTGTTTTCAGAAATGAGATGAGATGAGATGAGATGAGTTGAGTTAAGTTGAATTGTTTATTTTATTTTATATTGAAATTTAGAAAAGTTGTAATGATTAAGTAAAAAAAGATAAGATAAATTTGAAAATGTTGAATTGTTTATTTTATTTTATATTGAAATTAAGAAAAATGTAAAGATGAAATTGAGATGAAATAAAAAATTTTCCAAAAACAAACCAGGCCTAATTCGGTTGACCAAAAGGTTTCTCTTCCTTTGTTTCTATCCCACCATAAATTTCCAAATAACTCAAGTATTTCCAAATAATTTTGATTAATTCCCTTTGCCTAATAACTCAGTCCAGGGGGAGAGGCCTCATCGTGAAGAAAGGAAGAGAAGATAAGGAAGAAAAGAGGGAACGAAAAAGTGGAGAGTGAAAATGGTGTCAGAAAAAAATAAGTGATGTGACATAAATATAAATGAAACAGTATGTGATATAAAGAAGGGATGAATCGATAAAAGATAGGGAACCAACAGATTTCACTAAAGGTGCCCCACAATAATTTCCATTAAGTCAAGTCTCCACAAAAAACTTGCCCTCTTGTAAACGCAAACTATGGAAAAGACTACGGATATGGAACGGAGTAGTGACTCAGCTTGAATCAGATTGGTAGATGTGAAATTCAAGAAATAATCTTCCCAACCTCTTACTATTCATCACACTCCACACTCCACTTTTTTTTTTTAATTTTTTTTTATCAAATATTTTTTTTATGAATAGTGAATAAAAAATTTGAAATATTTAAAAAAAAAATAAATTCAAAAAAAAAATTAAAAAATATATTAAAAAATATTAAAAAGTATGGAGTGTGGAGTGTGAGTGAATAGTAAGAGGTTGTGTAGCATTTCTCGAAATTCAATGCAATACTTGCAAACTACTGCCAATATAGTACTGTTTTTTTCTTTCATATTTTAATGTCCAAATATGTTTTAATTAGCTTTTAAATCTATTGATTTGAATAAAAGAATTGCACTTCATCACCTAATTAATTTTACCGAATCTTCATACTTTTTACATTATTAGTAGTGTCGCTGCCGCATAATTGACCATCCAATTGATGCGAAATGATCAAATTGGTAGGGAAGAAGTTACAATGGGGCTTCTAAATTGTCAGCAATCCAATCTATTTAGAGATTGTATTACTTATATATATATATATATATATATATATATATATATATATATATATATATATATATATATAAATGTTTGTTGGCCAGAATGTCCATTTCCTACTATTTGTTTTTTGATACAAGGGGTGTGGAGTTTCGAATCCAAATTTTTCATTTGAAAAACTAGACTATATACCATCAGGCCATCAGGATCTTGGCATCTATTTCCTACTATTGATTGTCTTTTAAGAATGATCCCATAATAGTTTTCAAGCAAAGTGATATTTTTAAATGAGCGATGTTACTCTGCTGCTTAAGTAGCACCGCTTCAAGTGACTGCTAGGCTAAATTGATATTTTTATTTTTTTTTATTTTTTATTCATATTTTTTTATCATTTTAAAATATTTTTAAAAAATATATAAAAAAAATATCAATACATTAATAGTTACTTCCTTAACTATTAAGTAAAATAAAATAAAAATAAATGAGGTGTGAGATATCAAATTTAAGTGTCAAAGTAGAATTTTCCTTTTCGAATAATTTGAATTATGCTAAACGTAAACGTGGTCATTATTTTAGGTCTCTGTGCCTCATGAAGCTTTAATAATATTAGTACCCTTATTACAAAAAAGGTAAACAGAAAAAATAAGAAAAAAATAAAAGTTCGGCCATTTGTGATAGCATCTTATAAGAGAGAGACAGCAAAGCTACAACATTATAAAATATAAATAAATAAATAATTTTGTGTACTATTTTTTCATCAAGACGGAAATTAGTTTTTTTATTAGCTAGCCATGTGGGTCGACCTAGGAATATCAGTATCCCTTATCAGTGTTCCAAATAGAAAGTAAAACAATGAGAGGTTGTTATCTCCAAATAGAAAGTATCTCTTATCTTGTAAGGAAACCAAAATTGGATTTAGTTTCGATTTGCGTAATTCTAAAGTCAGATGCATAGAGGAAGAACGACAAGCACTACTCCAAATCAAACAACATGACCTTATAGATCGTTCCCACCATTGGCTGTCTTCTTGTGAGAGTGATGAAGATTGTTGCAAGTGGGAAGGAACTAAGGGTGCAAATTATTGTAAAACATCATCCGCAAACTACTGCCAATATAGTACTGATTTTTTCTTTCATATTTAAAATCATATTTTAATCTCTAAATATGTTTTAATTAGCTTTTAAATCTATTGATTTAAATAAAAGAATTGCACTTCATCACCGTCTTGATCTTCACCTTTTACCGAGTTATCATAAAATAAAAGAATCTTATTTTATTGTATATATGCACAATGTTAATAACTACTTTGATCTGAAAGTATCAGAAAAAGTGCTTAATTAATTAATTGTTGTTCATTTACCAGTACTACATCAACACTATACTTCGTGTTAAAAAACATTAATTGTTGTAATTATTTCCAAGTATTTTTCAATGGGATGTAATTTTAATTCTAAACTGCAAGCTAGCTAGCCACTTTTTATATTCTATAATTAATAAATAGTTGATGATGATCTTGTTTGATGAACTTGAGAAACGGAATAGAGGCCTCAGTACGTAAATTGATCAATCCATGTTTATTTTTTCAGAAAAGCTGGATGCCACATGTCTAATAGTGACTCCGTCTTAATTTTATTAATAGACTTCACTCATGGTGGAGGAATACCATGGTAACAAGACTGACATAAAGGATTTACAGATAAAAAACTAAAAACATCCCTTATATCCAACTAAAAGAAAACAACCAAAACAACACAACTACTAAACAGGCCTATAAGAGAAAAAACATTATTAATCCATGTTATTAGTTCGACTTTAGATAATTTGAACATAAGAAATGGTTACGATTTGACACTTTGCTTATAAAACACTTTGTGCGTTTTGTCAACATTCTATGTATAATTTATTGATATGCTAAAAAGAATTATAATAATTAGAATGAAAAAAAAAACTTATTCAATAATGTTTGACATTAATGTACTGTTGGACCAATATATATATATTAGTCTTCCTGTTGGGATTTTTTTTAACTCCGTGATTAAGAAAGTATTTTTTAATAATATTGAATATTTTTTTTAAAAAATATTTAAAAGAGTTAAAAAAATCTATGTAAAAAAAAAAGAAAAAACAAACACAAAATAGCCTAGTGGGAGCCCTAGTGGTGGCTCTAGTATTATCCAAAACAAAATTTCTAAATAGAATTGATTGCATTGGTCCCTGGATGAATGGATGATATGATTGGGGAGCATGAAAATGTGTAGAAGGGTTTAGATATAGATCAGGTTTAAACTACTGTCTTCTCTACTTATTTTTTCAAATATTAATTGACCTTACATTATACGCAAATTTGAGTTAGCATTTGCATAGATTTGGACTCTATTGAAATATGTCTCCTTTTAGACATTGTATTCTACCACTGTTTTTTTTTTAAAGATGCTTATACACATGTTGGATAATCCAACAGTATTTATTATATAAATAATATGTTGGCATATTCCGATGAAAAAAAAAAAGAACAAGGAGAGGTTCTTTCTTGTCTAATAACAACTTGTAAGGCAAAATCCCAACTGGAGCTCAACTTCAAATTCTCAATGCTTTCGCCTTTATGGGCAGTCCTTAAACATCGTGTGGTTATCCATGTCCAAATTACAAGTGTAATTTGGGTGATCTTCATAAATTAAGTTCATAATGACATTGGAGTCAGAAGAGTCATAAGATTCTTGTAGTCTAGGTAGATAATGATGATGGGATTACATTGTTGCAACCCCTCATTACTCATTTTAAAAACGTTAACTTTTCTAGACAAATATAATAAAAATATATATTTAGGTTCTTCTTCCAATATAATCCTAAATGCAACAGAAACTTTGATTTTTTCTTAAATTTAAAATTCCAAGATTTTGTTTATGTTCCACAAATAATTGATATTATGTTACACGCAAATTGACTTAATCAATCCAATTAAATTCGAGTGAACTTAATTTTTGTGGAATTAGACTGATCCAAAATCAATGACGCCTCCTAAAGAATTGTTACAAATTAATGCTGGCATGTGAATGGCTTTATGCCCAATCGTTTATTGCAATTTATGGTTAATTGGGAAATCTAAAATAATAAAAACATAATTACTTTATGTCTTTTACCCAGCTTTTTATAGAATATTATTATTTCTTGAATGAAAAATTAAATAAAATTTATATAAATTCAAAAGATAATCTTATTTAAAAATTAAATTAAAATTATAAAATAATTATGTCATATATCAATCTTGTCAATCCAAATGACTAAAACGGATGAAAACGTGTACTACCATTTATTCCAACTAATTATTGACCTTATGGTACACGCAATGACGACTCCTTATAAAGAGTTGTTACATATTGCTGCGTATATGTGAATGAGACTAAAAAGTAGTTATACTCCTTTAATTTCAATATTAATTTTGTTACATTCATTATCACTCATCATATATATGCAGTACCATCATCGACTATATGTTAAACCATATTAATTAATTTAATAATCTTGGGCAGTTGTCGGGAATTATCTCGTCACTTTATCTGTTATAATCTCGTCATTTTAATAGTGGTTTAATTGTTAGCCATATCATGTAAGTAGGTCCTTGGAGTTCATGCCCCACACGGTTTCAAACTACTTTATTGAAAATCTATCTACACCTACATTCATAAAACTAGTATAAATATAAATCGAGTGTTCTCTTTGGGACATCAAAACCAAGAATACTTGCATTAAGATACAATATCTCTTGTCAGTGTTCCAAATAGAGAGAAAAACAATGAGAGCTTCTTCTCTCCAATTTCTGCTTCTACTACTTGGAATCTTATCATGTATTGCAACAAAACTTGGATTCAGTTTTGATTTGCGTGATTCTAAAGTCAGATGCATAGAGGAAGAACGACAAGCACTCCTCCAATTCAAACAACACCTTGTTGATCCTTCCAATTGGCTGTCTTCTTGGAACAGTGATCATGAGGATTGTTGTAAGTGGGAAGGAATTGAATGCAGCAACCGAACAGGTCATGTTGTTACACTTGATCTCCGGGCAGATTGGTCTGCTGAACCACTACCTAAATATGTAGAAGGTGAGATAAGCTCTTCATTGCTTGGATTGCAATATTTGACATACCTCGACTTAAGTTCCAATAGATTTTCCGGAAGAGCCTTCCCAAATTTTGTTGGCTCACTCACTAAATTACAATATCTCGATCTTTCATATACTCGTATAGTCGGAACCATTCCACAACAGATAGGAAATCTCTCGGGATTAATTTATCTTGATCTCAGCAGGAATTTTGATCTGATTGAGGCACATAATCTTGATTGGTTAATTCATCTTTCATCTTTGACACACTTGGACATGACTTCGGTCAACCTCAGCCAGGTACTCAATTGGCCCAATAAGGTTATGATGCTCCCTTCTTTGATACACTTGAGTCTGAGTGCTTGTAGTCTGATCTCCACAACGACTCCTCAGTTGCTTTCCATCAATGCTAATTCCTCATCTCAACTTTTATTTCTAGATCTCTCTTCTAATCATCTCAATTGCTCCATAATTCATTGGTTGTTCAACTCCACTACAAGCCTTGTTCATCTTAGCCTCTGGGGTAATTTGTTACAATGCTCCATTCCGGAAGCTTTTGGTGGCATAAATTCTCTTCAAAGACTAGAGCTCGAGATAAATCAACTTGTTGGTGGCATTCCAAAATCTTTTGGGAATTTATGTGCCTTAAGTACATTGTATCTTTCGGAAAACAATCTCAGTGGAAGTCTTTACGAATTTATGAGTAATATGTCAAGTTGCTTGGTGGACTCCTTGCAGTATTTTGATATAAGCTCAAATAGATTCATGGGGCCATTGCCAGAGAGTATAGGTAACTTCACCAATCTTAAGGCTTTAGGATTAGGTGCGAATAATTTCACGGGGCCATTGCCAGAGAGTATAGGTAACTTCTCCAATCTTGAGGCTTTAGGATTAGGTGGGAATAATTTCACAGGGCCATTGCCTGAGAGTTATGGTAACTTATCCAATCTAGAGATGTTGAATGTTACTGGGAATTCCCTCACGGGGGTGATCTCTGAAGCCCATTTTTCAAATCTCTTCAAACTGAAACGTTTATTTTTAGGATTGAACCCTTTGATTTTGAAGTTCAGCGACGATTGGGTTCCACCATTCCAACTGGTTGTTATTTCTTTGAGCTCTTGCAGATTGGGATTAGCTTTCCCAAAGTGGCTTCAAAGTCAAAAGAGTTATGCTATACTTGAGATTTCTAATGCTGGAATTTCTGACATTATCCCTGCTTGGTTTTGGGACTTCCCTGTCGGGTTAATCGATTTAGATATGTCTAACAACCAGTTGCATGGGAACTTGCCAGACTTGTCATCATCCAGACTTGGTTATTTTGCTGTTATAGATTTAAGCTCCAACCAATTTAACGGTTCAATTCCAAGTTTTCCATCGAATGTGGCATCACTTCGCCTTTCAAATAATAGTTTTTCGGGTAACATTTCCTTTATATGTGAATTCACTTATCAATCCTTGTTCCTTCTAGACCTATCAAACAATAAACTATCGGGAGAGCTTCCAGATTGCTGGATGCATGTGCATGCTTTAATGACTCTTAATCTGGCCAACAACAATTTCTATGGGAAAATATCACATTCAATGGGCTCCCTAGTCTCTCTTGAATTTTTACATTTGAGCAACAATAGTTTTGTCGGAAAGCTACCATTGTCCCTTCAGAATTGCAGTTACTTGACAACCATTGACGTGGGTGAAAATAAATTGTCGGGAATGGTACCTTCATGGATAGGCGATAGTTTGCCTCGGTTGGTTATTCTTAGCCTACGATCAAATGGATTTTATGGAAGTTTTCCTTTAAACCTATGTCACCTTTCAAAAATTCAACTCTTGGACCTTTCTTTAAACAAGATCGGGGGAACTATTCCACAGTGCATCAAAAATTTGACATCAATGTCTCAGAAACAGAGCACAAGTCACACTTATATTGCTTCTGTCCAGAAAGCTTATGAAGACCATGCACCATTTGTATGGAAAGGAAGGATGTCTGTGTTCGAGAGCTCATTGAGACTTGTAAAGATTATTGATCTTTCAAGTAATAAATTACATGGAGAAGTTCCCGAAGGATTTACGAGTCTCACAGAGTTAATTTCCTTGAATTTATCAAGAAACAACTTCACTGGATCAATAACATGGAAGATAGGTCTACTTCAAAATTTACAGTCTCTTGATTTATCTAGAAATAAACTTCGTGGTGAAATCCCAACGAGTATTTCCGACATAAGTTTTCTTAGTTATTTGGACTTGTCCAATAACAATTTATCTGGCAAAATTCCAACAGGAACTCAACTTCAGATCCTCAATGCTTCTTCCTTTATGGGGAATCCTGAATTATGTGGTTCTCCACTTCCAAACATGTGTCCGGAAGATCTTTATCCAGTTTACAATGACACTAGAACCCGCAGGAATGTCAACATTCAGGCAAATGATGATGATGGGCTTATAACTCGAGGATTTTATGTCGCCGCAGCCATTGGGTTTATTGTAGCATTCTGGGGAGTGTGTTGCTCTTTATTGCTCAACCTACGGTACATAACGATGCGTCTCACTTCCAATGCTCGGATGATGTTGAGATAAGCTCTACATGGCAGCAACTCTATGTATACTCATGTTACAAGGCTGGGTTTCAAACTTTATGGAAAGAATCCTCTCCCTATAATTAATATTCATATAATAATCTACCTTCCTTTTTCTAGGCTTGTTTCGTGGTTATTTAGGCTTGTTTAGAGTTTTTATGTTATTCTTATCTAGGCCTGTTTAGACTTGCTCTTATTAATAGGCTTGTTTAGATTTGTCCTTCATTTATTTTCTGGTTTTGGTTTTCTGATGGTGTTGCATTTGAGAGGGTTTTATTTTCCTCATTTGTTATTTCCCAAATGCTTGGTTTGTAACCATGGTATTCCTCCGCCATAAGTGAGGGCATATCATTAAACTTGAAACGAGTGGCTACCGGCTCTTTATAACAAAAAAAAAATAAAATCATACATTATGAACATATATATAGATATGTGCATTAGCACGAATATAATGAGTCATCTTATGCTTGCATCAATTGAATTATATGTTACAAATTTATTCACTTAAGAGTCTTCCTTTGGTTGGTCATGATTTCTCCCTCTGGAAAGTATTACACTAAATTAAGTAGAAAGTATTTTCATTGTCCAATATTAATACCATGTCCAAACAGCAATTAGTACTAATTACTGTCACTCACATTCACAGCTATTGGAGTTTAGATGGGATTAATATTAGTCTTTGCCTATTATTTTGTTGAATTTGGATTTAGTGAATCTTCCGGTCCAAATACTATTAATGGCTCATCTGTAAAAAATGAATTATTATAGTCCTCTCTAATTTGTATTTCTCCCCTCAAACTAATCTTAATTTAAAATTGATATATATTAATTCTTAGTTTACTTCAAATGTTTCGTTAGCCAAATCTAGCATGTTGTTCTTTTACCAGCAGGAGATCATCATACTTCATCGTTTCAATAAACTAGCCAGTTGTACTATATTACATCAAGACTTTGTGTTTATTTTTCTTTACTGGATTAATTAATTAATATATATTGGATCGAAAGAATTAGCTTTTATCCCTAAAGAATTTCAAATGAGGGGTCTCAATGAACTTTAGTTCCACTGCATATGCTGCTGAACATGACCAGAACACTTTTAAAATTACTATATCGGATCCATATCTCAATGTTACTTGTTCACCACAGGAAATTACTTTCAAAGATAACAAGAGCCCAATCATTCAAACTAGAAAAGTATTGCCTTTTAATAGAGCTCAGGAAAATATAACCTACAATTAATGTAGTTCTTTTTTTTTTTTCAAAAAAAAAGTGTTTCCCTTATTTTTTCTGATATAATTTATAAGACTTACGTGAATGATACGGTAGAGTAAACGGATGATGTGAGTGAACAACATGAAAACGACACCAATTATATGAATGTGTCCCACTTTTTTTTTCCCAATATTAATTGGATCGAGTTTGATTAAATTCTAAAGTATTTGGCATGGAAATTGCACTCAGTCTAAACCCTTTTTGGACGCTGCATTAAATTCTCTGATCCTAAAACTACTAGTTCACAAATTTTTTAGAATCTCAATTCCTTCAAATTAATTCTCTTCTATCATTTTGGCACTTTTATATATTTTTATTTATTTATATTTTCAAAGTCTACAGAAGAAGTTCTACCACATGCATGTGACGACGAATGACATGAAAGGTATCTATTTTTCTGAGCAAAAGCAAAATTTTCAAATAGAATTGATTGCATATATTGATCCCTAGATGAATGGATGATGTGATTGTGGAGCATGAAAACGTGTAGAAGGGTTTAGATATAGATTAGGTTTGAATTACTGTCTTCTCTACTTGTTTTTTTAAATAATTGACTCGGGTTAATCCAATTAAATTCGAGTCAGCTTTTGAGTAGATTTGGACTCTCTTAAAATATGGTCCCTTTTAGATAATGTATTCTACTATTGCTTTTTTGCATTTTGAAAGATGCTTATGTACATGTTGGATTTATTTCAACAAAATAAATCCAAAAGTATTTATTATATAAATAATATGTTGGCATATTCTAATAACCACTTGTAACGCAAAATTCCAATTGGAGCTCAACTTCTAATTCTCAATGCTTTTACCTTTAATTATGGATAGTCCTAAAATATCATATTGTGGTTCCTCATTTTCAAACAAGTGTACACTTGGGTTATCTTCATAAAGTTCATAATTAATGACATTGAAGTCTAGAAGAGTCATAAGATTCAGGCAGTTTAGGCAAATAATGATGATGAGATTACATTGCTGCAACCCAGCCATATTAGTACTCATTTTAAAAATGATACTTTTCTAGACAAATATAATAAAAATATACAATTAGGTTATTCTTAAAGTATAATCCTAAATGCAGTAGAAATTTTGAATTTTTCTTAAATTTAAAATCCCAAGATTTTGTTGTAAATTTTTGAAAAGCCAAAATGTATAATATTAGTTAAATCACTGATCATAGTGTGAAATCTCTCAATATTCTTCTTGGTGTGCTCTTCAAGGCTTTTATATTTTCAGTCCTGTGCATTATTTTTTTTAATTTTTTCTTAACCTTTTTTTTTTGTAATTGTATATATATACGTTGATCATATATATAAATATATATATATGTATTCATTAAAGAGGAAAAAATCTTATCTATATTTGGTTAGTATAAATGATTTATTCATATAATCGACAAATATATGAATAAGTTTCTATATTTTGATCATTTTTATAATTCCTATATAGAAAAATAAACTCATCATCATTTCTCATATAAACATCTTAAACATTAAATAATTAACAAATAAGTGAAACATAACATATTCAAAATAAAAATACATCCAAAAACACAAAACGTGTAGGGATATAAAAGTTTGAAATTGACATCAATGATCGGGGCAAAATTTCCCCTACTATTTATTTCAAATAAATGAGTACCTTACGTTACACGCAAACTGACTTGGTCAATCCAGTTAAATTCGAGTAGACTTTTGTGTGGAATTAAATGGATTCTCAAGATCGAAAATCTGATCCCTTAACTTTTTGTGCCTTTATGCTCCTCAGAGCACAAGTAGTGGCTCAACGTTGTCTTTCAAGAAGGGTCCCACTATAATTTTCAAAGTAAAGTGTCTAAACTAATTCGGTTGACCAAAAGGTTTTTTCTTCCTTTGTTTCTATCCCACCATAAATTTCCAAATAACTCAAGTATTTCCAAATAATTTTGATTAATTCCCTTTGCCTAATAACTCAATCAATGGGGAGAGGCCTCATCGAGAAGAAAGGAAGAGAAGTTAAGGAGGAAAAGAGGGAACGAAAAAAGTGGAGAGTGGAAAATAGTGTCAGAAAAAAATAAGTGATGGGATATAAATGAGGCAGTATGTGATACAAAGAAAGGATAAATCGATAAAAGAGAGGAACCAACAGACTTCACTGAAGGTCCCCCACAATAATTTCCAGTAAGTCAAGTCTTCACAAATAACTTGCCCTCTTCTAAACGTAAACTACGGAAAAGACTACGGATATGGAACGGAGTAGTACTGACTCAGCTTGAATCAGATTGCTAGATGTGAAATTCAATGCAATACTTGCAAACTACTGCCAATATAGTATTGTTTTTTTCTTTCATATTTTAATGTCCAAATATGTTTTAATTAGCTTTTAACTCTAATGATTTAAATAAAAGAATTGCACTTCATCACCTAATTAATTTTACTGAATCTTCATACTTTTTACATTATTAGTTGTGTCGCTGCCGCATAATTGACCACCTAATTGATGCGAAATGATCAAATTGGTAGGGAAGAAGTTACAATGGGGCTTCTAAATTGTCAGCAATCCAATCTATTTAGAGATTCTGTTACTAAGACAGATGCATATATATATATATATATATATATATATATATATATATGTGTTTGTTGGCCAGAATGTCCATTTCCTACTATTTGTTTTTTGATACAAGAGGTGTGGAGTTTCAAATCCAAATTTTCATTTGAAAAACTGGACTATATGCCATCAGGATCTAGGCGCCTATTTCCTACTATTGATTGTCCTTCAAGAATGATCCCACAATAGTTTTCAAGCAAAGTGATATTTTTAAATGAGCGGTGCTACTTTGCCACCTGAGTAGCACCGCTCCAAGGGACTGCTAGGCTAAATTGACCTTTTTATTTTTTTTCAATTTTTTATTTATTTTTTTATCATTTTAAAACATTTTTAAAAAATATAAAAATATATAAATACATTAATAGTTACTTCATTAATTATTAAGTAAAATAAAATAAAATAAAATAAAAATAAATGAGGTGTGAGATATCAAATGTAAGTATCAAAGTAGGATTTTCCTTTTCAAATAATTTGAATTATGCTAAACGTAAACTTGGTCATTATTTTAGTTCCCTGTGCTTCATGCAGCTTTAATAATATTAGTACCCTTATTACAAAAAAGGAAAACAGAAAAAATAAGAAAAATATAAAAGTTCGGCCATTTGTGATAGCATCTTATAAGAGAGAGACGCAAAGTTACAACATTATAAAATATAAATAAATAAATAATTTTGTACTATTTCTTCATAAAGACGGAAATTAGTTTTTTTTATTAGCTAGCCATGTGGGTCGGCCTAGGAATTCAAGACGGAAATTATCAACTACTACTTTTATTATGTTGATGGGAAAATCTATCCAGACGTACGTACATAAAACTAGTATAAAAATAAATAGACTAAAATAATCAGCTTTGGTATATCAGTATCTCTTGTCAGTGTTCCAAATTATAGAAAGTAAAACAATGACAAGCACTACTCCAAATCAAACAACATGACCTTATAGATCGTTCCCACCATTGGCTGTCTTCTTGTGAGAGTGATAAAGATTGTTGCAAGTGGGAAGGAACAAAGGGTGCAAATTGTAAAACATCATCCGCAATTTTATGATACATGATTATTTTTAACGTAGTGGAACGTACAGAGATAGGAAAATTCAAGAAGATCTGTGTCTTCTTCAACACTGAGTCATAAGTTTATTGATAAACTCTGTAATGCTTACAAAAATTCAGATTACCCTCCATTACATTATTCGGTTCTTTTATAAAAGAAGCTTAGGCAACTTAGGAAATTAATTCAGAAATGGAAAGTAGCCTACTGTACTACTGTAACGTTAACAACTAAGGTAACTTTTATTAGAAAGGAAATAAAATCTACCAGAGCCTTTTAGGAAAGGACTAGAATCGGCAATCATCCTTGATTTGTGTATGATGGTCCCTCCATTCCTGGTGTCACGCCTGCTGCATCAGATTCTTCCCCACTTGGAAGGAAGCTCGACCTCAAGCTAATGTTAGGGTATAATGCTTCATCAGGAGGATGGTACTCAAATATGTCCGCAACATTGAAAGTGGGGGAAATTAACATACCATCTGAAAGGTCAATCACATAGGTATTATCATTGATTCTTTTCACAACTCGACATGGTCCAAACTTCTTATGCTGGAGCTTGTTGTATGTCCTTGCAGGGAAACGTTGCTTACGGAGGTGAACCATCACCAAGTCTCCTTCTCGAAAAATTTGTACCTGCCTATGCTTATCAGCCGCTGAAATGGACTTACTGAATTTTCTCAGCCATATTTTCTGCTGCCGTGCTGAGTCCTGGAAGCCTTGGAAGAGGAATCAAGTCTAGAGTGTGTTTTGGGGGTCAAGTGTACACAATTTCAAAAGGAGTCTTCCCAGTGGATCGATTGATCATATTGTTGAAAGCGAACTCTGCTTGAGGAAGACATACATCCCATTGTTTCGGCTTGTCTCCTGAGATGCATCGAATCATATTGCCTAGTGTGCGGTTAGTCACTTCAATTTGCCCATCCGTTTGCAGATGGCAAGTGCTGCTGTAGTTGAGGCTGGTATCAAATTTCTTCCAGAGAGTGATCCAAAAGTGACTAAGAAATTTGATGTCCCTGTCAGAAGTGATAGATTTTGGGATTCCATGAAGTCGCACGACTTCCTTGAAAAAGAGATGAGCGATGTTGGAAGCATCGGCTGTCTTTCGGCACGGAATGAAGTGGGCCATCTTCGAAAATCGATTGACGACCACAAAGGCGGAGTCCACTCCACGCTAAGTTCATGGTAGACCGAGCACGAAGTCCATACTCACATCTTCCCAAATGTTCTCGGGCAAGGGTAGAGATGTGTATAGCCCTGTATTTTGCAAGTGACCCTTCCCCACTTGGCAAATTAGGCATTTCTAGACAAACCTTCCCATGTCTCGTCTTAGCTGGGGCCAGTAGTAACGTTCGGATACTTGGGCTATTGTTTTGTCACGCCCCACATGCCCTCCCAGGCCACCCCCATGCAGTTCACGTATGAGATGTTCAAGTAGTGACGTCCGTGGTATGCACAATTGGTTGCCATGAAATAAGTATCCATCTTGGATGTGAAAATCAGCCACGGGTTGCCTGAGTTCGCACTTCTTCCATGCCCCTGAGAAATCATCATCTTCCACATAAAAATCCTTGAGTTGCTCGAACCCCGTGATCTCGGTTTGTAAGATCACAAGAGCTCTCCTTTGCTGCTGAGGGCGTCGGCCACCTTATTGTGCTTCCCTGACTTATGCTTAAGGACCATAGTAAACTTTTGTATGAAAGCTACCCACCTTGCATGCATCCGGTTCATATGGGTTTGCGTGTTGATGAACTTGAGAGCATGGTGATCACTATAAAGCACGAATTCCCGTTGAACCAAATAATGCTCCCAATGTTTCAAGGCCCTGACTATAGCATAGAATTCTAGCTCATAAACAGTCCACTTGTACCGTGCCTCATTTAACTTTTCACTAAAAAATTCAATGGGTCTGCCTTCCTGTGAAAGAATGGCCCCAATGCCAACAATGGAGGCATCACATTCTACCTCAAATAATTTCTCAAAACTGGGCAAAGCGAGAATAGGGGCAGTAGACAATTTTTCTTTGATGATGGCAAAGCTTGCATCCTGGTCATCACCCCAATGAAACCTCATTTTCTTCATACACTTTGTAATTGATGCGACGAGTGTGCTGAAATTCCGGATGAATCTTCGGTAAAACGTTGCTAACCCTTAAAAACTATGGACATGAGTAATGGAGGACGGGCGGGGTCACTCTTGGATTGCTTGAACCTTTGCTTCATCAACCTGGAACCCTTCTGACCCAACGACAAATCCGAGGAAGAGCAAGCTGCTGGTTAGGAAATTGCATTTCTTCAAGTTGATATAAAGCTTGTTCTTTCTTAGGACCGACAACACTTCCCTCAATTGCAAGAGGTGTTGCTGCTCATCTTGACTATATAGAAGAATGTCGTCAAAATATACGACCACGTACTTGCCAATGAAAGGTTTGAGAGTTTGGTGCATCATTCTCATAAAAGTGCTAGGTGCGTTTGACAAGCCGAATGGCATGACCAGCCACTCATAGAGTCCTTCCTTCGTTTTGAAAGCTGTCTTCCATTCATCGCCAGGTTGAATTCTTATTTGATGGTAGCCTCTCCTCAAGTCAAGCTTGGAAAATATTTTTGAGCCTACAAGCATATCTAGCACGTCATTTAGTCGTGGTATGGGAAATCTATATTTTACCGTGATTTTATTGATGGCGCGACTGTCTACGCACATCTGCCAACTTCCGTCCTTCTTAGGAGTGAGCAAGGCCAGAACAACGCCAGGACTCATGCTCTCTCGAATCAGCCCCTTGCGGATGAGGTCCTCAACTTGGTCTTGTAAGACTTTGTGTTCATTGGGGCTCATTCGGTAGTGTGACAGATTGGGGAGACTAGCACCTGGCACCAAGTCAATGCAATGTTGTATGTCACGCATGGGAGGGAGTCCTGCTGGTAGCTCTTATGGGATGATGTCCGAAAATTCTTCAAGCAAAAGCCGCACGGTTGGTGGTAATTCGGGTGTGGCCTCCTCTGTCCTCCCTTTCACAACTAGTGTCACAATCTCACCACATTCCTTTGCATCAAGAAGGAATTGGCCTTCACTCACTGTAAGGAAGCTAGCTTTCTTCACAAGTGAAGTTGTATCTGGTGGTCTCTCTCCTGCAGGTAGCAACATCACTTTCCCTTCATGCCACCAAAACATATACATATTATCGCGCCCCCTGTATGTGGCATCCACATCGTATTGCCAAGGTCTCCTGAGTAACACGTGACAAGCATCCATATCCACCACGTCGCAATCTGCCACATCATTGTAAAATTTATAGATTGAAAAGGGGATTTTACAGGTGGTAGTTACCTTCGTCTCAACCCCTTTCTTGATCCAACTGATCTTGTAAGGTTTGGGATGCTTTTCTGTGTCTAGTTATAAAGTCAAAACCAGTGCCCTTGACACTATGTTTTCACAACTCCCGCTATCGATGATCAAGTTGCAAAACTTTGTGATTAATGGTGCATCGAGTTTTGAAGATAGCATGCCTTTGAGTGTGATCTTCCTGCTTTGGTGCTAAAAGGAGTCGCTGAATGACACAGTTCACCAAGTCTCCCTCATCACCTTCGACAAGCTCACCATCCTTTTCTGATCCCTCGTCGTCTTCCCTAGCCGAGTCTTCACCATCCACTATGTTGACTGATCTTCTCGCAGGGCACTCGTTGGAGCGATGACCTGGTTGGTTGCAACGGAAACATTTACCGGTGATTGGCCTGCTGTAAGGATTGTTGCCAGTGCTCCCTCTACTCCCTGCCATGGTGGTGTTGGACTTAGGGGCATGATAATTGTTTTGTGTCTTTGGGTCATGACTAGAGGAAGGAACATGGGGTGGATTCGGCTAAATTGGAGGTTCGGTTCCTCTATTTGCTGTGAAAAACTTGGTGTCCTAGTGGGGGGTCAAGAGAGTTGTGTTTCAATCTTCATTGCTAAATTGACTGCTTCCGAGAGAGTCCAAACAGTGTGCAGTGTCACCTTGTCTTGTATGGCGATGCGTAGCCCTCCAATATACCTGGCTACTTGTTGTCCTTCCATTTCCGATAGGTTGTTCCTGGAGTTTAGGCGATAGAACTCCTCAATGTATTCATTAATGGACCTTGTGCCTTGCTTGCAATTTTGAAATTGTTGGTATAGGAGCTGCTCATAATCTGGTGGAAGAAATCGAGCTCTCATCAGCCTTTTCATCTTGTGCCACACACGTACGGGTTGCTTGCCTTGTTGTCTCCGGTTATTTTGAGTCTATTCCCACCAAGCGGATGCACCACCACGTAGTTTATAGGCCACCAACTTCACTTGTTGATTCTCAGGTATCTGCATATAGTCAAAAAAGTTCTCCACTTCCAGAAGCCAATCAAGGAAGCTTTTGACGTGGAGATGTCCATTGAAATATGGTAGATCAATTTTTATTTTGAAGTTAGGATTACCATTACGATCTCTTTGATTTCCTCCTCCCACCAAGTCTTCAAGTTCTTCATCACTGGAGGAGTTATCTCTAGCATGGTCTTGCCGTGGAGGTCGAAATCCTCTGCCCCCGCCTAGGTGAAACCAATCTGGTCTCCTCTCGTTTTGGTCCCTGTTGCCCTCCACATGGACATTAGTGATAGACCTTTGAATCTTCTGTAGCATGCGCTCAATCCCTTCAAACTATTCCTTGTTTTGTCGGTTATGTGCTTGGATAGATTCCCAAAGGGCCTCATCTCGAGGTTGGTTGTTATCGTTTCTTGCCATTGAGCCCGGTGAAACCTTGCTCCAATGCCAATTAACATAGCGGAACGTACAAAGATAGGAAAATTCAAGAAGATTTGTGTCTTCTTCAACACTGAGTCACAAGTTTATTGATAAACTCTGTAATGCTTACAAAAATTCAGATTACCCTCCATTACATTATTCGGTTCTTTTATAAAAGAAGCTTAGGCAACTTAGGAAATTAATTCAGAAATGGAAAGTAGACTACTGTAACATTAACAACTAAGGTAACTTTATTTGGAATAGAAATAAAATCTGCAAGAGCCTTTTAGGAAAGGACTAGAATCGACAATCATCTTTGATTTGTGTCTGATGGTCCCTCCATTCCTAGTGTCACGCCTGCTGCATCAATTTTAGGTCTCGTTTTCTTTTAATTTTTTCAAACTACTCAATTTTATGATACATATTTATCAAACATTATCCAACTTCCTTACTTTTGGTTGGCCAAAATGTGCATTTTTCCTTCCATTGATTGTCTTTCAAAAAGGGCGCCCACAATAATTTTAAGTAAAATTTTTCCACTAACTCGGTGGACTACAAGGGGTTTTTTGTTTTCTCTTTCTATTGACTGTCATTCGAGAAGGTGTCCCACAATGATTTCCTAATAAGTCAAGTCTTTACAAATAACTTGCCTTTTTGTAAATGTGAACGGAAAATACTGTTTTGGTTCCCTATTCCTGTAGCTTTAGGAGAGGTTTGGATAGTAAGTTGAAATAAGATGAGTTGATATAAAAGTTGAAAGTTAAATAAAATATTGTTAGAATGGTAGTGATAGAGTTACTACACTCTTACTACCCATTTACTACTTATAGTGTATTTGAAGTTTTGTTTTTTTAATTTTTTTATCATTTTCTTTTAAGTATTTTTTTAATATCCTTAATCATTAAGAAAAAAAATTAAAAAATATATAATTTTACTAATAGTTACTTTCTTAACCATTAAGTAAAATAAAAAAATTAAAATCAAATCAAATACAAAAAGAATAGTAAAGGGATAGTAAGAGGATAGTAACCATATTATTATCCTTATTGGAATCTTGTTTTTTAATATTATTATTATTTTGAGATTTAAAAAAGTTGAATTGTTTGTTATATTTTGTGGAAACTTGAAAAAATTATAATGATTATATGAGATAAGTTGAGATGAATTGAAAAGATTTTTGTATCAAAACCGGGCACAGGAAAAGACTACGAATATGGAGTGGTACTGACCCTTGAATCAGATTGATAGATTTGAAATTCAATGAAATACTTGCAAACTACTGCCAATATAGCACTGTTTTTTCTTTCATATTTAACATCATATTTTAATCTCTAAATATGTTTTAATTAGCTTTTAAATCTATTGATTTAAATAAAAGAATTGCACTTCATCACCGTCTTGATCTTCACCTTTTACCGAGTTTTCATAAAATAAAAGAATCTTATTTTATTTTATGCACAATGTTAATAACTTCTTTCTAAAGTATAAGAAAAAAAATGCTTAATTAATTAATTGTTGTGTTCAAAAACATTAATTGTTGTAATTATTTCGAAGTATTTTTCAATGGGATGTCATTTTAAATCTAAACTGCAAGCTGGCCACTTTTTATATTCTATAATTAATAAATGGTAGATCATGATCTTGATTGATGAACTTGAGAAACGGAATAGAGGCCTCGGTACGTAAATTGATCAATATTGATCCATTTACAACAATTAGTTCGACTTTAAATTTGAACATAAGAAATAGTTATGATTTGACACTTTGATTACAAAACACTTTGTGCATTTTGTCAACATTATATATAGAAATGATAATTACAATCGTGAGCGTACAAGTACTGCACAATCATTTTGAAAAAAAATGAATAAATACGGATTCACATAAAAAAAATTATTTTTTTAATAGTAAATTTTATTTTTTTTCAAAACGACTGTACGGTATTTGTACAATACTCCACGACTGTATGTAGTATTACTCTTCTATATATAATATATTGACATGCTAAAAAAAATTATAATAATTAGAATGAAAAAAAAAAAAAAAACCTTATTCAATAATGAATATTATATTGTCTCAAATATTTGTAAAGTATCTGTTAATACCCATAATATATATAAAATGGTCCCTTCGCCCAGATTCTTTAATTTTCAACAAAAATTATTTGGTGACAGCTTGTCACGCTGTTTTATACTAGCTAGCTAGTTAGTGATAAACACATGTCAAATACATACCATATATAAGCATTTTCAAAGCTTACAAATGTCCAGTAGCAAAAATTGAAGAGATTACTAAAAGAAAATAATATAAAAATTAAGTTACAAAAATAATGATAAAATGACTACAACTTAAAAATCAAGACAATTATATAGTTAAAAAGTAAAAATTCAAAGAAGTGAAAAATTAAACTTAGAAGAATGAAAAAAGTTATTATTAATAACCTAAATTCTGTACAAATAACTAATTAAAATATAACCTACAATTAATGTAGTTCTTTTTTATTTCCCAAGAAAAAAGTGTTTGAAGTCAAAATGTCCAAAATTTATAAGACGTACGTGAGGTAAACGGATAATGATGTGAGTGGAACAGGTTCGCAAAATTATTTGACGTAGAAATTGGACTCAGTCTAAACCCATTTTAGACGCTGCATTAAATTCTCTTATTTTAAAACTACTGATTCACAAAATTCTTATAAATTGATTCTCTTATATTATTTTGGCACTTTTATATATTTTTATTTATTTATTTTTAAAAGTCTACAGAATAAGTTCCACCATATGCAAGCGACGACGGATGACATGAAAGGTATCTATTTTTCCTAGCAAAAATAAAATTTCCAAATAGAATTGATTGCATTGGTCCCCTGGATGAATGAGTGATGTGATTGTGAAGCATGAAAACGTGTAGAAGGGTTTAGATTTAGATCAAGTTTGAACTACTGTCTTCTCTACTTATTTTTCCAAATAATAATTGACCTTACAGTACATGCCCCCCACGGTTTCAAACTACTTTATTTATGTTCCTGGAAATATCTATCTAGACCTACATTCATAAAACTCGTATAAATATAAATCGATTAGTTCTCTTTGGGATATCAAAACCAAGAGTACTTGCATTTAAGATACAATATCTCTTGTCAGTGTTCCAAATAGAGAGTAAAACAATGAGAGCTTATTATCTCCGATTTCTGCTTCTACTACTTGGACTCTTATCATGCAAGGCAACAAAAATTGGATTTAGTTTGGATTTGCGTGATTCTAAAGTCAGATGCATAGAGGAAGAACGACAAGCACTCCTCCAATTCAAACAACACCTTGTCGATCCTTCCAATTGGCTGTCTTCTTGGAACAGTGATCATGAGGATTGTTGTAAGTGGGAAGGAATTAAATGCAGCAACCGAACAGGTCATGTTGTTACGCTTGATCTCCGGGCAGATTGGTGGTATGATATTGAACCTGCAACTAAATATCTAGAAGGTGAGATAAGCTCTTCATTACTTGGATTGCAATATTTGACTTACCTGGACTTGAGTTTCAATAACTTTTTCGGGAAACCTTTCCCAAACTTTGTTGGCTCACTCAATAAATTACAACATCTCAATCTTTCATCTACCCAAATAGCCGGAACCATTCCACAACAATTAGAAAATCTCTCGGGATTGATTTCTCTTGATCTCAGTTGGAATTATGATCTAACGGAGGCACATAATCTTGATTGGTTAATTCATCTTCCATCCTTAACACACTTGGACCTAAACTATGTCAACCTCAGCCAGGTAGTCAATTGGCCCAATAAGGTTATGATGCTCCCTTCTTTGATACACTTGAGTCTAAGTGCTTGTAGCCTGATCTCCACAACTCCTCAGTTGTTTTCCATCAATGCTAATTCCTCATCACAACTTCTACTTCTAGATCTTTCTCACAATTATCTCACCTGCTCAGTATTTCATAGGTTGTTCAACGCCACTACAAGCCTTGTTGATCTGGACATTAGTGTTAACATGTTACAATGCTCCATTCCGGATGCCTTTGGGGCCATAAGTTCTCTTCAAACACTAAATCTTGCTGTAAATCAACTTATTGGTGGCATTCCAAAATCTTTTTGGAATTTATGCGCCTTAGAGTCATTGACTCTTTCGGATAACAATCTTAGTGGAAGTCTTTACGAATTTATGAGTAATGTGTCAAGTTGCTCGGTGGACTCCTTGCAGAAGTTTCAGATAAGCAACAATAGATTCACGGGTCCATTGCCCGAGAGCATTGGAAACCTATCAAATCTTCAGACGTTGGATGTTGCTCAGAATTCCCTTGTAGGGGTGATCACTGAAACCCATTTTTCAAATCTCATCAAACTGAAAGAGTTATATTTAGAGTTAAATTCTTTGATTTTGAGATTCAACTACAATTGGTTTCCACCATTCCAATTGGATATTATTTATTTAAGATCTTGCAGATTGGGATCAACTTTCCCAAAGTGGCTTCAAAGTCAAAAGAATTATATAGTGCTTGATATTTCTGATGCTGGAATTTCTGACTTTATCCCTGCTTGGTTTTGGGACTTCCCTCCCATGTTATCCTATTTAAATATGTATAACAATCAGCTACATGGGAACTTGCCAGACTTGTCATCATCCAAACTTGGTGAGTTTGCTATTATAGATTTAAGTGCCAACCGTTTTGACGGTTCAATACCACCTTTTCCAGCTAATTTGTCATCACTAGACCTATCAAATAATAGGTTTTCTGGGCCAATATCCTTCCTATGTAAACTCATTACTCCAACGTTATTGGATTCTTTAAACCTCTCAAACAATACACTGTCTGGAGAGCTTCCAGATTGCTGGAAGTATATTCGTGACTTGGTTGTTCTTAATTTGGCCAACAACAATTTCTATGGGAAAATACCAGACTCAATCGGCTCCCTAGTCTCTATTCAAATTTTGCATTTAAGCAACAATGGATTTGTTGGAAATATGCCGATGTCCCTTCAGAATTGCAGCAATTTGATAACCATTGACGTGGTAACAAATAACTTGTCCGGGATGCTACCTCCATGGATTGGTAATAGTCTACCAAATTTGGTTATTCTTAACCTACGATCTAATCAGCTTTACGGAAGGTTGCCTTTAAACTTATGTCGTCTATCACATATTCAAATCTTGGATCTTTCTTTGAACAAGATCGAGGGAACTATTCCAGAATGTATCTACAATTTGACCGCAATGTCTCGTCCAATGGATACAAATTCAAGTGCCATATACGCGGATAATACAAGCAGATCTTATACAGACTATGCATCCTTGGTATGGAAAAGAAGAGAGTTAGTGTTCAAAAATTCCTTGAGACTTGTGAAGATGATTGATCTTTCAAATAACAAATTACATGGAGAGATTCCAGAAGGAATTACTAATCTTACAGAACTAGTTGCCTTGAATTTATCGAGAAACAACTTATCTGGATTAATCACTCCAAAGATCAGTTTGTTGAGAAATTTACAATCTCTTGATTTATCTAGAAACCAACTTTATGGTGAAATCCCAATGAGCATTTCCAACTTAAATTTTCTTAGTCATTTGGACTTATCTGCCAACAACTTATCAGGCAAAATCCCAACAGGAACTCAAACACAAAGCCTCGATGCTTCTGCATTTTTGGGAAATCCTAAACTATGCGGCTCTCCACTTCCAAACAAGTGTCTAGAAGATCTTCATCCAAATTACATTAACACTAAGGGCCACAAGAAGGAAAATGATGATGATGATGGATTTATAACTAAAGGATTTTATGTTGCTGCAACTCTCGGATTCATTGTTGGATTTTGGGGGGTGTGTTGCATTCCAAACATACGGTATATATATCATGAATTGTCTCACTTCCAATTCTGGCAGCAGCTTTATGTATGCTCACTTTGCAAAGTTAAATTTTAAGGTAAAAGTCCTCTCCCTGTATTTTATATTCATATTCATAAATTAGTGATATCCTTAATTTGCCTTACATAGTATGAATATAAATATATATATATATATATATACACACACACACATGCTATGTTTGCATATGGTATGAAAATATATTTATTAGCATGGCTTTATACTTTAATTTTTCAACTTTCGTCTCTTGAATTATATGTTAGAAATCTCATCAGCCTTAGATTATATAGGAAATATTAGTTTTTACATATTCTCATGTTGAATTTAGCTTTAGGTGAGGTATGGATAGTGAGTTGAGATGAAAGTTGAATAAAATATTGTTAGAATTTATTTTTTAATATTATTATTATTTTAAAATTTGAAAAAATTAAATTGTTTATTATATTTTATAAACATTTAAAAAAATTGTAATAATTAAATGAGATGAGATGAGATCAACTCTAAATCCAAATGTGGCTTAGTAAACCGCTTCATAAGGTACATAATAGATTTAATGATTCATCTCTTATATAGAATTATTTTAGTCCCCTTTTTTTATTTGTCCCTTTCGTTCAATCCATAGGTTTTCTAACAAGCGTACGTGGATGCTTACGATAAACTAATTTTAATTTGTACTTTAATTTTTTAATTTCCTTTTTAAAATATTAATGTTGTTTTACTATTCTAAACTAATATTTATTCATTTACCAGTAATCCAGCTAGCAAGAGACAGCTACATCATCTCAATAAGTTAGTCATGATACTATAGTACACTGTAGTGGATTAGTTGTTTTTTTTTTTTTTTCAGAACATTGTATCGATCAAAAGACAATTGTTGTATCTTAGACTAATTATTTCTAAGTATTTTTCAGTGGATGTAATTTTAAATTTAAACTCCAAGCTAGCCACTTTTTGTATTCTATTAATTAAGGGTACTCTTGATGAACTTGAGAAATTAACGGAAAAGAGGTAATACCCATACGTAAAATGGTCCTTTCATCCCGATTCTTTAACTTTTAACAGAAATTATTTATTTGTCACGCTGTTACCGGTTAGATATAAATAGGTGTCAATTACATTAATATACCATAAGCATTTCAACGCTTAGAAAATGTCCAGTAGCAAAAATTGAAGAGATTATTAAGAGAAAATAATATAGGATGCTATAAAAATTATGATAAAATGACTAAAACTTAAAAATAGATAGTACTTAAAAAGTAGAAATTTAAAAAAAATTAAAAATTAAACTCAAAGAATGAAAACAAAATATTAATAACCTAAATTTTTTCAAATAATTAATTAATATGTAACCTGCAATTAATATACGTAGTTACTTTTTTCCAAGAAAATGTGGTAGCTGCTAGGGTTGCCAACTTGGCAGATAGGATCAGTTTTTCTAATGAGTACTACTACATCCATATAGTAATAACACAAAAGTAATCCTATGATGTGATTTCATTTAATTTGTTAGATCTTATTGATAATAAAAATAACTTTATAATCTGACAAATCACATCAAACCATATAAATTTGTAAAAATTCTTTTGTATAATCCTTTTGTGGTTAGAGTATTTCTCTTCGGACAGCCAATTTTACCACCTTGCTAATTAAGGTTGTCATCATCTCTTAGCATGTAATCTAGTCCCAAGAAGACAATTGTGGCACCCTCGACCCCCGCTTGGGTTCTGACAGGAGTCGCGATGTAGGGATATTGGCCACTTAGGTCAAACACTCCTCGCATAACGTGAAAACAGTGTGTGCTCGCATGCTTGATAAATGTGTATAGTTAATTCACAAGAGAAAAAAAAATAAAAGGGGCAATTTGAACTTCTAAAAGTTCGAGAAATTCAAATTACAACCCCAACAATATAATGCATAACTATATTACAGTCATCCAACAAAGATAAAAGAAAAGAAACACCACATCAACAACATAAGAGAGAAGTCCCCAAGTCTTCACTCCTTAAGTAGAGCCAATCCTCCAAGCTCATAATCATTTTCTTACATCAAAGTCTATAGTTTCGCTGAACGGAATCGCAGATAGGGACACCATAGTGAGATTTCGTAATTTCAGTAAATAAAACCAATAGAATGACACCCAAAAATACAAACACGGTAAAATATACACATTTCACAATAAAAGGAAAATCAAGATCTTTCAGCATTACCAAATTTGTACCAAACCAATTTCTTTCTCAATGATCCTAGAAAACCACACACTCATAAATCCACATATCCATTTTTAAAGCATCCATTTAATAACAACATGCACCATGGTCTCCCATAGGAACCATTTGTCCAGGCTCCCTTCGCCATACCACGGGTAACAATCGTGCATGTGACTTCCTAATGAGCAATGCCCAGCTCCAAGCTCGACGCGTACGTGACCAGACATCCTCTAACCTCCACTGGCAAAGAGGCCACGGAGTCAACACGAGAGCATTACCATCTCATCCGAGCCCGTTGTTGCCTGACGAGTAATCAGAGGAACTCCACTGAGATAATGTCTCATCTTAACTCGAGGTCGTGATCCATATAAATTTCATACAATCATTTTATTTACGTATGCACTATGGTCTCCCATAGGGACCATACCACACTCTGGCTCCCTTTGTCACACCACAAGTAACGACCGTGCTTGTGACTTTGTAACAAGCAATGCCCAGCTCTGCGCCTGGCATGTATGGAACGAGAGTGTTATCGTCTCGTTCGAGCTCGTTGTTGCCCAGCTACAACCTAGAGAACATCATTCAGCTTTACACGTTCCGGAGTGACCATAGGAGCTACACCGCGATAATGCCCCATCTTGACTTGGGGTGTGATCCGCGCCCACCCATAAAACACGCTTATAATAAATAACACTAAGACCACATTTCTAGTTTCACAGCACAACCAGAAAATGTAGCACAATTAATAAATTAATCACAACACATACATGGATCAGAGCATAGTTAATACAATAAAGGTAAATAATGCAAATGCATGAAAAGATGGCTATTGGATGACATGGCAATAATACATCAACCAATGGCTGAACAACACAGATTCACAAGTTACAACTACACGCGATTCCCAACACTTCACCTGGCTAACGACCAACAATTCTAACACCAACTACAATATTATATCCCAGGGCTCCACAAGGCCCCCGGCCACTTCTCATTCATAACTAGACTGCAACAAACACTATTTAACAATTATTCAGCATTAGTATTTCAAGGGCCAGTCTAAGGTTTTACTTGCAACATGAAAGGCAATCTTGGATGATCGAGCCCGTTGTTTAAGGTATCTCGTGTGTGTGTGCGCATTGTTGGGAGATGGAAAATAGTTAGTTATAACTGACGAGGCCTAAAAATTAATACGAGAATAGAGTGGCACACAGCTTACTATGGTAGCGCCAGGAGTGGCAGAGGATGACGGTAGCAGTGGAGGGGGACAGTGGACAACTATAGATCTGGGCGGCATGCGGGACTCTATAGTTGGGAATATTATTGGTGGCAAATCTGATGAGAATATAGAGGGTGGACAAAGGGAATCTTGTGGCAGAGGGTGGTGGGAGGTGATGGTGCAGAACACTAAAGGAGGATCTCGACTCGAGTTGGGTGGATCTGAGAGGGGAAGAGGTCAAGTAAAAGTGGAAAGGGTGAGGGGGTGGTTGGGCGACCTCTAATGAGCTCTTGACGGCGGTGGATCACGACGGTATGCGGCTGAACCCTAGGCAAAAATCCCCTAAGCTACATGGGATGGAAATCAAAGAGGGATGAGAGAAATGGGGGTTGAGTATAAGATTGAAAGGGAGAAGAGGGCTCCGTGATGGGTTTTCAAAGGGTGGAAGCTGGGTTTAGCTCGACTATAGCGAGACTTTCAAACGGTGAGATTCAAATGGCAGATCGTTGTGGTTTGATGTGAGGCAAACTATAGAGGCTTCATGTGGTGCCACGAGCGACGAAGTTCAAGCTTAGGCTGCAATGGTTGGCATGCAGTGGCGGTGAGTAGCCGCCATGGCCAAAGCTTCTCGTGTTGATAGAGGGGAGAAACGCAGGTCGTAGTGAAAGGAGTGGTGGTGGCAGATGGGGAAGATGGGCAGCTGCTCAATGGACACACGATGATGGCAAGGTGGCAACACTGACGACAACGCACACGAGTTGCAGAGGAGAGAGAAAGGGGGGGAGAGACAAAGACATTTCAGAAAAGGGAGGGGGCTGCGGCGCTGGGGAAAGAGGGGAGGAAAAAGAATTTTAGGATTTTTCACCCATGACCAAAATGGTGTCGCATAGAGGGAGGGGATGGGCCCATTGTTTCAACTTATGGGCTCAGACACGGGCTAGCCCGAAATTTGAACACTCAAACTAAAAATGAAACCCATTTAAACAACACATTGGGCTCACTTCAACAAAGAACACACACACTAAAAGAAAGAAAAGCCCACTTCCAAATCATTCTTGGGCTTCACATGGTCTAGGCTTCACATCAATTGCTGATCTCAGCCACTTGCAATAATCTTAATTAGTAATTAATCATGTCGATCGATCCCAAGAAGACAAACGTGGATTTCTTCATTAAATATCAGAAAAATGATTTCACATGGAAAATAGTTTTGCACCCAATGCTTTCGTGGCCAAGCATCCTCTAGCTCCTGCCAGCAGAAGGGCCACGGAGACGGCACGAGACCCGTCCGATCCCGTTGTCGCTCGGCGATAACCCAGGGGACGTCACTCAGTATATTTCGCTCCCGAGTGACCAGATGAGTTCCACCGAGATAATGCCCCATCTCGGCTTGGTGTCGTGATACACACGCACCTAAAAATCATTTCCACATGAAAATCCAGTTTTCAAATATCCACATGAACATGAATGCAATTACCCGAAAACCCAGTTTTCATTTACAAACATGATAATGCTTGCACATGCAATGTACCAAACCAACATCAATTTCCAACAACCAACAAATTCCAATAACCAAACACAACACTCCAACCTCCAATCCATCCGACCCCCATAACTCCTCGGACTTAGTCCGACACAACCAATCAGAACACAGAAAAATAAAGGTTAGTGTAAAAATACATTTAAATCTCAAAGTTTGTTTGGAAAAAATACTTACAGCGCTATATAGTAATTATCAGAGGATCACGGATGAGCTGGAAGTGACAAAATAGCAACCAAATAGTGTAAAATACACTGCAGCCGTGGGTCTCAAAAATCCACTTTTGAACAGGGACAAACTAAAACTTGAAATTGCTAGGGTAAGGCCTAGGAAGGTTGGTGAAGCTAATGGAAGTGGTGGTTGGCTGTGGGTGGCGGTATAGGTGGTGGTTTTAGGCCAAAAAGGGTGAAATCGAAGATGTAGACAATGAGGCTTCACCGGTGACAGATCAGAGCTGGGGTTGGGTCCATTGGGTTGCTAGGAAGTCGAGGAAGAAGTTATGAAGAGATAGTGGCCGGTAGTGGAGCGAATGGAATGCCGCAGCTTTAGGGGTTGCGTGCGGGTCGACGGTGGCACGGGAGAGGCTAAGGTTGGAGGGGTGGGGTCGCCGAAAACTGGGGAAGGAGCTGAGGTGGGCGGTGTACGACGGCGCGCGGCGGTGCAGGTGGAGGAAGAAGAAAAATGCACGGGGAGAGGGAGAGGGGAGGGGCTACGAGTGGGAGACAGACCGAGAAGAAATAAGGAGAAGAAGGAAAAGAAAAATGGAGGAAAAAAAACGAGGTCCAATCCTCATAACTTGGGTCATAAAAATGATCCAACGAAAAGAATTTCAAAACCGAAAATTAAATAAAATAATTCAAAACACAGTGAAAAGCTTACATATACCAACAATAATTTTAAAACCCATAAACAAACTAATTTAAATTAATAATCATTTTAAATGCAAAATAGTAAATAATAATAATAAGAAAGCACGTGATAACATAATTTTCACAATTTAAAATATTATAAAATAATATAATAAAACTCTCATAATTTTAAAACAAGAGAACCAATATTTAAATTAATTAAAATAATCTTTTAATTAAAATACACTAAAATACGGGGTATTATATGTTAGCCATGCTTGGTTCCACGGTTACATCAGAGTCAACATTTAGAATAGGAGGTTGTGTACTTAATTCTTTTCGAAGTTCGTTGGCTTCGAGAACTGTTGAGGCACTTATTTGTACTCAAAATTGATTGCAACATCTGTCAATGCTAATTGATATTCGAGAGTCCATGGATAATATTGAGAGTTTTGTGGTAGAATCTGGTAATGTTTTTCTCATTCAATTTTCATATTCATTTACTTTTATAATTTAATTTAATTTTTTTCCATTATTCTAATTTATTAATATTGATTATTTGATGTTTTTTTATATAGAGTTAGGAGCATCGTTCATCACAACTATTGATGACTAAATAGTTGAAAACTGCATTGGCACTTGGGAATCTATTTGAAATCTTGAAGAATGAAGATTTGTGTGATTCTATTCAAGAACAATTGTTGTTTACTTGTTTAAGACAATTTGGTTTTGTTTGTAATGTGTATTAAACATCTAGTGGAGTTTTTTTAATTTATTTTTAGTTATCTAGTAATTAGTATATAAGATAATAAGACTATAATGTATAAGTAGTATTAGTAGTATATATGTAATAGTTATTAGTTACTAATAGTATACATGACATTAAAATTAAAATGAAATTGAATATTTAAAATTAATTTTAAAAATTCAGCAAAAAAAAGTCCAAAATGTTGATGATCTTGAATAATAAATTAAGCCCAAAAAGTGATTGAATTGAGTTTTAAAAAGGTCCAAAATGAATGGCCCAAACAGCTAAACTGACTGTGAACCGGCCGGCATTTGATCCAGCCAATTTTACCCCCTTACACGGTCGATTTCGACCGGTTCTCCACCCAAAATGATATATCGGTCAATCTCGATTTTGTGCTAAAACCGAACCGAAGGGTCGGTTTTTCACCTCTAGTGGAAAGGAACTAAGGGTGCAAATTGTCAAAAATCATCCACAATTTTATGATACATGATTATTTTAGGTCTCATTTTCTTTTAATTTTTTTAAACTACTCAATTTTATGATACATGTTTATCAAATATTATTCAGCTTCCTTACTTTTGTTTGGCCAATTTGTGCATTTTTCCTTCCATTGATTGTCTTTCAAGAAGGGTCCCCCACAATAATTTTCAAATAAAGTTTTTCAATGAATAAGTCAAGTCTTTACAAATAACTGGCATTTTCTTGAGATGAGAATTAAAAGGATCATCCTAGAAGGAGACTCGAAGGTAGTCATATCAGCCATCAATTGCAGGAAGGAGGATTGGTCTGCAACGGGTATGCTCATAGAAGATATAAAGATCCAGTTGAGCTATATGAAGATTGGTCAGCTACACATGTAAGGAGGGAAGGAAACCAAGCAGCTCACAAGCTTGCTAAGGATGTACTGTTACATTCCATTTCTTCTGTTGAGAGGGGAATTATTCCCCATTGTATAATTGACTATTGTTGAGTTTCTATTAATGGAATTCTCTCTTCAAAAAAAAAAAAAAAAAATTGGCCTTTCTTGTAAACGTAAACAACGGAAAAGACTATTTTGGTTCCCAAATAAAAGAAAACTCTATTGATTTAAATAAAAGAGTTGCACTTCTTCACCTAATTAGGCTAATTTTACTGAGTCTTCATAATTGACCACCCAATTGATGCGAAATGATCAATTCGGCCAATAAACTCTAGGGGATCTACACAAGCATAATCCCTTCTTACAGGTCAATGGGGTCTTAGTTTAGCATGGATATAAGTTTTTGCTGAGTTACAAATTAAATGATTTACACAGTGAAAGACTGCCTTTTTATAGTGATATATATATTTATATATATATATATATATATATATATATAAATATAGATTCCTGTGCAAAATGAGTTACAAGACCCCGTCACTTTTTTGTAACTAGGTATATATAGCTTTGAAGATAAGATTGAGGTTGCTGGAAATAAAGCTAAGAAAGTCCCAACCCAAAAATGCTTAGATAGATTAAAGAAAACATAGAAAAGGGAAAGTTACTTGTATTTTAATCCCCTGAACTATCGCCACTTTTATAATCGGAATGTCAAACTATCAAAGTTGTCATCTTGCCTCCCAATTTCAAAAATAAGTTGCAAACTATACCCTATACCCGGTACTTGTTAAGATCTGATAGTTCAATAGACCAATAAAAAAAAAAGAAAAAAAAAAGGGACGTGGCATAATCGATCTTAACCATGGAATCTTAAAACGTGGAGTAAATTGCAAGGAAAGTGGTAATATGAAGATGTAAAAATAATAATTTGATAGATGAAGTTTTGTTTGTATGGTAAGTTGAGATGAGTTGAGATGTTTGTGAATATTGTAATAAAAATATTATAAAATTAAAATATTGTAATAATATAATTTTTATTTTAAGATTTGAAAAAATTAAACTAATTTTTATGTTTTATTTGAAAGTTTAAAAAAATTATAATAATTAAATGACGATTAGATGAAAAAGTTAAACTGAATAGGATCAAGATTGTGGTGGCCTCAAGATGATTCATTAAACTGGACCATTATTCAGCATGGGCGTAATCCTTTTTTCTTACGTTCTAGGCCCAAGGGCCAAGCCCTAGGATCACTATATTATGGACAATGATAGCCCTCCAACTAGTTTACAACAGTTTACAATTAATTAGGTAATAAAATATATTTTATAAAATTATAAGATGGTTTTCATATCACTTTTTTACTTTTTATTTTTTGTAATTTTTCATTATCAACGAGTTGGAAGGTTATTATTATTCAAATAAATAATTATTTAAAAATTATTTTGATGATTATACAAGTGGAAGTTTTTTTTTAGGTCTCATTTTCTATTTTTTTTTTTCAAACTACTCAATCTTCAAGTCAGATGATACATATTTGTCTAACATTATCCTTCCTTCCTTTTGGTTGGGCAAAATGTGCATTTTTCCTTCCATTGATTGTCTTTCAAGAAGGTCCCCACAATAATTTTCAAAGTAAAGTGTCTCAACTATTTCGGTTGACCAAAATGTTTTTTCTTTCTTTCTATTGATCGATTGTCATTCGAGAAGTATCCCACCATAAATTTCCTAATAACTCAAAAGTATTTCCAAATAATTTTGGCTCCCTTTGCCGGTAGATAGATAGGTTTGAAATTGAATGCAATACTTGTAGCTACTGCCAATATATTAGAAGGGATAAAATATATTAAGCTTAAAGTAAGCTTACTAGCCCAATCTAGGGAGAGAGGCCTCATCAAGCAAAAAGGAAGAGGAGATAAGGAGAGAGAGAGAACGAAAAAGTGGCGAGAGAAAAAGAGTGTCAGGAAAAAATAGGTGATGTGACATAAATGAAGCAGGATGTGAGATAAAATAAGGGAGGAAACAGGACAAAAAGGAGGAAACCGAAAACTTCATGAAGGGTCTCACAATAATTTTCAAGTAAAGTTATTCAACTAATTCGGTAGACCAAAAGATTTTATTTTTTTTTCTATTGATTATCATTCGAGAAGATGTCCCATTGTACTTCCACAACAATTTCCCAATTATAAGTAAAGTCTTTACAAATAACTTGCCTTATTCTAAACGTAAACTACGGATATGGACTGGAGTAGTGACCTTGAATCAGATTGATAGATATGAAATTCAATCTAAACTCTTTGTATTGATTATCATTGACTGTACTTCCACAATGATTTCCCCATGTTTTTCTTTCATATTTTAATCTCTAAATATGTTTTAATTAGCTTTTAGCTCTATCGATTTAAATAAAAGAGTTGCACTTCATCACCATCTTCTTCAACTAATTTTACCGAGTTTTCATAGTATACATTATTGATGCGAAATGATCAATTGGTCAGGAAGAAGTTAATTGTCAGCAATCCAATCTATTTAGATCGTATTACTAAATTTGGTCACTAAGAATCTTAATTTATTGTATGCGCGCACAATGTTAATAACTAAAGTATCAGAAAAAGTGCTTAATTAATTTACAATGCAATGCATATTATTAATAACCTAAATTCTTTACAAATAACTAATTAAAATATAACCTACAATTAATGTAGTTCTTTTTTTTTTTCCAAAAATAAAAAAGATGTTTCCCATATTTTTCTGATATAATTTATAAGACTTACGTGAATGATACGGTAGGGTAAACGGATGATTTGAGTAAACAACATGAAAACGACACCAATTATATGAATGTGTCCCTTTTTTTTTATCCAATATTAATTGGATCGAATTCGATTAAATTCCAAAGTATTTGGTGTGGAAATTGGACTATTAGTCTAAACCCTTTTTAGACGCTGCATTAAATTCTCTGATCCTAAAACTACTGGTTCACAAATTTTTTAGAATCTCAATTCCTACAAATTAATTCTCTTCTATCATTTTGGCACTTTTATATATTTTTATTTATTTGTTTTTTCAAAGTCTACAAAAGAAGTTATACCACATGCATGCGACGATGAATGACATGAAAGATATCCATTTTTTCAAGCAAAAACAAAATTTTCAAATAGAATTGATTGCATTTATTAGTCCCCTAGATGAATGGATGATGTGATTATGGAGCATGGAAACGTGTAAAAGGGTTTAGATATATATTAGGTTTGATTTGTTTGAACTATTGCCTTCTCTGTTTGTTTTTCTAAATAATTGACCTTAAATATGTTACACGCAAATTAGATTGATTCGGGTCAATCCAATTAAATTCTAGTCAACTTTGACGTAAATTTAGACTCTTTGAAATATCGTCCCTTTTAGACGCTGCATTCTACTATTGCTTTTTTGCATTTTGAAAGATGCTTATGGACATGTTGGATTTATTTCAACAAAATAAATCTAAAAGTATTTATTATATAAATAATATGTTGGCATATTCTAATAAAAACTTGTAAGGCAAAATTTCAATTGGAGCTCAACTTCTAATTCTCAATGCTTTTGCCTTTAATTATGGGCAGTCCTGAAATATCGTATTGTGGTTCTCTATTTTCAAATAAGTGTTTGAGTTATCTTCATCAAGTTTATAATTAATGACATTAGAGTCTAGACAGATAACGATGATGAGATTACATTCCTGCAATCCGGCCTCATTAGTACTCATTTTAAAAATGATACTTTTCTAGACAAATATAATAAAAATATACAATTAGGTTCTTCTTACAATATAATCTTAAATGCAGCAGAAATTTTGAATTTTTCTTAAATTTAAAATCCCAAGATTTTGGTGTAAATTTTTGAAAAGCCAAAATGTATAATATTAGTTAAATCACTGATCATAGTGTACAATCTCTCAATATTCTTCTTGGTGTGCTCTTCAAGGCTTTTATATTTTTAGTCCTGTGCATGATTTTTCTTAACCCTTTTTTTTTTTTTTTTTTGTAATTGTATATATATACGTTGATCATATTTTTTTTGCATTAAAGAGGTAAAAATCTTATCTATATTTGGATAGTATAAATGATTTATTCCTATAATGGACAAATATATGAATAAGTTTCTATATTTTGATCATTTTTATAATTCCTATATGTAATTATATATAGAAAAATAAACTCATGATCATTTCTCATCTAAACATCTTAAACATTAAATAATTAACAAATAAATGAAACATAACATATTCAAAATAAGAATACATCCAAAAACACAAAACGTGTAGGGATATAAAAGTTTGAAATTGACATCAATGATCGGGGGAAAATTTCCCCTACTATTTATTTCAAATAAATGAGTACCTTACGTTACACGCAAACTGACTTGGTCAATCCAGTTAAATTCTAGTAGACTTTAGTGTGGAATTAATGGACTCTCAAGATCGATTAATTCGGCTTATTTTAAACGCAATCGGAATCGATTGACCAAAAGGTGTTATTGTAATTTGTTTTTCTTTCTTTTCTATTAATTGTCTTTCGAGCAAGCTGTGCATGCATGTCTAAATTTAATATATTTTAAAATATCGATAAATAATAATAAAATAATTTTTAAATAGTAGTAAAATAGTTTGAATTGAAATATTTTATTAAATTTTAAAAAATGAGAGAAAAAAATTTAAATAAAATATTATAAAATTAAAAAAATTATTTAAATATAATTTTACTAATTTTTATTTTAGTAAAATAGTTGTATTGTTTTTTCTATTTTATTTAAAAGTTTGAAAAAAATATAATAATTAAATAATAATTTGACCAAAAAGTTAGAATTTCTAGTTAAAAAATATGTTATTTTTAATAATATTTAAAAAAATTTCGTAATATTTGAAAATACCGCGTTGTACTGACATTAATGCCTTACTCTACAATATAAAAAATTAAAATAAATAAAATAAATTGCGAATTCAAAGTCGTGGCTGCCAACACGGATATGGAGTAGTACTGCCAATGTAGTAATACTTTTCTCCTTTATATTGAAAATGATATTTTAATCTCCAAATATTTAATTAATTAGCTCTTATCTCGATTGATTAAAATAAAACATTGTAGACATGATGATTAACAATTTTTGGAGACAATGTGACGAAGCAATGGAGCTCAAAAATTTAAGAACCCCTCGTCAATTAAATTCGATGACAAATTACTAATTAAAACTGTATTCCTAATCGTTTATTACAAGGTTATTTGGGAAATTCGAAATAATAAATACATTATTATTTTATGACTTTTACACAGCTTTTAATAAAATATTATTATTTTTTGAATTAAAAATTAAACAAAATATATATAAATTTAAAAGATAATATTCTTTAAAAATCAAAGCACGCACGAAAACGTACTGTAGTAGTAGTGTTTGGATATAAAAGTTTGTAACTCATAGCATCAGTGTGAAAGTTTTCCCTACCATTTATTCCAAATAATTGACCTTAAAGTTTAGGAGGATGGTTATGTTGTTCACTTCTCCTCTTATGAAGGATGGAGTTTTGATGCAGGTTATTTTTTTTTTTCTGATTTGTATAGAGAATGATACTCTCTTATCTATAATGAATAAGTTCCTATATTTGATCATTTTTATAATTCCTATATATAATTATATATAGAAAAATAAACTCATCATCATTTCTCATATAAACAGCTTAAACATTAAATAATTAACAACTAAGTGAAACATAACATATTCAAAATAAAAATACATCCGAATATATTATATAATATAGTATATATATATATATATATATATATATATATATATTATAGTATATAATAATATAGTTGTAAGGGGATTTTTTCCATTTCTCACAGCCCACTGGGCCTCGGCCCAATGCCAGGCCGAGGGCCCCCAAGTCTGCATAGGGGATGAAACATCTACCAGGGAGGTATACCGAATAGTCGACAAGACAGATTAGTCTGACAGTCTGCAGCCGCTTTCAGAATTCAGAGACTTGCACAGAGCACAACAGAAAATGCGAAGGGCCTTTTTTCCATCCACATTAGATCATCTACGGCTCGTATAGACTAGATGCGAAGTTAGGAAACTACGCCGCATTAATGGCACCTTTGCTGAGCTACATGTCACATTTATGGAGCCATCGCAAAACTACGCCGCATTAAAGAAGGTCTGACAACAGAAATAGAAAGGAAGGCACAGACTTTGTGGAGACAAAGATGATTTGCACCCCTCCAACCCATATATAAATTGCTAGTTTTAGGTATGAAAAATGCTCTCTAATCCCTAAACTCCTTTACTTATTTCCAAACTTCCAAGAATATTTACTAATTTTGGCATTGGGGTTCCCGGCCCCAAAGCGGCCCTATCCAAGTTACATTACTCTTCATCTTTTGCAAGCCCATTTTCGAAGACCTAAGTTATTGGACCTTAGCCCAAAGGTGTGCGAAACACGACATTAACAATGGTGCCATCTGTGAGATCGCTATAGATCTTACATGTACTTCGCGTGCCTGAGATAACTCATTCCAGGCGACTCAAAAACTTGACGAAGCTACCAGAGGCATGGAAATAAACCAGACAGAGAGCAAAGTACAGTGGATTGAAAAGGTCGTAATGGAAGGAAGCCATACACTTGTTGGCAAAGCAATGCATCCAATAGAGGATGCCAACGCTTTGCAGCCAGCTCTAGATCACGCAAAGGTCATAAGCGAAGTGCGAGATGAGCAAGAACTCCAGAAAGCAGAACCAATCTGACCATTGGAGCTTGTTACTCTTCACCCAGATCGGCCAAAAGCCAAGGTGACAATTAGCAGCGAAATGACGTCTGAAGCCTTACGCGCCATTCAACAAATTCTAGTTGAGCATGAGGACCTATTCGCATGGAGCCATGGGGATATGCCAAGAATAGCGCCCAAAATTATACAGCATAGCCTGAGTGTAGACCCAAAAGCTAAAGGAGTGGGTAGAAGCATCAAGCGTCAGTGCAAAGAAGAATGGCGCCATAGCCAAAGAGGTGGACGTACTACTGAGTGCGGATTCATTCGAGAAGCTCACTACCTAGAGTGATTGTCTAATGTAGTGCTCATAAAGAAGCCGAGAGGCAAATGGAGAATGTGCGTTGGTCATCGCAAGACTTCACTGGCCTTAACAAAGCTTGCCCGAAGGACAGTTTCCCGCTTCCTTACATCAACCTCATTGTCAACTCAACGGGGGGTCATCGCATGCTTAGCTTCATGGATGCCTACTCTGGGTATAATCAAATCCATATGAACACTGTGGACGAAGAGAAAACTTTGTTCATCACTGACCGAGGTTTGTATTGTTATACGGCGATGCCCTTTAGGCTTAAGAGTGTGGGGGCCACCTACCAGTAGCTGGTCAACCATATGTTCAAAGACCAGTTAGGAAGAAATATGGAGGTCTACGTGGAGGACTTGTTGGTCAAAAGTAGAACCTTAGAACAACACTTGGGATTACTTAAGGGAAGCTTTTACGATACTACAACAGTACCAAATGAAGCTGAATCTAGCAAAATGCGCCTTTAATGTCAGGTCGGGGAAGTTCTTAAGATTCATGGTGTTTGAGTGCAATATCGAGGCCAACCCCGAGAAGGTGGAGGCCATCCTCATCATGGCCCCACCTCGGAGCATAAATGAAGTACAAAGGCTAGCTAGGCAAACAGCCGCCCTCAACAAGTTCGTATTGAGATCAACTGACAAATGCTTGCCTTTTTTCAAAGTCTTGCGGAAAGCGAAGGCATGGGATGGCGAGTGCGACCAGGTGTTTGAAGCCCTTAACAAATACCTCATGAGTCCGCCGCTCCTCAGACAACCCCAGTGCGGAGAAACATTGACCTTTTACTTAACAGTCTCCCCTTAGACAGCTTCCTTAGCGTTGGTACGTGAGGAGTAGGGGGTCCAAAGGCTTATTTAATACACCAGCTGGGCGTACTGGGGAGTCGAGGCTAGATACCCTTACATAGAACAACTGGTCTTTGCGCTAGTAGTAACTACGCGCAAGCTGCGTCCGTACTTTCAAGCTTACCCAATACAGGTCCTCGCGGAAACCCCTCTAAAGAAGGTGTTGCAACGATCAGACACCTCAGGCTGACTTATGAATTGGGAGTGGAGCTGAACAAGTTTGAAATTGACTATGCGCCACGAAACACCATAAAGGGGCAAGTATTAGCAGATTTTGTCCCTGAATTCACCGGCTTCTAGGTTTGTGACATTGACTTATGTGACAAAAAGCAAAGTAATGATAATGTTCTAATTTCCCGAATAGGACGGACTTTGTTACACTAATGGAGGAAGACGGGCAAAATTTCAAACAACCCAAACTATTTTACCTCCCTGGGGGCCAAGGAGACAAGTCGGGCTTAAGGCCATCTTGACTCCCAGCGGTGGAGAGTGGGGTTAGCCTCACATCTACTCAAAGAGCAAAGCTAGGATAAGGAAGATATGGAAGACGCCCACACCTCAAGTAAGGTCATGAAGGCTTGGAAAGATGGATACATAGTGAGGACCAACAAAAAAAAAATGAAGCGTAAGCTGGAAGACTGCCAGCAGGCAGGGTCATCAAATATTGACCTAGCACTAGCAGGGTAAACCACAAGAGGCACTGTGCAGCAAACCCTCACAACCGAGCTCTACCCGGGCCAGCCCTCAAAAAAAAAAAGGAGAAGAAAAGAAGAACAGCGGAAAGAAAGCGGAAAAAGCGTAGCTGGATATAATCAATAGAAGGAAATTTTATTAATCATTGGGAACTACAAGGAACAAGTTACAACATGAGACCCTATATCTTTATAAAACAAGTTCCAGTGCCCAACCATAGACCTAGACCGTAAAGTGGCCAGGGATAATCCAAGAGGACCAGAAGACCACACTATTCTTGAACCCATCTGAAACAGGATGAGCTGAAAATCTCCAACAACGACGAAGATACTACCAAGAATTGGAACATCTCAGAGTTAATTTCTACACTGAGAACCGCTTATCGAACTAAGGTCAGTGATCACTGTAACCAAGCTCATCAAATCATATTGACGTGCGAGCAGCAAGCAGAGATCTCCACCACTACGACGTGTCGATAATGCCCGAGGTTACCTTGAAACATCAACAGGGATATAATAGGGCAACTAATTGAGTCATACGGTGATGACCATTGCCCAAGAGATGCCCGAAACCACCCACTGGCTGTAGAGAGGAAGAAGAAACTGTTTGAGGAAGTGAAGACGCCGGGTGGGAATGGCTTTGAAGGCGAGCCCTGTAAGCAAAATGATGAGAATGAGTGAGGCACAATAAGCAAAAAGCTAGAATGAGAACAAGGGGTTCGGGACCCCAACAACGGAGGATTGACAAGAAGATTTGCCCAGAAAATCCACCTCAACAGGCAGGATCATTCCCCATAGGGCCATCACCAAGGCCGCTCGGGATTAGACTCTACCCAAGGATGTCATGCCACTGCAAAGACTCCTCGTGTGGGGAAAAATCCCCTACATTCATAACCCTAAGATTGCACTGGGGGTTTTGAAGAATATGAGTCTTCATCTGCTCTAAGCCTTCTTTGTAGACAAAGTCCCACGCATAGTCGCGGACACCACGAACATAAGGCAGCTCCTCTCGTAGACCTCGGATGGTAGCTTTGCGGCCTTTAAAAACCAGCTTGGTTACTTCTTGGGTGGCATCCGCATCTTTCCTTCGCTACCTCTCCACCTCCAAGGCTTTCCTCTTCCCCGTCGCTGACTCGTTAGTTTTTTGCACTTGAGTTTTGAGCCATTTGATCGACATGCTGTCTGTGTCCTACTACTGATGCAGCTCCTGGATATTAGGCTGTAGCCGCTCAAGCACAGTCCTAGGCCACCTAAGCCAGCGAACGAAGATTTCAATTCTCGTTTCTCAACTCCGCTTGGTTATCCACAATGAAGGCCGCCAAATGCTCCAATCCTTATAACAGAAAGTAAAGTCAAAACTGAAGAAAAGGAACAAAGACAAGTTTGAGGAATTTGTAAGTAAGGTTTTACCCCTGCGAGTAGCCTCTGGAGTCTACCTTCCATCTTGCGAAGTCGGTCAGTGTGACTGGGCAAAGCGGTTGTCTGAAGATCCATTGGAACTTCTTCAATGACTTCCTCGCCCTCCCCCTAGTCGGGCACACAGGGAGCGATGGCCTCCTCGGCCAAAATGTCAGTCTCCGCCACCTCGACACCACCAAAGGACCTCGATCATGGGAGCAACCCCGATAGCGACGCCTTGGATCGACAATGCAATGCGAGGAGGAGTCGCTATCGTCACCATATTTTCGGGAGCCCTTGGGGCTGCCAGGATAAAAAGCACCATGACAGACAGTCCCCTTGAAAGGATGGGCCATTATCGAAGTCGGAACAGGCGGGTGAAATCCTTCGGGGTTTCTTCCCCCTTCCGTCTATAGGCGGGTTAGGGGAGCGACTACGACGAGGCAACGTGACTGGGTTTGTGGGGATACCTGCGTTAGAGTGCAAGTTGGCCAGAAGGGCCAGGTACCGATGAAGGCTATCCTCTATCAACAGAGCCTCTAAAGAAATGTCGTGCAGATGCTCCTCTAGGGTTGGTTTGGGGTGACTGTTTGTGTCCCCGTCCATGGTACCCGACATAGCATGTACATGAAACAGGCGTTTGAGGGTTTACCTGGCCAGGAACTCCCATCCTTCGCCTGATAAGAAGAAGAATTTGTGGGTGTATCCCTTCACGGCAGTATGTCGCGCCTCCACTTGTGCCAGTTCTTGAATCTGCTGGAAACTACAGAGGTGCCGGCCTTTCCGCATAACGTTATAATTAATGAAGAACTCACGGGCTGTAAGATCTAGGAAATCTGACCTGGCTTCCTCCAACGCACAGTGCCAGATGACACAGCACGAAACAAGAATGCTCCATGAAAGGGGAGGAAGCTGAGCAGGTACCAACTCAAAGAAGCCCAAAACGACAACCTAAGGCCACAAGAGAACATGGTGGGGTACATCCCCACCTTGGTGCCATAGCCCTCGGAATCCACCACTGCATTGGTGGGGAAAGGCACCACAAGCTCCACCTTCGAGGGGATCCTGTAGGTCACCCTCAACTCTTCCAGTTCGGCGAAAGTCTCCACCGATTGCCATGAAAACTCTGCGAAATCATCCAGGGTGGAACCACCACAGCCAAAAGTGGCCTGGGCGCCGCTAGAGGACCCCACTCATCTAGCAAGGCATGAAGATTTCTTTGGAGCCATGAATGATAGAAGGAAAAATAAAGGAACTTCAGGAGAAAAGCGAAGAAAAATGAGGGAACAAAGAACTCAAATAGCGGAGCAAGGAGCACGGAATTCAAAGTAAAAGGCAGAATGAGTGTAATGGATTTCCCAATGCAGATGAGGGTCCTTATATAGCCGGGGTCAATGTTTGAACTCCCGAGGCCCCATAACTCCACATAGCACCACGTGTCCCCCAAAGTACTAGAATCCCTTGATTATCGCAACCGTTGCAGAGTATATGTGTTGATACAATGTACAAAATTAATGGCTGCATAACACAAAGTCACGATGCAGAAATCGAAGAGGTGCCATTCAATGCAAAAACGTCAAGTGGGTGCAATGCAGACGGTTGCTCGGCACACAATGGAGAGGGCCGGGAGATCTAGCAAAGCGAATGGTTAATGAATGAAGAAAGAATTAAACTCAGACTCCTTTGAGAGGAATTGGCGTAGTAACAGTAAGGAGATTTTTTCCATTTTTCAAATAGGGAGGGACGCCAAATAGTCGATAAGACAGATCAGCCTGACAGTCTGTAGCCACTTTTAGAACCTAAAGACTTGCACAGAGCGCATAAAAAAATGTGGAAGGCCCTAGATCCATTAACATCAAATCATCTACGGCTCATATAGACCAGATGTAAAGTTAGGAAACCACATTGCATTAATGGTACTGCTATTGAGCTACACGCTACATTTATGGAGCCGTCGCAGAGTCACGCCGCATTAAAGAAGGTCTGACAACATAAGTAGAAAGGAAGGTACGGACTTTGTGGAGACAAAGACAATTTGCACTCCTAACCCACGGTATAAATATCCAGCTCCAGGTACGAAAAATGCTTTCTAATCCCTAGACTCTTTTATTTCTTTACAAGCTTCCAAGAATATTTACTAACTTTGGAATCAGAGGTTACCCGGCCCCAAGGCCGCCCTCTCCAAGTTGCACTACTCTTCATCTTTTATAGGCCTATTTTCAAAGACTTGAGTTGTCGAAACTTGGCCCAACGGTGTGTGAAACACGACGTTAACAATAGTGATAAGATATTTTAGTATATTATAGTATATATTATAATTGTATTATAGACTATAGTGATATATTATAGTATATTATAATATATAGTGATATAGTATTAGTATAACTACTAATACAATAAACTATAGTGATACATTATAGTTATTTATATAGAATTTTAAAATTTAAAATTATATTAATTATTAATTTATCATATAATACAAAATTATTTTATACAATATAAAAAATTAATATATATATGAACCGGTTTGGTCTGTTTCGGTCTAGTGTTAGAAAAAAGAAAATCGGAATCAGACTGATTTCGACCGGATTTGAAAAAAATGGAACCGGTACCAGACTAGACCGAACCCGATACCGGACCAAACCCACTGGTCCAGTCCGGTCTGATTTACCGATTACCAATTCACCAATTTTTTTCCCACCCCTAGCAGAGATGGGCAAGTTTGATTATGAAATGTGTCACTTATGTTAATTACTCAGATTTAGTGAATGGTGAACCACAACAAAATTTACAGCCTTCAAGGGGTGGGTCTTTGACAGGGGGATCCCTTATCTCCATACTTATTTATTCTTTATGCTGAGGTGTTCAATGGTCTCATCTCACATGCTCATATGCATGGCTCTCTCACTAGTGTGCCAATTGCAAGAGGGTTGGTTCGAGTATTACATCTATTCTTTGCTAATGATTGTTTGCTCTTTATTAAAGCTTCTTCATTAGAATGGAATAGATTACAATATCTTCTTCTGTGTTATGAGATAATTTCTGGACAAAACCTGAATAGGGATAAAAACATATTTATATTTTAGCAAAAATACAGCATGGGAAGTGAGGCAAACTATCAAGGAGATATTAGGGCTAAGATTAACTGGATATTTTGAGAAGTACCTTGGATTTCCATCGATGGATGGTAGAAACAAAACGATTGCTTTCAAATGAATTGTTGATAGAATTTGGGGAAAGCTTAACATCTGAAATCAAAATTTTTGTCACAAGCTAGAAAAGAAATCTTACTCAAATCAGTCATTTAAGCTCTTCCAACTTATTGTATGGGCCTATTAAGATTAACCCAGACTCTTTGCTGTCAGATTAATCAAATGATGCAGAAAGTTTTTTGGGGTCATTAGGACAATGATCATAAGATCCATTGGTTGAGTTGGAAAAGAATTTGTACTTCAAAAAGATTTGGAGGTTTAGGGTTTCGGGATTTGAAGGCTTTCAACATAGCTATGTTAGCAAAGCAATTATGGAGAATATTAAAATAACCTTCATCCTTATCTATTGAGATTCTTAAAGCTAAGTATTTTCCTAATTTATCCATTTTTTAGGTTGTGTTATCCAAAAATGCTTCCTATGCTTGGAAAGTATTTTTTCAACTAGGAACTTATGAATGCAGGTATGTGGTGGAGGGTTGGGAATGGTAAAAGTATTCGAATATGGAAAGATAAATGGCTGCCAAAACCTATTACTTATAAGGTTCAATCCCCAATTTATGTGCCTGGTGAATATGATTTGGTTTCAGTACTTATTATTCTTGGGTACAACTGTTTGGAATAAATCTTTGGTGCAATATTAGTTTAGTGAAGATGAACCTGATATGATTCTTAATATGTGTATTAGTCCTCTATTAAGGGAAGATAGAAGAATGGTATGGAAGTGTACTAATGATGAAAGATTTTCTATTAAAAGTGCATATTATCTTCAACTTGACTTAAATTCAAGCTTTTCATGCTCATCTTCTCAAGCTACTGGTTTTGATAAAATTTGGTAGAAAGTTAAGACCTCTAATACACCACCAATGGTGAAATCTTTTATTTGGGAGGCTTGTTGTGACATACTACCTACTAGAAGCAATCTTAAACTCAAGCATGTGCTGCAGGAGGATCTGTGTCGACCTATTTGTGAAACTGAAGTGAAAATTGTGACACATGTTCTTTGGGATTGTCCTTCTGCTAAGGATGTGTGGGCTCTTTGTTGTAAAAAGCTTCAAAAGTGTAGTATTTATGATCTTAGTTTTATGCACCTAGCTCTCAAAGTGGTAGAGTACTTAGACAATGTAGATTTTGAATTATTCTTTGTTATTGCTAGACTCTTATGATTGAGACGTAATAAACTACTGTATGATGGTTTGGTCCAGGTTTGGCAGCCTTCATTTTCAGGTTTTATAAAAGTGAATTGGGATATTGCTATATATGGATTATCAAAGTAAGATGATGGGAATTGGAATTATTCTAAGAGATGAAAATGGGAGTGTTATTGCTACAAAGCAGATATGTCAGTTTGGAAATCCAACACCTCAAGTTGCATAGACTTTTGGAGCTCTTAACATGTTGCTTTTTGCATGAAGCTGGGATTTGACAAAGTGATTTTGTAGGGAGATGCAAAAAATGTTGTGAACTTTATTAAAGCTACTTCTGGTTTATATTCCTCTTTTGGTAATCTTATATAAGATGTTCTTGCTTAGCCAAATCTACTATTTATTTATCTTGTGAATCTGTATTTCTGGATGAGTTTGCAGATTGTATTAAATATCTTGTAATATATATCCTATGCAAATTTATAAAAGCATGTATGACTTTTTCTCTAAAATATATATATAGTTATATCTTTTTCCATATTATGGAATATTTTCAAGATTATTAATTTTTTTTGTGTTTTAAAACTATTTATATGTTTTCAATTTTATTTTAATGATATGCCTTTTGCGTAGATAGAGTGAAACCTCCGCTGGTGAACTTCTTATTGGCTGATGATCAATGTGTTCTAATTATTTGCAAGGTGACATTTTGGTTCGTTAAAAACTAATTAACCGGATTCTTTAATTTTCAACAAAAATTATTTAGTGACAGCTTGTAACGCTGTTTTATACTAGCTAGTTAGTTATAAACACATGTTAAATACATACCAAATATAAGCATTTTCAAAGCTTACAAATGTCCAGTAGCAAAAATTGAAGAAATTAATAAAAGAAAATAATATCGAAATTAAGTTACAAAAATAATGATAAAATGACTACAACTTAAAAATCAAGAAAATTTATATATAGTTAAAAAGTACAAATTCAAAGAAATTAAAAATTAAACTTAAAGAATGAAAAAAGTTATTATTAATAACCTAAATTCTTTACAAATAACTAATTAAAATATAACCTACAATTAATGTAGTTCTTTTTTCTTTTTTTTTCCAGGAAAAAAGTGTTTGAAGTCAAAATGTCCAAAATTTATAAGACGTACGTTAATGATACGGTAGGGTAAACGGATCATGATGTGGGTGAACAGCTTCACAAAATTATTTGGCGTGGAAATTGGACGATCAATCTAAACCCTTTTTAGACGCTACATTAAATTCTCTGATCTTAAAACTACTGGTTCACAAAATTCCTAAAAATTAATTTTCTTCTATTATTTTTGCACTTTTATATATTTTTATTTATTTATTTTTAAAAGTCTACAGAATAAGTTCTACCACATGCAAGCGACGACAGATGACATGAAAGGTATCTATTTTTCTGAGCAAAAACAAAATTTCCGAATAGAATTGATTGCATTGGTCCCCTGGATGAATGGATGTGATTGGGGAACATGAAAACGTGTAGAAGGGTTTAGATATAGATCAAGTTTGAACTATTGTCTTCTCTACTTGTTACATGTAAATTAAATTCGAGTAAACTTTTGCATAGATTTGGACTCTTTTAAAATATGATCCCTTTTAGATGCTATATTCTACCATTGTGTGTGTGCGTGTTTTTTTTTTGTTCCTTTTTTGTATTTTGAAAGATGCTAATTATACACATAACAAAATAAATCCAACAGTATTTATTATATAAATAATATGTTGGCATATTCTTATGAAAAAAAGAACAAGGACAAGTTGTTTCTTGTCTAATAACAACTTGTAAGGCAAAATTTCATAATGATATTGGAGTCCAGAAGAGCCATAAGGTTCAGGTAGTCTAGGCAGATAATGATAATGAGATTACATTGCTGCAACCCCTCATTAGTACTCATTTTAAAAACGTTACTATTCTAGACAAATATAATAAAAATATATTATAATCCTAAATGTAACAGAAACTTTGAATTTTTCTTAAATTTAAAATTCCAAGATTTTTCGTGTGTGTGTGTTACACGCAAATTGACTTGATCAATCCAATTAAATTCGAGTATTTTTGTGGAATTAGACTCTGATCCAAAATCAATGACGCCTCCTAAAGAATTGTTACAAATTAATGCTGGCATGTGAATGACTTTATGCCCAATCGTTTATTGCAATTTATGGTTAATTGGGAAATCTAAAATAATAAAAACATAAAATATTATTATTTCTCTTATTCAAAATTAATTAAAATTATAAAATAATTATGTCATATATCAATCTTGTCAATCCAAATGACTAAAACGGATGAAAACGTGTACTGACATTTATACAAATTGACTTGATCAATCCAATTAAATTTGAGCTTTGCGTGGAATTGGACTCTGATCGAAAATCAATGACGACTCCTTAGAAAAGAGTTGTTACATATTGCTGCATGTGAATGAGACTGAAAAGTAGTACTCCTTTAATTTGAATAATCTTTTTACATTCATTATCACTCATTATATATGCAGTACCATCATCGACTATATGTTAAACCATATTAATTAATTTAATAGTATGGTGCATGGAATTTGATTTGGGCAGTTGTCGGAAATTCTCTCGTCACTTTTTCTGTTATATCGTCATTTTAATAGTGCTTTAATTGTTAGCCATATCATGTAGGCCCTAGGAGTTCATGCCCCACACGGTTTCAAACTACTTTATTTATGTTCCTGGGAAAATCTATCTCGACCTACATTCATAAAACTAGTATAAATATAAATCGATTAGTTCTCTTTGGGATATCAAAACCAAGAGTACTTGCATTAAGATACAATATCTCTTGTCATCAGTGTTCCAAATAGAGAGTAAAACAATGAGAGCTTCTTATCTCCAATTTCTGCTTCTACTACTTGGAATCTTATCATGTAATGCAACAAAACTTGGATTTAGTTTCGATTTGCGTGATTCTGAAGTTAGATGCATAGAGGAAGAACGACAAGCACTCCTCCAATTCAAACAACACCTTGTTGATCGTTCCCATTGGCTGTCTTCTTGGGACAGCGGTGAAGATTGTTGCAAGTGGGAAGGAATTAAATGCAGCAACCGAACAGGTCATGTTGTTATGCTCGATCTCCGGGCAGAATATTGGTGGTATGATATTGACAAGCCTACAACTAAATATCTAGAAGGTGAGATAAGCTCTTCATTACTTGGATTGCAATATTTGGCATACCTGGACTTGAGTTCCAATAACTTTTCCGGGAAACCCTTCCCAAATTTTATTGGCTTACTCACTAAATTACAACATCTCAATCTTTCATATACCTTTATAGCCGGAACCATTCCACAACAGTTAGGAAATCTCTCGGGATTGATTTCTCTTGATCTCAGTTGGAATTCTGATCTAACGGAGGCACATAATCTTGATTGGTTAATTCATCTTCCATCCTTAACACACTTGGACCTAAACTATGTCAACCTCAGCCAGGTAGTCAATTGGCCCAATAAGGTTATGATGTTCCCTTCTTTGATACACTTGAGTCTAAGTTATTGCAGTTTGATCTCCACAACAACCCTTCAGTTGCTTTCCATCAATGCTAATTCATCATCTCAACTTCTATTTCTAGATCTTTCTTACAATTATGATCTGACGGAGGCACATAATCTTGATTGGTTAACTCATTTTTCATCTTTACAATACTTGGACATGAGTTTGGTCAACCTCAGGCAGGTAGTCAATTGGCCCAATAAGGTTATGATGCTCCATTCTTTGATACACTTGAGTCTAAGTGAATGCAGTCTCTCCAAAACGACTTCTCAGTTGCTTTCCATCAATGCTAATTCCTCATCACAACTTCAATTTCTAGACCTTTCTTACAATTATGATTTGACGGAGACACATAATCTTGATTGGTTAACTCATCTTCCATCTTTAACACACTTGGACCTAAGCAGTGTTAACCTCAGCCAGGTAGTCAATTGGCCTAATAAGGTTATGATGCTCCCTTCTTTGATTCACTTGAGTCTAAGTTTCTGCAGTCTGATATCCACGACGACTCCTCAGTTTCTTTCCATCAATGCTAATTCCTCATCACAACTTCTATTTCTAGATCTTTCTTACAATTATGATCTGACGGAGACACATAATCTTGATTGGTTAATTTATCTTCCATCCTTAACACACTTGGACCTAAGTGGTGTTAACCTCAGCCAGGTAGTCAATTGGCCAAATAAGGTTATGATGCTGCCTTCTTTGATACACTTGAGTCTAAGGTATTGCAGTCTCTCCACAATGACTCCTCAATTGCTTTCCATCAATACTAATTCATCATCACAACTTCTATTTCTAGATCTTTCCTACAATTATCTCACCAACTCAGTATTTCATTGGTTGTTCAACGCCACCATAAGTTCTCTTCGAACACTAATTCTTGCTGGAAATCAACTTGTTGGTAGCATTCCAAAATCTTTTTGGAATTTATGCTCCTTAGAGTCATTGACTCTTTTGGATAACAATCTTAGTGGAAGTCTTTACGAATTTATGAGTAATAAGTCAAGTTGCTTGGTGGGCTCCTTGCAGAGTTTTCAAATATACAACAATAGTTTCACAGGTCCATTGCCCGAGAGTATTGGAAACCTATCCAATCTTCAGATGTTGAATGTTGCTCAGAATTCCCTCACTGGGGTCATCACTGAAGCCCATTTTTCAAATCTCATCAAACTGAAAGAGTTATATTTAGATTCCAACTCCTTGACTTTGAGATTCAGCTACGATTGGGTTCCCCCATTCCAACTGCATGTTATTTCTTTGAGCTCTTGCAAATTGGGATCAACTTTCCCAAAGTGGCTTCAAAGTCAAAAGAATTATTATTATCTTGATATTTCTGATGCTGGAATTTCTGACATTATCCCTGCTTGGTTTTGGGAGTTCCCTCCAATGTTATCCTATTTATATATGTCTAACAACCAGTTGCATGGGAACTTACCAGACTTGTCATCATCCAAAATTGGTGAGTTTGTTGTTATAAATTTAAGCGCCAACCATTTTGACGGTTCAATACCACATTTTCCATCGAATTTGTTATCACTAGACCTATCAAATAATAGGTTTTCTGGGCCAGTTTCCTTTCTATGTAAACTCAATACTACAACGTTATTGGAATCCTTAAACCTCTCAAACAATACACTGTCGGGAGAGCTTCCAGATTGCTGGACATATATTCGTGACTTGATTGTTCTTAATTTGGCCAACAACAATTTCTCTGGAAAAATTCCAGACTCAATGGGCTCCCTAGTCTCGATTCAATTTTTGCATTTAAGCGGCAATGGATTTGTCGGAAAGGTGCCGATGTCCCTTAAGAATTGTAGCGATTTGATAACCATTGACTTGGGAGCAAATAACTTGTTCGGAATGGTACCTCCATGGATTGGTAATAGTCTGCCAAATTTGGTTATTCTTAACCTACGATCTAATCAGCTTTATGGAAGGTTGCCTTTAAGCCTATGTCGTCTATCACATATTCAAATCTTGGACCTTTCTTTGAACAAGATGAAGGGAACTATTCCAAAATGTATCTATAATTTGACTGCAATGTCTCGTACAATGGATACAATTTCAAGTGCTATATATGCGGATAATACTTCAAGACAATTTTATACAGACTATGCATCCTTGGTATGGAAAGGAAGAGAGTTTGTGTTCAAAAATTCCTTGGGACTTGTGAAGATGATTGATCTTTCAAATAACAAATTAGATGGAGAGATTCCAGAAGGAATTTCTAATCTTACAGGACTAGTTGCCTTGAATTTATCGAGAAACAATTTAGCTGGATTAATCACTCCGAAGATCGGTTTGTTGAGAAATTTGCAGTTTCTTGATTTATCTAGAAACCAACTTTATGGTGAAATCCCAATTAGCATTTCCAACTTAAATTTTCTTAGTCAATTGGACTTGTCCGCCAACAACTTATCAGGCAAAATCCCAAAAGGAACTCAAATACAGAGCTTTGATCCTTCTGCATTTTTGGGAAATCCTAAACTATGTGGCTCTCCACTTCCAAACGAGTGTCCAGAAGATCATCCAAATTACATTAACACTCGGGGCCACAAGAAGGAAAATGATGATGATGGATTTATAACTAAAGGATTTTATGTTGCTGCAACTCTCGGATTCATTGTTGGATTTTGGGGTGTGTGTTGCATTTCAGTGCTAGACATACAGTATATAATGAAGCGTCTCATTTCCAATGCTCGAAGGATATTAGCATAGGCTACACGTGGCAGCAACTCTATGTATGCTCAGTTTGCAGTAAAGTTCGACTTTAAGGTAAAAGTCTTCTTCTTGTATTTTATATTCATATTCATAAATTAGCTAGTGATATACTTCACCACATATAGTATGAATATACATATATTACCATATATATGTGCGTTGTTAGCATATAGTATATATGAATATATAATTATTGGCACGTCTTTATATTTAAAGTTTTCAACTTAATTGCATCCCTTGAATTATCTGCAGTTAAAAATCTCATAAACCTTAGATTATATAGGAAATATTAGTTTTTACATATTGATCTTATGTTGAATTTGGCTTTAGTAAGTCGGTTCATGAGGTACATAGTATATATGTTTAATGGTTCATCGATCGTCTCTTATGCAAAAATATTATTTTAGTCCCCTCTTTTTATTTGTCCCTTTTGTTCAAAATGGGTAGGTTTTCTAACAAGCTGTGTCACGTGGATGCTTATCATGATGAGCTGATTTTAATTTGTAGTTTAATTTTTTTTAATATACTTTTGAATAATGTCGTTTTACTATTCAAAACTAATATTTGTTCATTTACCAGTGATCCAGCTAGCAGGAGACAACTACATCATTTGAATAAGCTAGTGGATTAGTTGTACTTTTTCTTGTTCAGTATGTTGTAATTTGTATCGATCAAAAGTCAATTATTGTATCTTAGACTAATTGAAGATGGATAGCCACTTTTTATATTCTATAATTGATCAATCATGCATGTTAGTTATGATTTGAGACTTTTGATTATAAAACACTATGTGGATTTTGTCAACATTATATATATATATATATATATATATATATATATATATAATGGAATTGGACTATGATCAGTCTATCCCCAAAATTAAATCTAACCCTGTTTTAGAGTACGCTGCATTCTGACCTTGCTAATTAAGGTTGTCATCATCTCTCAGCATGGAGTCCAGTAGTCCAAGAGTATTAAAGAATAAATAAAAAGTGGATTATTGGTCTTGATTTCATTAAATATATTCTCTTGATTTGATCTGTACAAACTAACTTCATAGTGAAGCCGCAGCGAGCTGCATTTCCAATTTAAGCTTTCCTAGTCATTTGGACTTGTGATCTAATAACAACTTCTCTAGCAAAATTCCAATTGGAGCTCAAGTACTTCAGATTCTCAATGCTTTTGCTTTTCTGGGCAATACTAAACTATGTGGTTCTCCATTTCCAGCATTTTTTGAAAAAAGAAATAGTCATGTATTTAAATTTTTTCAAAATCTCCAAAATAAATAAATATAAAATAACTCTATATTTTAAGATAAATTGAGATGGAACACTTTCACTCGTAGTGTGAAATCTCTCTATATTTTTCTTGTAGTGCTCCTCAAGACTTTTACATTTTCAGTCCTATGCATGATTTTTCTTAATTTTTTCTTAAGTTTATTTTAACCTCTTTTTGTTGTTGTAAATGTGTATGTATATATATATATATATATATATATACATGTTAATAATCTATTTTTCAGCATTAAAGAAGGAAAGCTCTTATCTATATTTGGTTAGAAAAATAAATTCATCATCCTTTCAATTATCATCCTCTAAACATCTCATGATGAGTCATTAAATAATTCAAAAATAAGTGAAATATAACAAATAGTTTTCCAATCATTTAATAGTACATCATGAAATGTTGAGAGCATGATGATACTGATACAACATGAAACTGATCAAATAATATTAAGTTAACCACTTAAAATAAACCTGTACATATCAATATATATCATGTGTAATTGAAGATGAAACATATACTGGTCAAAGATTGTGGCGGCCTTAGCCCCTGGGTGATTCATTAAAACTGGACATACTAGTGTTCAACACATGCCCCTGTTTTCCCACATTCAAGGCCCAAGACCTGGTTCATTTAAGAGCCGGTTGTTAAAAGATATACCCAATTAATTCGGTTTATATAAATTAAACAAACTAGTTCGGTTTATATAAATTAAAAATATGTTTTGTAATGAAATTTGTGAAACTCTATAGGAAAAGTTGAAAACTTGTTTGAGCATAGTTTTTTAAGAATTGTTTTGTTGGAATTTCTAAAAGTTGCATTGACTTTTGTATTGGATAATGATCGAGTAAAAGGTTTGAAAAATCAATGGTTCTAACCTAACACAATACCTAGAGGGGGTGAATAGGTGTTTTTCAATTTTACTGCACTATTTAAAAATGTTGTCAAACAAGCAATCAATCACTGAAAAAAATAATCATAGAAAAATAATCAACATAGAAATTTGGTCACAAAATGGAAACTCAAATGAAGAACACGTTCAAAATCTAAAACCACTCTAGGTATAAGTCACCACCTAAAATTCACTACAGAAATTTAGTTTGTTACAACCAATTTAGACACACTCACAAGACTTTTGTAGTAGCTAAATTTGGCTTGCAACATCACGAGTGACCCACTCGATCTCTGCACGCATGTAGCTCCGAAACTCCAACCTTTCTATAGCTTCACCACAAGAACCTCTCGATATTTGCTTCAATGGCAGCTCCGGAATCCCTTCAACCACAATAGGATGGGGATTTGATTTCAAGAGAAAATTAAAATATATGGAATGAGATCTTTTTCTCTCTTTCTTAGCTCTCTATTTGCTCTGTACGTGCTTGCCCTATGAAGGAACAAACAAGTTTTCTTTTATAGCCACAATGGGACACAGTGCTGAAACCCCAATCAAAGCTATATTTTTTAATATTCGCTCAAGCGAGCTATCAAGTGAATGTCAAGTGCACGTTGTATCCAAGTTTCACTCGACCCATGAGTCGAGCGCATGTTGCAAGAACTTTTTGTCTGGGTTACCACTCGAGCATCATGTCAAACAGGTGTCGAGCAAACTTTTTGTATGAACTTTCGCTCGAGCGCTATGTCAAGCGGGTGTCAAGCAAACTCTCGGTGTGAACTTCGCTCGAGCTCCACGTCGAGCGAGTGTCAAGCGAACTCTCTATATGAGCTTTCACTCAAGCACCAAGTCAAGTGGGTGTCAAGCGAATTCTCTGTATGATCTTTGCTCGAGCAACGAATTGAGCGCAAGTCGAGCAAACTTTTTGTATGAAGCTTAGCTCAAGCCATGCTGAGCTAATTTCAATCTCTTGTGATTTTATCATTTTTCTTCAGCCACTCAACACTGAACAAGTTACAACACAATTTAACACATGTTGTTACATGAAATATGCCAACACACTTATTTTACACTAACAATCTCTCCCTTTGGAATTTCTGTGAAAAAACCTCTAACCTATACATGAACCTAATCCTGATAGATGGCACGCAGGATTGCCAAGTACAGGTACAATCTCTGAATAAGATGAAATATTTCTGCAATCACTTAACAAACAGGCAAACACACAAAAAACATAGAGATACAAGAAATATTCTCACATGTTTAATCAATGCCTGCTAATAAATCAAAAAACAAGAATTCAAACATAGACATGACAAGTACATTTTTCATCAAGGAAATCATCATTAAGAAACAATCAAACAATAATTTTAATCAAGGACTATAGCAGCATAAGAAATTATTTCACAAAAACAAAAAAAAAAACTTCAAAATTTTCCCTTTGTTTCCAAACTACTCTGTCTGAATGTATCCTATCCTACTCCCCCTACATATATGTCAACTCTTACCATCCTCTTCAATTCAGGTAGCTAGGACCTCATGTAGGACCTCGTGAGCATCCAAGTGATCAAATTGAGCATCCATGTGATCAAGATGAGCATTCATGCAAATCAAGTGATCAAACACCATCTGTATGGTTGGGTCAGTAGAATCTGGTGTAGAAGTGGATGGTGCCAAGCTGGATGGAGTAGAACTGGATGGCCGAGTAGTGGATGTAGGAGGATGTTCAATATCCAAAGGATTAAGACTAATGTGTGGACGACTCAGTTAGATGGTCTTACGACCAATAGAAGCCTTAAGTGTAATTTGGGCTCATGAGGAGAAATAGCAACGGATTGGGACAAGGCAGTATGAGTGATAATACATGCAAAAGGTAATCCAGTCTATGTCTTGTAAGATTTAAATGCCTCAAGAATAACTCAACAAAGATGACTTCCCAAATCAATGGGAGTTTATCAGAGCGTAGAGCAGAGTAGCTGTGTTTAAGCTTATATCACTATGATGGATGGTAGGGCAGAGATTCGTGAGCATCACTCAACTGAGGAGGAGATAGTCAGGTGGAAACTCAATTGTATGAAGTGATGTCCTACCATCCCAATTAATTTCATACCCACACAAGAAAGTGACAATGGCAGCCTTATGTGAGTAGAAGTGGAAGTATAGCGATAAGGGTGGTTGGTCACACGAGAGACGTTAAGCAATCAGCTAACGTGCCTGAAGTTACTCGAAATTGGATGTTACATAGGCTAACTCCAAATGAGTCATCTTCCAAGATGACATGAATATTGGAGTAAAACTCTAGAACTAACTCCTAAGAAGGGGGATGACCAATGGTTAACGACACCCACTGACGAGACTAAAAAATGCGAGGCACTATGGTCATGAAGCTCACTTAGAAAAATCTCACGCTCAACAATTAGAGTTTTGAGCATAAAGTTCCCTAGCCCGAGCATCATAGAATTGTGCTTGGGCAAGAGCAGGAGCATTTTTTCAGGGACACACATGCTGAGACATGGTAGCACTATGTAGATAGTCCACACAATAATAAGCATTAGACACTTTGTGCAAGAGTGATGTGAATGACCCAATGAATGCATGCAATGTTTATGAGACCCAAGATGCCTAACATGCCTGAAATGAGATGTCTCATTTTGGATGCCTTAGAAAAAATTATCTACATGCATGTACTAGTGAGAATATTGTTTATGATCAATGCAAGTCCAATGTGTGAAGGTTAAACAAGAAAAAAATATGTAAATGCAATAAAGTGCACCATTTAGACATTTTATCGAGCACTTAGTGTGCATTCTTTTCCAAGGTGGGAGTTCAAACTCCATGAATGTTCCATGACCTTCCAAAGTACAGACATCACTCAATAGTGATTGGGGTTCTTTAAAACACAAAAATGAGATCCAAAATACCTCCCAAACTAAGATTATGGTGAACCACGTGATGAAGAAAGCGTTATGTTCAATAAACTTATTAACCTGAAACATTATGTCCAATGCACAGGGAACTCAAAACAAATGGGGACCAAACACTATGGCGATGAACAAATACTATAGTGAGCCACATGATGCTCAAATGGATGTAATGAAAATCAATAAGGACCAAACATTTAACTTATGGAGAACCAATACCAAAATCCCTATATCAAAACAAAACTGATGGCTTGGAAATTCACTTACCGTGATTAAAAGAGGATTTGGTAGGAGGAATCAAATGGCCAAAGCACGAAGAGGTGAGAAGCCAAAGCACGGAGAGGTGAGAAATAGAGAGAAAAGTCATGCAGGGGTAACTTTTAGGGGTGTTTTTACAGAATGCTCAAGCGGCATTGGGGAATTAGGTTTTTAAACATTTGCTCAATCGAAATTTAAATGCCTCGAGCAACCACTCAAATGAGAGACACATGTCTCAAGTGGTGTGTCGAGTGAAGGATCGATTTGATGAGCAATAAACTCAGTATCACACGGTTTGACTCCAAACATTAGTGAAGTCAATTTTAAAATCTAAAATACACATCAGATGTAAAAGAGAATCATACGCCCATAAATCACACAAGTAGCAAATACAGAGTATCACAAGTGATACGGACATGCATGTTCAAGTACTCCTTACTCGATTAATAAGTTTTAGCCTGAGGACGTGAGTGGGGTCAGGCTGTAACAAGAAACCATTAATGCTTTGAAAGCTCTATCAAGATACTAGAAGTCAAACCAAATTATGCTAGGACCTAAAAACTTTTGTTTGAGTTCTTGTATCAATAATAGCCAATGGGTAATACTGACCCCATGTTCTTTTTATCCATCATCATTTTTCTTTTTCTTTTTTCTTTTTTCTTTTTTTAAATAGGAAGAAAAAATAATGGCGGCATCTACCTCATGGTTAATTCTGTATGCAAGTAGAGCTCCCCTACACCTCTAATTACCTCCACAAAATTTCAGAGTGTAGTAAAACGTCAATTGACTGAGCAATGTGTGTAATGTGTGATGCACAAATTACAAATAACACTCATGTTCCAAATCTTTGTGACCTATATAGGCATATGTTATCATTTTCAAAAGATACATGCACCTAGACTTTTCAAATTGTCAAACTAATGTCCTCTATCACATCCATGTGCACAACCCTATACATGACATTTTTTTTAAATGTAATAACATGAAAATGCATAACAGAAAAAAAAAAATGAGAATACCAAAGAAAAAAAAATACACAAAAAAAAAACACAAAAAATGCATGTAATGCATGCAATGCATGACTCTCAACCTTCAAGTTAACACACAAATACCAATAGCCTTTCTAAGACATTCAAATTGAAGCCCATCCAAGGGTTGGTAAACTAATTGGCTAATTGGTGTTCAGTGGGAATGTACTCAAAAGACACAACGTGTGTTTCCACAAGTTCTCGAATAAGATGATGCTTGATGTCTATGTGCTTAGTCCTAGAGTGTTGGACAAGATTTTTTGAGATGTTTATAGCATAAGTATTATCACAATACACACTCATGACACCTTCAGTAATGCCATCATCACTTAACATTTGCTTCATCCAAAGAAATTGTGTGCGGCAACTTCCAGCATCAATGTATTCAACCTCAATCATAGACAAGGATATAGAGTTTTGCTTCTTTCTCATCCAAACCACAAGATTAGTGCCAACATAAAAGCATCCTCCAGAGGTGCTTTTCCTATCATTTGCATTACCTGCCCAATCTACATCAGAATACCCAACAAGCTCAGTATTTGAGTCCTTAGAGTACTAGATACCATAATCAACTATCCCATTTACATAGCAAAGTATGCACTTGAAGGCTATCAAATGGGAGTCTTTGGGATTGCCTTGAAATCTAGCACATACCTCAAAACTAAATGAAATGTCTAGTCTACTAGTAGTGAAATATAGTAGACTCCCAATCATACTCCTATAGAGTGATTGTTCAACACTCTTGCCATCCAAATCAGCACTAAGCTTGATACATGTACTCATGGGGGTTCTGGTAGGACTCTTGCCATCTAACTCAAATCTTTTGATCAGACTTTTGCATATTTGGATTGAGATATAAACATCTTGGTGTCCAATTGTTTCACTTGGAGACCTAAGAAAAATGTTAGTTCACCTATCATGTTCATTTCAAATTCATTTTTCATTTTTTCTGCAAATTCAAAAGCAAGTGCATCAATAGATTATCCAAACACGATATCATCCATATATATTTGAGCAACCGTTATATCATCTCCAACTTTCGTAATGAATAGTGTCCTGTCAACATCACCTCTCAAAAACCTTTGATCTGATAGGTATGTAGTCAACCTCTCATACTAAGCCCAGGGAGCTTGTTTTAGACCATATAAGATTTTCCTCAACCAATAGACATGTTTTGTATACTTTGGATCCTTAAAACCCTTTGGTTGCTTGACATATACTTCTTCTTGAAGGATCTCATTCTAGAATGCACTCTTGACATCCATTTTATCAAGCTTAAAACACATATTGTAGGTGATACTCAATAATATCTTAATTGAATCAAGTCTAGCAACCAGTACAAATGTCTCATCGAAAACTATTCCTTCTACCTGAACATATCCTTGAGCAACTAGTCTTGCCTTAATTCGCACAATGGTACCATTTTGATTAGACTTGTTTTCAAAAATCCACGTGGTACCATCCACATTATAATTTTCAGGTCTAGGAACTAAGTACCAAACATCATTTATAACAAATTGATTTATTTATTCATGCATGACACTTATCCAATTCTCATCCCTCATAACTTCTTCAACTCTTTTTGGTTCAATTTGTAAAATGTAACTTGAGTGAGCCAATTGATTTATCACTTTCCTTTTTAACCTCATTCCTTCATTCAAATTACCAATGATGTTATTGTAAGGATGATTTAACTTGACTCTTGAAGAGGGATCTTTAGGAGTATTGAATTTTTAGGTGCAGGATGTTTTGGAACTTTCATCAAACTCCTGGGAATCTTCATTTCTAGTCTCACTTGGTGTATTTACTTGCTCTTCCTTACTCGATGCCTCTCTAGGAGTATCATCTAAAACCACATTTATGGATTCCATAATAGCTTGAATGCATAGATTGTAATTCCTTTATGCACAACTATTTTTGGAATAACCAAGAAAAATTCCCTTATCACTCTTCTGGTCAAACTTAGCCAATTTTTCCCTATTTATCAAAATGTATCATCTACTTCCAAATACTCTAAAGTATTTTACAGTTGGCTTCTTTTCTTTCTACAGTTCATGTGGTGTCTTGGATGTGCCAGGTCTAAGATAGACTCTATTCACAATGTGACATGCAATGTTCACAGCTTCTCCCCAAAAATGAGTAGGTATGCTCTGACTCCCTTCATCACACAGTTCCTATCACTATCAGACACAAGCCACATTTCTTTTGAAAAGCGAACTTAAACACCAATATCACACATTTGACTGATACTAAGTAGATTAGCTCTCAAGCTAGCAACAAACAAGACATAACACAAGACAGGTAACCCAAGAATTTCAATTTCACCTTTACAAATTATATTAGCTTTACCACCATCTCCAAATGTCACTATTCCACATTTATAGTTTTCAACAATTTTAAACCAAAGTTCTATCGTCAAACATATATCAAGAACAACTACTATCAAAGTACCACAAAGAGGTGTCCATAGTCTTTAGAGCAATGTCTGCTACATGACATGTGATCCTTTCTCTCTTTTTGACCCACACTTTATTGATTATTGAAGAATTCACCTTATTAGCCCTCATGCTTGCAGTCAATTGGTCTAACTTTACATTAATCATATCAGTTTGCTTGGCTAAGGTCATGACTTGACTCCATAAATTCCAACGCTATTTCCTTGAGGTCTTTTTAGTTTTCCAAGAGTGAATTCTAAATTAAAAACAATTTGGTCGAATGTAATCAATGTTTTCACAATGATGGCATACAGGGCTCGTTTTGAGAGCTGTTTGACTCTTGGGCAATGAAACATAATTAAGTACATGCATGGGTTTCTTGCCTTTCTTAGAGAGGTGGGCAATTCTATTTTCAGAAGAAGTAGGAATAAACTCTATTTTTCCTACATTAGCAAGAGACGCTTGAGAAGTAAAAGGTGCATGAAATCCTTTTTCAATATAGCCTACGCCACTCTTGTCACTAGATGACTTCCCTAGACCCAAGAATTTATCAAGTTCTTGTGTGCCATTTGAAAATTTGTGTAGTGTTTGACAAGATCGATTCACTTTAAAATCTTGACTTTTTCTTCAAGAGAAATATTTTTGATTTGTAATTGACCTGCTAGACTCATGACTTCATCTAGTTTGTTTTGAAGACACTCTTTTTCACTCTTGCAAAGTTCTAAATTCTCAAGATTTACTTTATTGAGTTTCTTATATTTCAAACACTCCTTATAAATATTTTCATACACTTCTTGCAATTCATCCTTCTATTCATATTCATTTTCAAATACTATCTCGTGGTCAGACACATTCTCACTGTTGCAACATTTTCCACCAATAGAGGAGGCGAAAGCCATATAATTAAGATTTTCTTTTGAAGAAGAATTCTCAAATGAATCACTTGACTCGGACTCATTATCACTCAATGAAGTAGCCATGGCTTTTCCTTTGGCCTTTTTATAATTACCACACTCAAGACGAATGTGTCCAAAACCATGATACTCATGACACTAAATGTTTGATGGTAGCTTGTCCTTGGTAACTCTAGTGTCTTTCTTAAGATTCATTTTCCTATTTGTTGAACTAGAACTTCCTCTCAATTTTTCAAACATTTTCTTGTTCTTTCCCAGATTCTTGCCCTTTCTAGATGTAAACAACTCCTTAATTTTCTAGCCTAAAAGGCTATATCCTTATCACTTAGGGTATATTCATCAGATGATTCATCTTACTCTTCTCCAACTGTGTTGAGAGCAATGGACTTGTTTTTCTTTGACTGAGGAAAATTATATTCATAGGTTTGAATTGATCCTACCAACTCTTCAATTCTCATGTTGTCCAAGTCTTTGCTCTCTTCTTTTGCAGTAACTTTGGGACGAAATATCTCAAGTAGAGATCTGAGAACCTTTCTTACAATTCTATTTTCAAAAATTTTGTCACCTAGATTAAAGCTTGAATTGAAAATTTCATTCAGTTTTGCATAGAACTCATCAAAGGTTTCATCATCTTTCATTCTAAGTTCTTCAAAGTTGGTGGTCAACATTTGGAGTTTGGAATTCTTTACAGCCCTAGTAACTTCATGGGTAATTTCTAGAATGTCCAATGTCTCTTTGACAGTTTCACACATTGAAATTTGCTTGAACTCCTCAAGTGACAATGATTAATTTCATCTATAATTTCATCCATGAAATCGCATTCAGGCCTTTGCTATTCCAGTTACAATGATTAATTTCATCTCTAGTCCAATCTTAAACCTTTTGGGAATTTCAATTCCATCAACGATTGTAACAGGCTGTCTTCACCCTCTTGCTATATTTAAACATATTCGTTCATCTATGAATTTCAAAAAATTTCTCATTCGAACTTTGTAATAAGCATAATTACTGCCATCAAAATATGGTGGTGATAACAGTGATTGAGCCTTATCCATTCTAACCATTGATGTAGGATCACACTCAAGAACTAAATCCTAACGGAGTGAACATGCTCTGATACCAATTGAAAAATCAGTGGTTCTAACCTAACTCAACACGTAGAGGGGGGTCTTAGGAACCTCAACAAAATACAAGTGATACTAAGAGATGAAAGAGATAGAAATATGATTATGGAGGAAATTAAGAAGGAAATTTAAATGGATATTAGTCTTGGAAAATAATCATGGATTTGGGGTTGTTTGAGGCACCCCAATTCCTCCATCAAATTCTAGCCAAACAACATTTCAGATTCCCCTTCCATATTCTTTCTAGGTACATATACCTTCCAGCATCCCTAACACAAGCCAGCAACTTAGGCCATGGGCTAGTTCTAAAAGCAAGAGCTAATAGCAGAGATTTCAAGCACAAGTCCAAACTAAAACAAGGCCTTAAGGAGTAGGGAAGCACACTAAAATGCACTACCAAATCTAAACAATGATAATGCAAGTTAGATTTAAGCCCAAGTTAATTTGGATTTATTACAGGTGTGAATATGTGTCAATTTTATTGCACTATTTAAAAATGTTGTAAAAAAATAGTCAATTAATGAAACAAATCACAGAAAAATAATCAACAAAGGAATTTGGTCACGGAATGAAAACTCATTTAAAGAACATTTTCAAAATCTAAAACTACTATGGGTGTAAGTCACCACCTAAAATTTACTATAGAAATTTAGTTTGTTACAACCAATTTAGAAACACTCACAAGACCCTTGTAGTAGCCAAATCTGGCTTGCAACATCATGAGTGACCCACTCAATCTCTACACGCATGCGGCTCTGGAACTCCATCCTTTCTAGCTTCATCATGAGAACCTCTCAATCTCTACTTCAACAACAGCTCCGGAGTCCCTTTCAGCCAAAGAACATTCGCACCAACTGTTTAGCAGTTGTTGACCTCAAGCACAATAGGATGGGGATCTGATTTCAAGAGAAAATTGAAGTATATGGAATGAAATATTTTTCTCCTTTTCTTAACTCTTTATCTGCTCTGTATGTGTTGCCTTATGAAGTTACAAACAAGTTTCCTTTTATAGTCACAATGGAACACGATGCTAAAACCCTAGTCAAAGTCATATTTTTTAACACTCGCTCGAGCGAGGTGTTAAGCGAGTGTCGAGCGCACGATGTATCCGAGTTTCACTCATGCCATGACTCGAGCGCATGTTGCATGAACTTTTTATCTTAGTTACCACTTGAGCACTATGTCAAGCAGACATTGAGCGAATTCTCTGGATGAACTTCCACTCGAGCGCTATATCAAGCGAGTGTCAAGCGAACTTTCTGTATTAGCTTCACTCGAGTGAGTGTAGAGCGAAATCTCTATATGAGCTTCCGTTCAAGAGCCAAGTTGAGTGAGTGTCAAGCAAAATCTTTGTATGAGCTTTGCTCGAGCAAAGGATCAACTCGCTCAAGTGAGTGTCGAACAAACTTTCTGTATGAAGCTTAGCTCGAGTGATGTTGAGCTGGTTTCAATCTCTTTTCATTTTATCAATTTTCTTTAGCCACTCAACACTGAACAAGTTACAACACAATTTAACATAGCTTGTCATATGAATATGCCAACACACTCATTTTGAATTAACAAAGTTGAAATAATTTTTTTTTTTAAATGAAGATATTTTATTTAATTTTCAAAATCTAACAGTGTAAAAAATAGAAGAAATTGATCCTCACACCAATATTTACCGATTGATTTGAGGACTAAAATAAGTTGGAAGAATCTGCAACAGGACTTCTAAATTGTTAGCACTCGAATCAGTTTTGGAGAAGGTGTTGTTGATAAATTTAGTTATAGAGATATCTTTAAGTAAGAATCTACACGTGCAATCGTATTTTGCAGACTTATTGAAAACCTTTGTTTATTGGATGCACAATCTTAGCTACTTTATGAACATATCACAAAGAAGTGCTTATAATTAAATTAGAATGCCATGCATATCATAACACTTACTAATAAAATGTATGGCAAAATAAACAGAATGTTGGAATGTCTACTGCTTAAAGATTTAAGAATGTTAATATGTAGAAGTAAAACGTCGACTTGTGAACTTCTAATTGGCTAAGTGTGTTACTCATATATGTGCAATTAACCCAGCATTAATTTAGATCCAAACCAATTAGCATCTACGATGCAACACGTACACTCAGTTAGGCAATTTTTCATGATAAGAATGCATGCCTAGTTTATGATGAGAAATAACCATTCTCCAATGCATAACAATTCACTAAAATGAGAATGCCTATTCTTCAAAAATAAAAAAATAAAGATACTTATAGTGCCCACTAATTTTGTTAGCAAAAAAAGAAAAAGAAAAAGTATATTCCAAACTCCAAATTGTACAAAAAAAAAAAACAATATACTGAAACATTGTAGGGATAGCAATGCTTTGTTGCACCGCTGCTGTGGAAGATGTAATCGACTAGGCTACTCTGATGAGAGATGCACTCGACAACTCTTCTCTGATGAGAAATGTACTTGACCGCGCTACGTCTACAAGAGATGTACTCTACCGCACTACTCCGACAGAGGTTGTACTTGATCGCGCTTCTACAAGGGGAGTGATGCTCCACCGCACCGCTACGGCAGGAGATGTAGTCAACCAAGCTACTCCGGCAGGAGATATACTCGTCCTCACAACTGCAAGAGGGAGTGATGCTTCACCGCACCACTGCGGCAGGAGATGTATTCGACCGCGCTACTCAGGTGGGAGATGTACTCCACCCCACTACTCCTATGAGAGAAGTACAAGGCCGTGTTACTCTAATGAGAGATGTATACAACTACTCTATTGCGGGGGGAGCGATGCTCCACTGCACTGCTTCAGTAGGAGATACTTAACTGCGCTACTCCGACAGGACATGTACTCGACCGCACTACTGCGGAGGGTGAAGTACTCTACCACACTGCTCCTGCGAGAGACGTACTCAACCATGTTGCTACGGGTGGAACGAAAGATGTACTCAACTGCACTTCTCTAACAAGAGATGTACTTGACCACACTGCTCCTGCGAGAGACGTACTTTACGGGGGATGTACTCAATTGCATTGCTAACGAGGGAGTGATACTCCACTGCATTGAGTGGAAGATGTACTCAACTCATCTACTCCAGCGGGACATGTACTCAATTATACTACTACGGCGGGAGGTGTACTCGATCGCGCTACTCCTATGACAGACGCAATAGATCTCATTGCTCCGATGAGAGATGTACGCGACCACTCTGCTGCAAGGGGAATGATGCTCCACTGCACTGTTATGGTGGGAGATGTACTCGATTGCACTACTGTAGGGGGAGTGATGCTCCACAACGAGAGATATAGTCGATTATGCTACTCCAGTGGGAGATATACGCAACTGTGCTTCTCTAGCAGGAGATGTACTTGACCCTTTTACTCCTACAAGAGATGTACTCGACCGCACTACTCTAACAGAAGATGTACTCAACCACGCTACTTTGGTGGGAGATGTCCTCTACCTCACTGTTGCAAGGGAGCGATGCTCCACTGCACCGTTACAACAATACATGTACTCGACCGCGCAGCTCCGGCTGGAGATGTACTCGATCGCGTTGCTCTGGGAGAAAATATACTTGATCATGCTACTCCGGCGAGATATGTACTCGATTGCGCTGCATTGGGGGGACATGTACTCAACCACACTGTTGCGAGGGGAGCAATCAGAGGGGGAGATGAAGGGAGAAAAGTCACCGATGATGTGTGGCGCCAGAGTGTTGAGGACCGTGGTGGCGATGGGTGGTGAAGGAAATTCGAGTGATGGAAAGAAGAGATCGGGAAGGAGAAAAGAGAGAGGATCTAAAACCGATAAGGGAGAGAGAGAGAGAGAGAGAGAGAGATTATGGCATGAGGTGGAGGTGGAGGTGATTGGAAGATCTGGTAGCTGCAATGGCTGGTGAGGTGTGCTGAAGGGTCACAAGATGTTGGGGGGGATGGCACAGGTGGGGAAAGGGGAAAAAGAAAGAGAGAGAAAGGAAGAAAGAAGGAATTAGGGTTTTTGGACAATTAATCTAGACCTTAATCTTGGGGTTCCTCACTTAAATCTTAGGGTGGAGATGAAACATAGAGAAAAAAGAAAAAAAAACTAAGTGAAAGAAAAATAGTAGAGAAATGAAAACAACAAGGAATGCGACTATATTTAAAATTCAACTTTGATTTATTGATCCAAAAATAATACTTCTCATCTTAAAATAAAATGATGGGTTTTCATAAATATTTCTTAAGAGAAATAAAATCATCTAAATAAATGGAGTATTTAACATAAAATAAAATTATGAATATTAAATAATATTCCTCAAGAAATAAAATCATTTAAATAAAATGATTTTCTAAAATTATATTATTTTCGGAGCTCCAAAATTAAAGAGGCTTACTTAAAAATTAGGGTTGGTCTAATAACACTAAAATATCCCATTAAAATAAGTTTTGGACTCATGTAAGCCCAAAATAATTTTCTCGATTTAAAAATCATCTACTAAATTTAAAAACAAGATTTGAGATTTAAAACGTATAGACGAGACTCATGACCAATCAAGAGAAAATGAGAGGTTGGTCACAACATAGACCACATCAAAAACTTAACAAGAGCACCTAACAACCCGGTAGAAAGGAAAATGACATACAAACAACCTTTTACCATCCTTACTAAATTCCTCCACACAGTTAAAGAAGTTAATACATGATCAAATTTATTCTCCAGGACATCCACTCTATCCTATGTAACTTTATGGTTTGGAAACTCCCATAATCCTCAAAGATGCCAAACGGAATAGGATCAACGTTCCCTCTTCTTTATAGGCCTCAAGTTTTTCCTGTTCAACATCTTTAGGTCAGTTAGCTAGCCAAAGTGGGTTTTCTTGCTTTCAAGATCTATTCCTCTATTTAATATTGTTCCTCAATCTTTCGTGTGAGAGAACATACTGTGATTCAATAGTACAAAATATATATATATAGTCCTTCTACAGCTGCTTAAACCGCATACCACTGTTGACATATTTTTTTAATTATGTCAACAGTGCCAGCATTCTCCCTTTCATGAACACTCCACCGCGCGTCCTCCGTCTTTTCTCTTACCGTCGACAAGCTGTTATTTGTTCACCCTTACATATTATAAAAATTTCATATTGTGTAGTGCAGCTTTGTTCAAAACTCTCTCCAAGTAATGTACAAATCTCTTTTCGTTTTCTGCTTCATAGACATGTTTTTTTTTTCTGAAAACTATGCTCCCAAAGGTCATGTATTTCATAAGCTTATGCTAGGTTTATCGGTAAAATCAAGATTTTTCAGATTTGTGAAATTATTCTTGGTAGATACCTTTATTCGATTTTCTAATTGTGGTATTTAATTTAGTTAAATTTTCTGCTGATGTACTTGTTATATTTGTGGTTTTTGTGTTAGATTCTTTACGTATATGCACATAAAGTGAATTCTTTAATATTTATTAAATATTTGACGCTATTCGAGCTATTCATTTGAACAAATATTTACACTATGGGGTTCAATCATGTATTTATCTCTTTCTTAGTCTAAGCCATAAATTTCGGCCAATAAACTCTAGGGAATTTACACAAGCAATGGATCTACACAGAAACCCTTTCTTACGGGTCAATGGGCTCTTAGGTTAGCATGGATATAAGTTTTTGCTGATTTACATAATGATTTACATCATGAAAGATTGCATTTTTATAGTGATATGGTCACTTCTCGATTCACAAGACCCTATCACTTTTTGGTAACAAGGTAGAGCTTTTAATAGCCTAAAAGATCTTTTAAAGACAAGAATATATGTTTGATAAATTTATAAAAAAGTGTTTTAAACACCTAAAAAAGTTAAAAGTTCACTTTTAAAAAAAAAAATCAAGTTAAAACTTTTATTGAAGAGCTCCCTGAAATAATTGTACAATTTAAAAAAAAATACCGTAACCAACTTTAAAAGCATTTTAGATGCATGTTTACTAAATTGTAAATAGTTTTTAATTTTAGAGATTTATAATAAAGCTTTACAATTAATGCACTACTATAAAAACTCTATTTCATTCCGCAATCCTAAATTTAATTTATATTTTTTTCCAAGTAATATGGAATCATTAAAATGAGTAAGAATTTCAAATTTCTATTTCAACTTTGCTTCTAAAGTTCTAACCAATTTTGAATTATTATCACACTTATATTAACCACTCAAATAACAGCTAAATAATACGTATGACTAAAGTGAGATTTGAATAATGAGTTGATATGAGAAGGGTAAAGTTAAAAATTGAATAAAATATTGTTAGAATATTATTTTTTTAATATTATTATTATTTTGATATTTGAAAAAAATAAATTGTTTATTATATTCTGTATGAAAATTTTAAAAAAATTATAATAATTAGATGAGATAAGATAAATTGAAATTAACTCTGAATCCAAACGGAATCTAAGAATGACAAGATATAAAATTAAAAAAAAAAAAAAAGTATTTCTCGTGCCATTAATATAGTATAAAAGATTGTGGTGGCCTCGAGATGATTCATTAAACTGACCAGTATCATCGTGGGCGTAACTACTTTTTCTTACGTTCAAGGCCCAAGCACTAGGCTCATTATATTATTTGGGCTGAAGTCGATGATTGGCCTAGTTCTGTACTTTCTCTGGTGAAAAATAAAGAGTTCTGGATTCCAATTTATACAGTAATCAGTGGGAATAGACCCAACATGACCAAATTACCTTACCTGTAACGCTTGTGTGCAAAAATGTAAATCCAATAGAAAAACACATACTCCCACCTATAAAACTCACCGACAAAATCTATTGATTGGGTTTTTTTTTTTTTTTTTTTACTTAATGGTTAAGTATTTTTTAATAAATTTATGATTTTTTTTATATTTTTTTCAAAATGTTTAAAGTGTTTAAAAAATAAGCAAAAAGAAAATTTGACATTTGGTGAGGATTCTCGGTGAGTGTAGCATAACTCAATTCAATATGAGTTTTGTTAAAATTAAGTAACAAGATCTTTTTGAATTTTTATCTACATTTTAACTTGATTAATGTTAGATATAGTTTTAGTTATTCAAGTTCTAGTTATCCAAATTTTGCTTAATCTATTTGAAAAAAATTAGGCCTGATATATTAAAAAATGGATTTTTTTTCTTCTAAGCCAGCTTTGCCCACTTTATTAAAGGAAATACAGGACTTGCACACCTACAACTAAACAAAATGGGTGATTTAATTATTGATGAAAAATGCCATATAAAAATGCAGAATATAATCATAATAATGTAAATAAGGAGAATGCTGAAAGAACAGGATAAATTATGTAAAGAAACACGTAATAATATAAGAGTCATGCTAGGTTGCCGGGACGTGCCGTTAGCACAAATTTTTATTTTTATTTTTTTCTTCTTTTATTTTATATTTTTTTAACATATTTAAATATTTCTAAAAAATTAAAAAAAAATTCATCAATATAGTAAAATCTACTTCCTTTTTTTAACTTTTATTTAAAAAAAATTAAATTTTAAAATTTTAAAAATATATATAAACGATCAAAATGAAAAAGTGAACTCAATTTGCCCCTTTCTATAATATAATTATGTGCATTAATTGACAAATTTCCATTTCTATAGCATTTTTTTTTTATAGAAACAGACTTCATTTCATTCAATAAATTGAAGTTACAAATGTGACTTATCAATACATGACAAACTAGATTATAAGTCAAACTACGCAACTGCTCTGGAGCATCCCCGCACACATAATGGCGGACAATGTCTAAACTTCTTAACAACTCTCTCTTAAAAGAGAAAGCGCTCTGTAGAAACAGAACTAAAAAGTCCCCTCCATCCTCTAAGGGAGGAGTACGGGACATAGCTGCTATGGACACTAAGTTCGATAGCCTATTTCATCTTTATTAATACCTAAACAACAGAACTAAAATACAAAACTACAGTTAAAACCAACAGAACCACGAGCATTGGCATGAGCACAGACAGTACGCTCTCCGCAGACATCGGTTTCACGAACTCCGACAGAACGAGCACCTAGCTCTCGCACGGACCATAAAGTCCGGCCGTACTACCAACAGTCGTGACATCGTCCGCCATTCTCGATCAGCTCTTGTCACAGATTACGTCCAATCTAATTTCTCAACACCTTACTCGGATCAAAATGAAAACACAGAAAAAACAAAACACTAAAAAAGAAAATACAATGCCCTAAAGCATACAACTGAAGAAACAAACTGTCCATCCAAAACAAAACCCAGCCTAAAAGCAAATAGTAGTGACAACTAGGGTTTCATCACTTAACTCTCAGCCGCCGCCACCCCACCCTTTTCTTTCTTTCTTTGATTTTTTCCTCTGTTCTTCTTCCTTCATCCGTTCACCCGCAAGCAACAAAGGCCTGTGCGACCGTCAGCCACTGCACGAGCAGCGGGCCTCCATTGCTCACAGCTTCTCCCTCCATCAACCACCACTGTCTCTCTCGCATGAGCTTCGCCCCGAGGAGCAGCGCCCAGCTACCCCATCACCGTCTCTCTCACCCGTTCCCCACCATCAGCCACCTCTGGGTTTTGAAATGCCTTCCGCCCTCGCACAAGCCCCGGCCACCTCTAGCTTTTCTACATCGAAAAAACCAGCGGCTCCCATAGCTCCGCGCGATCTTCACCTGTGTACCCCGAGGCTCGTCACTGGCTCGAGATGTCTCCACTGCGAGGGAGAAGCTGGAGAAACAGAGATTAGGAGGAAAAAACAAGAAACGGGAAAAAAAATTTGGGTTAAAGCAGCCGGTCTCTTCTTTATTAGACCCGGGAACCACACAGAAGCTACAAAAAAACACAAACTGAGAAGGGGGTGAGGGGGGAGGAGCCAAAGCTCCCACCCCCTCAAACTAGGTTCAGAAACGAGAGAAGACTTTTAGAGAGAAGTTAGAGCTTCTCTCTCTAGACTTTTAGAGAGAAGACTCATTTCTATAGCATTTAAAATAGTTATGTCTATATTATATTTTATGTCTATCAGCATCACGTACATTGTGTTGGAGTTCAGCACCAATTCGATGAAAAAGTGAAAAAGGAATCGTGTCTTTCCATCTGATGCTGAAACCTGACGGCGCCCACTTTCATTCGAAGTCTTTTACCCCCATAGAAAAACAAGGCAAATTCAGTGAACGAAATACTTAAAAGAAATAAGGACATACTCCACGGCTTTGTGTGCTCTACGCAATCCTTAATTGTTGCTGCATTAAGCCTGTAATTGGGTTGGATAAGTTTCGTTTCATCGTTCCCTTTGGCTTTGAGTAAGTTTCTTATCTTTCTTCATGCTTTTTTTTATGGAATTTTTCTTGGAGATTCAATCACTGAACCAGCTTTCTCTAAATCCTTTCCTAGTTCGTTTATTTACTCGCGTACGTAGTTTCTGCCAAAATCCTTATCATCTTGATTTTTCTGGGACCCGAGTCCTTGATCTGTTGCTTTTTAAAGTTTTCATGCCTAATTTCTTCGCATGATTTAGTACCATCAATAGTGGGCTTCCTCGTTTCTTTTCTGAAGATTTAATCTTGTTTACATATTGATATGAATATTTTTTTTCTTCTTTTCTTTTTTATTTATCATTGACTTGTTGCTTCGTCTACATATTAGGTACCTCTGGCTGTATGGCTCACTTTTGCATCGTAAAGAACAATTCTTGAATTTAACTATTGCTTCCAAGCTCTCTACTTTTCAGGGTGATTTTTTTTAATTGAATTCATCAACGTTTTCGAATCCGATGCACACAAAACATTTGCTCGGCTCTTTTTACATTATTTTCTTATGATCTGTGAATATGTGAGAACATATCATTGCTTTTTTAAACAAAATATCAAGTATTCATGTTTTTTTTGTCCGTAACCAAGTTCGGTAAGCTTGGTAAAGATTGGCTTTCTGGGTAGGGATTACTTGCGAAGGAAATGTATTGTGAGATGGATTGGGAAATGGGGATGTAGTTAGACATATTTTTGTTGCAAGATGGATTTGCAGGGTAATTCTCATCCTGAATCGGGAAAACTGGAACAAATTGTTTCCCAATTTCTATTAAAGAGCTTACACATTATTCTGGACTCGAGGGTTCCTTCTTGTCGTCCACATGTTTGTAGTGGGGACCTGTCATCGGCTTCTCATGTGAGAAAGAGTGACAAATGGTTCAACTTAGTATTAGGTGACCGTCCTGCAGCTCTGGATAACCTAAATTTCTGGCACAGAAATCTAATGGATCCAATGATAATCGATGTAATACTGGTTCACGAAGGTTCTAAATCAATGGGGGGATCTGTTGAGACAGTTATAGAGAGGTGGGTTGTTCAGTATGAATATCCATGAGTTGTGGCTGCTCAAACTGGTGAAAGTTCTACCTTATACAAGAAAACATACAAGAAGTCAATAATTCTATTACGGGCTCTTTATTCACAAATGAGGCTTCTCCCTGCATATAAGATCTTCCGACAGCTAAGTAGATCGAGTCAGACTTATAATTTTGACATCATTTACAAGGTGCCTTCATTTGGTGATCCATTCTCAAGGGTGGACGAGGAAATGATGGAGGAACACAGTTTCAATCATGTGGAGGCCTTCCCTGGCCGCCTTTGCATATCTGTAGCATACCGTAAAACACTAACCGACTTTAACCTTGAGCCTTCAACCTCATTGCCACCAAAGATTAGTACAGATTATGTAGGTAGCCCCAACACCGACCCTCTGAGGTCCTTTCCCTCTTCGGAGAGGGGTGTTCGTGCTGTTTCCTTTCCATTGAGAGCAGTAAGAGCTCCATTTCCTGTGCCATTTCAACGTCCACACAGCTGGACAAGTGGCTTCCACAGAGTAGCTTTTTCTGCACAAAATCAACCCATTGTTGGATCTCCACCTGCATATCGCCCATCTGCTTTGCCATATGATTACCCATTTCCACCTACTGATATATATAGTAATAGAGTTCCAAATTATAGAATGCCAATCCATCAAAGGACTATTAATTATGATGATTATTAGCTTTCACCTCCATTCTCTCCATCCCCATCTTCTCCATCATACGTCTCCACTGGTAATCATCCTATGCGAACACGTGTACGTCCAGAAACTGCTCCTGTAAGTATACCACTTTCAATGGCGAGCAGAAATTCTAGATACCTTTCTCCCAATTCTTCTGATCCAAGTAGAAGTTCACTCCCACCTTTATCTCCCAGAAGCAGCAAGACTGATCCTTCATCACAGGAGTCTCCTTATGGAACTACATCTTTTAGAAAAATAGAGTCTTTAAGGTCTGGAGAGATGCAGAATCATTATGCTGGCCAGAAGGTAGTCCTGATTTTCAAATTAAGATACTTCTTAGTTCTATGTTCCCACTCCTGAAATTCAATTTTTACTTTTGTGGTTATCTGATAAGACCCATTATTATGTGTTGCATAGATTATCAGAGATAGCAAAGATGATTCAGGGCAGATCTCAGGATTGTTATCTTCGAGTGGCTCACCACGTATTGGATTTTCTAGAAGCTCCAGCAGATTATCTTTCCAAGAAGACTTATATGATAATGTTTTTTCATGTCCTTTTGATGTTGATGATGTTGATACATTGGTTATTCAAGTCAGGTATGTCAATTTACCTCGTAATTATAGATATAAATGAGCTCATTAGCAATCTTCAGTCTTAGTATCGAGCTTGATGTCTACAGTCTTAGTTATTCACAGGTTTTATGCTTTGATTATCCCAGTTGCTATACTTGCACTTAGATTTTTAGTTATTCAACTGTTGACAACTAGGCTTCCTGCTTCTAGAACTGTTTGGTCCGTACACATACCGGGGACTTTCTCTGGGAAGGAGTTTTGAAGCTCAAGTATGATTGATTGCAAAGGCCTAAATAATGTAATATGAAAAGAATTATCTCACAATCTTTATGTGCATTTTATGATGGTAACAAACTGCCTTAGTTGTGATCGGTAAGATCTTCATTCACTTGGCAATAATGTGTGGGTGTCTGCCTGTCTTCCATGGGTGTGTGTGTGTGTGTGTGTGGACTAGGGAGTCATTTAATTTCAAGAGAGTCTAGACTGACCTGATGGTTGCAATGGTTCTCTATTATCTAGTTCCTAAATTTACCATTTTTCTTATTTAAAAGAGTGAATAAACACTTTGAAAGAGAGACAAAACTAGCTAGCCAATGCTCTATAATGTTTTATTGAAAAAACCATCATGGATCTTCAAATTATCTTATGAAAGAGCCAATTACCTATATAGACAAATGAGTTGAGAGTTATCGACGGGAAGTTCGTGATGCTGGAGTCATTTGATTGGAAAAACTAAACCTCCAATGTTGCTGTTAAAATAGGTCTCTCTTTATTGGCTGCAATTTATTGGCAAATAAAAATAATGTGCAAAAATCTGCACTATTTGCTTCTTGTACTAATCATGCACAGATTGTTCTTTTGGCTGCTATCAATGGTCTTCATGGGTTGCTTATATGTCAATTTATGGTATCAAAATCATGTTGTAGATGGAGTAGAGCTCTAAATCGTATCTTAGTTCAGAAATGACTTTTGTCTAGAATGTAATCAAAATATAGAAGCAGTCATTATGGTGAATTAGAATTTAATAAGGTGTATTCTATTGATTTTTAAGCATCTTGTTAGAGTTCTCCTAGATTCTTTTGAATTCTCATCTGTTAAAGAAATGTTTTGTCTACAAAGAGATCTTGCAAAAATGAAGTTTACAAACTGATGGGGCCTAATATGGTACATAGATTGCAAATCACTTTTTCTTGCAAAAGATCTTACATATTACATGCAGCCATGTCTGTTTGTAAACTTATTTTTGTAAGATCTCTTTGTAGATCTAATACTTCTCAAATGTTATTCAGCCTTAATGCAGTTGCTCGCAAGTATCCACGTCTGGTTACATTAGGTTTACTTTATTGAAACAGTTATGTTCTGACTAAAGACCACCCTTCAATTGTTAAACATCCAAACTCCCCTCTCTTTCTTCAGCTACCATCTCCCTGGTGATATATAGTGTGGTATAATTCTGATGCTTTCATACCCATAACTAACAAACACCAAAAGCTAAGTCTTCTGAATGGATGCAGAGAGATGTTCTATGATTGGATTCTGATCATAAAGTTGTTTATTGTCAAGACACTTACAGTCATACCTATTGTTAGCACTAGTGTACAAGGTTGTCAGATGTGGTTTTCAAATTGCTCTTAATAAAAGCTCCCCACTCCTTGCATGCATATATTGAGTCTACACAAAGCCCCCCATTGGTTCCTCGTTTCAGTCACTATACTTGGTCACCTTCCAGGTGTATAGGTATTTGCTCCTACTCTATCTATGGGATTCACTTTGGCTCCTTGCTCCATGATGCAGCCGCAACTCAGAGATGATGTAATGCCCCAATGAAAGGCCTAATCCACATGGCCTATACTCCAAAATGATTAGTCAATGATACAATTGAAATCCACTAGAACCTTATAAAGAGCAAGAACTTCTCTTTCTCAAGCAATATGGAATCTCATACACCATCTACCCTTATCACTTATCAGAATGGGGTATCACAATCTCCCATTTTATATTCCCAACGTCTTCGTCGGGCCAGTCCGTCCTAGATAGCTTGGCTCATGTCTCACATTTCTTGTTTGGATAGATTCTGATACCATTTGTAACGCCCAATAGAAGGCCCAAGCCACATGGCCTATACTCCAAAAAGATCTAGTCAACGATACAATTGGAGCCCTATCGGAACATTATAAAAAGCAAGAATTTCTCCTTCTCAAGCAATGTGGAATCTCACACACCACCTACCCTTATCATATATCAAAATGGATATCACAGATGACATGTTTGACTTTCTCTATCTTTCACTTGCCAAGTTCTGGCAACGGTGTCAGCTTATAAATTACCTTCAAGCATCTATTAGTTGTCTAGTTATTATTGTCTAAGTGTTCATGAGGAATGCCAGTGCACTAGCAACACCCATGGCTATCCTTGTTCAAAATATCAAGCAACTATTATTCCTAGTTGTGGATCTTTGGGGGGTTTTCAGTATTGACCGTTTGGTGATCTAATCTTCCCGAATAATTTTCTGTTGTTATTTAGTATCGCAAATCAGAGGAAGAATAAAAGTGGCCACTGTACTTTGGTGACTATCTTATGGACTTGAGGACGCATCAAGACTAGAGTTGTTTGCAACTATTGAACCCTTTTGTTTACTTATTTAAATTAATCCATTTCAGTTATTTGTTGATTATGCTTGAGTTTGTGATTATGTAATATACTCTCTTTTGGCCTTGTCTTTGGATTTAGGTATGCATTCACGTTTATTGCATTGCCCTTTTGCAAATATGCATGACTTAAAGCTTTAGTATCATGTTTTTACTTTGCTTATAAATTTTGGTGAGCAATCAGAATTTTGACGGGAAAAGAGGTTCCGAGTTTACTTCACAGTCATTGCCAATTGTTAAAAAATCACAAGATGCTGCCATTGGTGTCCTTGTTCACATGTTGAGGACTACACCTACTCTGTACCAAGATTCATGTTGTTACTCATCCCACTCAATGAAGACTGAACTTGAGGGAGGTGTCCCTACAGCATCGGATTCTTTATGCCTCGAAAGACTGCTGATGCACTTAAAGAGCTCAGGAGTTTCAGAGAAATGAAAGACCTACTTCTCTCCAAGAGTGGAACTCGGGTGGTCAGCAAAGATGACATTTGAGCTTGCTGCTTTGATGGATTCATCTTTGTTTGTTGAGACAGATATAGCTCCCAAGAGAGAGGAGATGACGAAGCTGCTGGCAGTGGCAATGAATGAAAGTTCTACCACCATGATGCAAGGCTTCAATAGAACAGAAACTTCAGGAGTGACAGATTATGTACATATCATGACTGAAAATATTCACCGATTCATGAGCATTGCTATGTAAATTTTTCGGGACCATTACATTGTTTAAATGTTTATAGGTAAAAGTTCCAGTTCTGGTTTCCTGCAGCCAGCAAATTAATTTAAGTCTCTTCTTTAAGACTTGGAGAAGAAGTCTAAAACCAAGAGAATACTACCAAGGTTGTCTAAGCAATCACACATGGGAAAGAATTCAGCAACTGTACAACCTGCTGAAAATTCTTTGCATTCAGCACTTCTTAATATCTGACAGGTTACGTAGTCTTTGTATGATTATATCTTAGCTTTAAATGTTCACAATGTGAATAGCAATTATAATAACAAACAAACAAGTTAAAATTGCTGGATCCTGGCGAGGTGGTTAGGGGTTTTGAGAGAAGATTTTGTAGACTTTTAGAAGCAGGGGGATTAAGAAGAGTGCAATAAAAACTTGAAACAAAGAAACAAAAACATATGTCAAACGTAAAGTTCAAATCTAATTGATTGTGCAGGATTGTCATTATGGTAATGCTTGAAAATATTATTTATTGGATACGCCCGCCCATTTAGAGAGATCGTGCACAAAAAAGTTGGCATTTTGTGTGAATCTTTGATAACTTCCTACTTGGGTCATCTTTGAGATGCCATAGGAGGGATTTTTCAATCGATGGTTGGTTTGTTTTTGGCCATGGTGACTTGTAGGTTCATGCGGCAGACTTGTGCAAGTCTAGGGTCGTCGACCTCGATGCCAACTAGCAGGAACCATCCCATCAGCAAATTGTCTTGCTGATGGACTAGCAAATTATGGAGGAGTAGGGAATGAGGTTTCTTAGTCAACTGTTCATCAACTTCCAAAAAACTTGCTTAGGATATTTACTATAGACAACTCAAGTCTACCTAGTTTTAGGCATCAAAATTATGTAATTACTATGTAACCAAAACTAAGTAATTGGTTTTTTGTAACCCCAAAACTTCTTAATTGCAAAAGGTATTCTTCTATCAAAAGTAGAGGTTAATAAGAAAAATTAAGATATCGCCTCCTTTGAAATAAAAACATCTTCCGCATCTAAATCTATACTCCAAAAAAATTAGTAACGCTACAATTGTAGCTTGTTGAAATCATTATAGATGATAATCAGTAATGTTAGATACAGTCTTGGGTTACACAAACGTCGTGCACTCTTTTTGAAAATTAGTGGAGTTCACTATTAAAATATTAATTTTTTTCATTCAGATCTCATATTTACTCACTTTTTCTAAAAGGAATTCTCGACTTTTCACATAGATCTCATATTTACTCACTCTTCATTTCTCATTAAACTAACATAGTTATATCCCAATAACAACCTTTATGGTGATTAACCATTGGATCAGGCCAATTATTAGTCCCTTTCAAAAATTATGTGCAGTCACTTTTGCATGCTTTTTTATGCACTCTACTAATGTAATTGACTACGTCAATTTTTTTCATATAGAATAACTATTTTGATCAATCACATCAGTAAAATGCACAAAAGTGACTATACATAACAGAACTCAGTCTCTTTCCGTTCTAGGGTATCTCTTTTCTTTTCTAATGAAATCCAGATCCAGACAGGAAAAAAAGAAAAAAGAAAAAAATGTAGGTCCGGACTGTTGCACTAAGTGATCAAGTATTAAACCCAAAGCAAAAGCACTAATCTGCCTTACTGGGCAGTAAGAGAATACAATTGTCAATTAAAACTCACTGCACAACCCCCCTAAACGAGTAAAGTTCTTAAACATACATTTAGCATCCACAATTAAAGCAGTTCGTCGTATATAAATAGCGTGACATGGGTCTTGTTCACCCTAGCAAATTTAATTCAGAGCTCCACAACTAAAGAACCCCTTATGAGTTCCCCAAAATGCTGTTTCCAGCAAAGGGATAACTGAAAGTGCAAAAAAAATCCAAAATTAGAGCTGAATAAATGAAATTACATAAAGCATGTGCTTCCTGGCCACACGCAAAACAATCATTGTCCAAGATAGATTAGAATATGTTTACAGAGTTATTGAGAATATAGAACTACTTGGATTCTTTTGAAGTTCTGAACAAGTTATAACAATAATAAGGGCGGTATGTGTATTACATAATTGAGGATAACATATACACAGGAAAAATAAAACTTTGTTGCCCGTTCTACATCTGAAAAGCTGCATTAATTTTCCTGGAGTACTTTTGAGCCATCATAAGAGAACAGGCGTACTGCATTCTTGTAACTAACTTCTGCAAGTTCTTCCTTGGTCATATCAACAAAGGATGCTACATAATCGAGTACCTGGAGACGATCAAAGAAAACTCTTTTTAGCCTCATGAGCCATAGCATAGGGTCAGCAGCACTCCAAACTATGACCCGGGAAGGGAAGTGAAAGCACACCTAGTATCATACATTATCCGAGAGCCCATAACTGTCCCTATTCTTCTTATCTTCTATTTTTCCCTTTTTACCTCAATAAGTCCTGTTTCATGAATCTCTGATCTGCTAATTTGTCCAAAATTTCTTGTAGTTTCAAGCTTAAAATAGCACCAAAGACTGTCTTTTTGCAATTCTCGCTACTTCTAAATGCCTCAAGGTGCAAGTAACAAAAAGAATTAAAAAATTGATTTACCCTATTCCTATAAAAAAGTAAATTAACCATTCAAACTATAAAGGAAAGGAATGGGGGTGAAGTAAGAGATGCACATTCTGAATGTTTGCTGGATGATTGAGTGTGTCTTTTGGCAGTATTGACCCATCTCTTACAGCATAAGAAAAATTACTGGAACTGCCATCATTTGAAGAAAAGTTGCCCCCTTGCCCTTGTAGCTCTTCAGGGATGGAGGTGTCTCCGTCAACCATAAACAGTGAATCTAGTTCAGACTTTGGAAGTGCATCAGGTGCATCTGACTCCAATAAAATCCTTTCAGAAGGTACCTACAAAAGGAAATTGGCCTTCCTATTTTATTTTCAATTGAAAAAAGAATAAAGCTATTGGAATTGTTCGATCTTAATTTTTCTTTCTTTTAGTAGGCAAAACTGGAATTATATCAACTTACCGCCCTTAACATTTTCTTTGCTTTCCTTGCTTCTAAGGACATAAGATATCCAGAGAATGAAAAGTAAGCACCAAGCTTGGCAAATTCTGGTACCATTTCAGCTGATCCTAAGTATGAATGAAGAATAACGCCAGCAGGAAAACTTCCTATGGATCTGAACATACAATTATGAGGGAAAAAGAACGAGTTCTAGTAAAAAATGGGGTGGTACAAGCTACAGATACATCAAGAAATGAACAGCTCAGAGACAAACTTTACCTAGATAAATTATGATATTATTGAAATTACAATGGCAGAGAGGCAGAAAGAAACAAGGGGCCAAAGAATCAATGAGAAGCCCAGTGAAGATCTCATTTCGAAAAATAGATCATGCTCCATTTCTTAAGCAGTTTAATGCTTTTAAGGTTACACACAACCCTTTCCAAGAACATATATTAGAAAATCCCAGAGCACATGATCCTTAACCTTAAATCAATGTCAAAACCCCTGACCCAAGCAGGATAATTGTTAACATCCATCCCAAAAGGTAATTTTGGCGTAAACAACCAATATTGGAAGTAGGAAGCATGTACATAGAGGACAAATTTGCACAATAGCACGTTGAGTTTTAGAGAATGGGCTGGGGATGTAACATGAATGCAAGATACAACAAAATCACTGGCTATCTCAGTTTCAAAAGTCAAAAAATGTAAGAGATCTATGCTCTACTGAAGGAAAACCCCATCACTTAGGTATTTGAAATTGAGATAGCCAGTGCTACTCAATCCCAGGGAGTGATACTAGTATTGATGGTAACAAGTTTTGACTTGAAGAAAGCTAATGCATGAGACCCTGTCCAAGTAATTTATACTTCCTCAGCTCCTCTGTATAGGTGTTTCTCTTCTATACTTCTGTAGTTTCGTCGCACACTTTTTAATTCTAATAAAATCTCAAATACTTATTATACTTTAGAGATCCAAACCTAATGTTTGGATTGCAATAATCTCTTTGAGTCGCATTGACATTGGTTTACCCCATAAAACTCAGGCCTATTATTCTCATAATACAAACCCACACACGGGCTTAATTTCCTCATAATATTCTTCGAGAAAAACGTAAAAATGATACAAATATCATGAAGAAGCATACTTCATTATCTGAAGAAGATCTCCAAATGCCCGAACGCAATGGACAGATGCTGGTTTTTTCAACTCTCTTGCAAGTTCAAGTTGTTGCCGGAAAACATCAATCTGGAAAGAAAAAAAACCAGAGTAGTGCTAAAACAAGAGTAGTGCTACATGTACTTACAATTTTACTTTAACTTCTACTTACAAAACTCATTTTGTTAGTTTTCTTTTGAATTTCAAAATGACATGATTTTCAGCATATCAATAATTGACATGTAGAGAAGTAAGTTTTTTGTAAGTTTTCTTAAGTACATTTAGCATTTTCCATATGCATTCTATCAACCAGTAAAGGGGAAAAAAGCAAAGAAACAATAGTTTTACTCATCCAACAAATATTTTGAGATAAACATTGGAGATGAAAAAAGAACAAATAGTTCACAGAGTTTTAACTTGTTAACATCTTGATTTCTTTGTTTTACTTATCAAAAAAAAAACAAATAGTTCACAGAGGGACAAAAAGAGATGAGGGACTTTCCTTATTTAAAGGGGCAAGGGTATGAATGTGAGAAAATCCCTTTCTTAAATTAGAAAAAGAAAATCTAGTATTGACCCTTTTAAGAGAGCACTAAAATGATTGCATCCGCATTCCAAGATCAGTATAAAAAATTTTGTTCACTTGAATTGGAAGCTATAGTAACCCTCAAATTACTAATTTAGGGTATATTTGTTATTTCAGAAATTTGAAGGGGATGAGTCATAACATGTGCATCTTTAGCAAATATAGGTTATAATTATGCAGGAACTTTCTAAAGGTGGTTGATTAAATGCAAAAATAATTCCAAGAACTTCCATAAGAAATCTGCACCCTAAACTAAGAAAGATTTGTGCAAATCACTAAAACCAATTATCACTAATTATTACAAAGAAGAAAGTTTGTACAACACTAGTTCAAGTTTGATCCAATTACAAATTAACTATTACTAATTGGAAAAGCAGATCATCCCTATACATAGAGTAATAAATAATAGTTATCAAATACCAATCCATATACTCCACTATAGTGTCTGGGAGGGATCGATACTGGCCCCTTGTTCTGGGATGCCTAACATTGACATGGGATTGGCCCTCCAATGCATGATAATCAGAACAAAAACCAAAAACCAAAAAAAATAAAACCACTCATGAATGGCCCTTGACTGAACATAACAGGAACATCAGAACCCATGAAGAGAAAATAATTTACAGAAGCATTAAGAAACAAGGAATTGGGATACTAAAACCTGATCCGAGAAATCAATCTCTTTTCCCCGTGAACCTTTGTCCAATCCAATCTGAGGAAAAAATTTCAAATGCAAGTTGAGGATAGATTCCCCGTCGGCAAGCTATAGTTACACCTAAAACCACATTAAGTGACCAAGGGAACGGGAGTAACGGGAGAGAAGAACTGACCTCTCCAACAGCAGCAGAGGGAGTACTCTCAAGGCACTCTTTTAACGTTTTGAACCAGTTGGGTGTCCTCTCCGCAACATACCTGCAATTTAAAGAGTATCAGGCACGGGAGGTGCTGAAGTTTTGCGTGAGTAAAAACAAGAAACATATGCCGTTGATATAACATAATTGGTCCAAAGCTGCTAAGAGGTTCTATGACACGTTATATCAAAACCTCGCCTGTAAACTCTGGCTGCTAATCTATACAACAGAAAAGACTCAAAATTGTCATTAAAAAAAGAGCAATTAAATAATAAAGTTAACAAACTTACCAGGGGTGGAGGCCAAAGCATGGGATTACACTAGTATATTCCTCACCCATCTGCTTCACCAAATGCCAGTCTTTCTGCAACAACAACCACAACCACGACTTGAAGAACTCCAAGCTAATATGGTAATTACTAGAAAAACCCCTCATCATAAGAAAGAGATAAAGAATGAAAGGGGTGGTGCGTAGTCGATAAATACCTCGGAAACTCCATTAACGGCGAAGCGAACAACGCCAGCGTCAAGCGCCGTGGCGATCAGCTGTGGTGCCCGACTCAATATTCTTGGGTCCTGAAGGTGACAGTGTGCATCGAACAATTTCATCATTGACCCCTCTCTCTCTCTCTCTCACCGTCGTCACCGCTTGTAACTATTCCAAATCTGATGCTACCGTCTCTGCCCTCTGGTCAGCAGTGTTTCCAAAATCTGTCCCCCTAATTTTACCTTAATTTTTTTTTAAATAAAAAAAAAGTGGGTCACCTCCATTTATTAATAAAAACCATCTTAATAAATACTATCGTTCAGGCGGAGTAACAACCATAGATATGCAGGTATGCGTGTGAAAAAGCATTCTATTTGAAGATGTAAAGCATATTTATAAGGTAAAATTAGGGATAATTTTTTACCTTATAAATATGTTTTACATCTTCAAATTATAGAGTTTCTATACTTTACCTCAAATTATTAAACCGATATACCATACCTTCGAACTAACTAAAAAGTGGTACTTTATCCTATCAAAAAAAAAAAAAAGTAATACTTCACATCATTTATGATATTCAATATTAAATTCTAAAATGTTACTTAATTTTTATTTATTTTAATGATTATAATTAAAAATATATAATTGGTGTAAATTTTACTTTTTATCTGGAAAATCTGAATTTGGCCTTGAATTTCATGTTCCATTCATCTCCACGCACAGACTCACATCTATGCACTAGGGAGTGAATCTAAAATGGGTTTTGTCGATTAATGCCTATTGAGAATTGTGACCTTTTACTGCATCAGTTTTTGATGGTTGATGGTAGACGTGAATTCTATCAGAATCTTATTAAGGTCACAGTCTCAATTTTTTATATAGTATATTTATGTTGCTTTCACGGAAAATTGAATATGCTCAACTCAACTAATTTAATGTTGTAGTAAATTTTGTAGTTATTTGTTGTCTGTATCGACAAATGAAAGTAGTGAAAAAGGGTATTTTTCATCGTGGGCAGTGCAGGTTTTGTATGTTTGAACTGGGAAAATTTTGTTTTTGACAAGAAAACTGAGCACTTTTTATGGTTTCAAATCAGTACTGTCAATTTATAGGTCTCTTCGTTTTGACCTGGATTTTGGGCATCTTCAAAAGCTCAGATGGAGAATTAGCTTTCATTTGACGGAACCAAGAACCTTAATTCGGAGGAAAACTTCACGAAGCTCATGAAATCTGATGCATACGCCGGGTGGTGCAACAACCCTGGTGCAGCCGGTCAGATTTTCACCTCTTATGGATTGTCATCGTCTGCGTCAATGCCTCAGGGTGCGTCGTTGGATGTTCAAAATTTCATGGAACAGAATACCGATTCATTTCTGATGAAAGTCATGAAAATTTTAATCCCATGGGGAATTCTTTCAATTCTGGAGATAAAATGATGTTTCAGCAGATGGACACCCCATACGGCTTCTTAATGGATTCCAACGACGCAAACAACTTAGCAGCTACAAAAAATACTGGTTCTTTTCAACAAAATAATGTCTTGGATATAGAAAATGATATTATTCCTAGGCCATTTAGTTGGTCAGTTGATGAGAAGATGCTCAAGGAGTTATCTCTGTTCAAAAAGTCATCCAGTGGGGGCATTTTGGCACAAGTTTGAGTTCCCACGAGACTTGGTGATCATTACGTCTTAAGCACTTGTGAGCAACTCTATTTGCTTGAGCAAATGCTTGTAGGGTATTGTGAAAGCATGGAGGAAGAAGAAGCAGAAGAATAATCAAGCATGCAATAATCAGAGATATCCAGTTAAAATGTTATGAATATTGAGCGTAATTGTATTGTTATTTCATTTATGCATTGTTAAAGATTCTTTTTTCATTATACTTACTGAAAATCCTATTAGACTATTTTCGTTATTATTTGATTATAAAATTTGATTTCTATCAAGGATATGGTTATAATATGTGAAAAATCAAATGCCCTTTGAAGTCATTTCTACTTTAAAAAGTACTTTTTTAATTTATTTCCAAACAAATTTAATATTTTTTAAAGTACTTTAAACATATGGATCTCAAACAGTAAATAATTTTTTATAGTAGAGTTTATTACATTAAGCTCTAAGCTATAAGTCTTAAACTAAAAACAATATTATCCACTACAATCCCAAACATGCACGAAGTCACTTATTTTTTGCTGGTGATGTTTGTTGTTTTGTCGGGCTACTACGGCTAAAGATTATGCTTTTGAGGCAATTGTTACGAACACATGAGATACATGTAGACAGCAACTAAATTTAGATAAAACTGAGTTATTAATCAACAAAAATGTTAGTGAGGAGGAGGCGAATGCTATTAAGGTTGTTTGGAATGTGCACTCAGTACAACAACATGACCGTTATTTGGGATTACCATCTGTAAAGATAAGATTATGGAATAAATTGCAAAGTTGAAAAAAAAAGCTTTTATCATAGGTTGGTAAGGAAATCTTTATTAAGTCAGAGGCTCAAGCTCTTCTAGCTTACACTTTTGAGTTGTTTTCTATTGTCGAAGTTTTTTTTGTAAGGATTTGAAGGGCATGTTTGCAAGATTTTGGTGGGGACAACGTGCATATAAGCATAAAATACATTGGATTAGTTGGTCAAAGATGTGAATCAAAATTGCATGGGGGATTGGTCTTTCATAATTTGGAGATTTTTAACTTTTTTTTTTTTACCAAATAAGATTGGAGATTGCTTAATAATCCTAACTCTCTGGTGCTTAAGGTTTTTAAGGCAAAATATTTTCTACATACAACTTTTTTATGCTCACAACTTGGGTGTAATCCTTATTATGTGTGGTAGAGTATTTTTGAAGCCAAGGATATTCTTTTAAAGGCCTATAAATGGCGGGTGGGAAGTGGCAACTCAATCAATATTTAGATAGATAGGTGGGTTACAACCAAGTTAAAGCACTATATTCTTGTTGCTTCTCTTTTATTAACTTCGGATGCTACAGTGAATGCATTGTTTCACCCAAACTCCTGATCTTGGAATACTGATTTGATTAGACAGGTTCTTCCTCGTTATGTAGTTGATCAGATTTTACATATTCCTCTTCATTATTGGTCAGTTGATTAGCTTATATGGGGTGGTAACAGTGCTGGTAAATATTCTATAAAATATGGGTATCAATTTGCTATGGGGCTGTTTCATAACATTGGAAAAGCTACTAGTCCACATTCACAAGATAATTTGATTTTTTGGAAGAAGCTATGGAATTTGACCCTTTCTAATAAAATGAAGACTTTTGCGTGGAGGTCATGTTCTAACAGTTTGCCTACTAAATACAATTTGCTGAAGAGGAATGTGGTAGAAAATAGTCATTGTACTCATTGTCATGTACAAGTTGAAGATATTCTTCACGCTTTATGTATGTGTGCCACTGTTCATTATGTATGGATTCATATATTTAGCAGAGTAGTGAAGTTCTTATGTGCTGAAACTAGTTTTGTTGACTTGTTGTGGACTGATGGAACTTGATATGCCTATAGTTTCACTTTTCCTCACTTTCTCTTGGGGAATTTGAAAATATAGAAATGTTCAATTGTTTGAGAACACTATAGATCCAATTTTGCAAGTTATTGATCAACTTATTGATTATGTGGTCAATTTTATTTCTATCAATCCCATTTGATTCTGGGAAAAGGTATTAGAAATGGCAACCTCCCCATGTGGTAAGGTAAAGTTGAATTTTGATTGGGCATTGTTTAGTGGTACAAACTTTGCTAGAATTGGAGTTATTCTAAAGAATGATACTGAGGTGATTTTGTTTGCTTTGAGTAGAAAGGAAATGAGAGTTCTTGATGTTGAAGTTTTGGTAGCTTTGAGAGGGTTAAAGATGATACTCCATATGGGTTTTTCTGGGTTGATCTTGGAAGAAAATTCTTCACATGTGATTGACGCTATTAAGTCCAAAGAACCAACATTTTCTGCGTTGGGGCCGCTTATTGTCGAAATACAACATCTTCTTCACCAATTTTCGGAGAGTGACATTTACCATGTTGAACGACAAGGTAATGAAGTTGCACATTTGTTAACAAACATGCTCACAAAGTCGATAATACAACTCAATGTAGTCTGATGTTGTATTAACGAGAGTATTGTTGGATGTTCATCAGTAATTTATTTGTCTATGTTTGAGATATGTTTGTTGTCATTGTACATTAAGATGTTGTTTAAATAGTGAACTGAGATGAGAGAGTTTAAATGAAAATTAAAAATTAAATAAATTATTATTAGATTATTATTTTTTAATATTATTATTATTTTAAAATTTTAAAAAAATTAAATTATTTATTATATTTTGTATAAAAATTTAAAAAAATTATAATGATGAAATTAAATGAAATGTCACTATTCAAACAGGACCTATATTTTTGATAGTGAGGTATTCAAATATCTCACTATTATTTATTATTTTATTATTATTATTTATAATTATTTATTATTATTCAATATTTTATAATTATTTTTTTTATTTCTATTCATTGAAAATTCGAAAATATTTTTAAGAATGGAATTTGTCTTTTATATAAAAAAATAAAAAAATAATAATAATAATGTGTCAAATCTATAGACTATTAGCTGCCTAACTCTTTTATGCTCCCATCACAAAAGAAAAAGAAAAGAAAATCTTAAAATTTTCCGTGGCAGAGGGAGGAACACGTATTGAAAGTAGGGAATTTGGAACTAGGTACTCTGTTGGTCTTTAGTCAAAAATCATGTTGGCCACAAAACTGAGGAAAACACAAAAGAAAACCCAAAAAGAGAGAGAGTGAAAAGAGGAAAGGACAGTAACAGGACACGTTAGAGTGGGCAGGAGCCAGTCAGAAGCAGGTGCAAGCCCCGCCATAGATATAGAATGACTCGGTAGAATCAAGCGCAGCCAATCACAACACGACTTCTGCCTGCTGGGATCTCCGCCCACCCCTTTCTACTCGCACTTGATAACGATGCCCACGATGAAATCACTTCAATTTTCGTACGCTTCCCCTCTTTGCCTCAGATACATTAGCGGCTCGCATTTAAAACTCTCCTCCCTGCATTGGAAGTTAGCCGAAACCAACACGAAATATCAGCTTCTTCCCAATATATACGCTTCCAGAGCTCAGTTTGATAGTAATGGTTTTGTAGTATTGTACAGGTTAACATGACTTTGGTTTCTTGGTGAAATGCAAACGATGTTGGTTGTGTTTATAAGGGGAAAGTAAAGGTGGGGGCTTTTGGGTTGTGTTCGGGAACTGAAATGGAAGCCAGGTATTCGTGCTTGATGTGCGAGAGGAGCATGTCAAGGGCGACTACTTTGGCTCTGAGGCAGTTGCCGAGCTCTACCGTGCGTTTCCGTCACAATGCGATTGGTACGCCCCGGTTTTCGTCCTTCAACAGCCATTTTGCTCGTCGTTATTATTCGTCTCCAAAGCTTGGATTCCAACGGCTTGTAATTCGGAACGTCACCGACAACCCCACGAAAAGAACTAGTCGCAGCAGTATCAGCCGCGGGAGGAAAAGCAATCCCATTGAACCTGCTTCGGGGAAGAGCTTGCGTGGTTTGAACGAGAATGGGGATCCACTGGGTCGTAGAGACTTGGGTAAGAGCGTGGTGAGGTGGATTCGGCAGGGGATGAAGGCCATGGCAACCGACTTTGCTTTGACCGAGATGCAGGGGGAGTTCTCGGAGCTCAGGCAACGGATGGGGCCCGGTCTCACTTTCGTAATCGAGGCCCAACCTTACCTCACTGCCATCCCCATGCCTCTCGGTCTCGAAGCCCTTTGCTTGAAGGCCTGCACTCACTATCCCACTCTCTTCGACCACTTCCAGAGAGAGCTTCGCGACGTTCTCCAAGATCTCCAGAACAAATCATTGGTTCACAGTTGGTGCGAAACCGAGTCCTGGAAGCTGCTCAAGGAGCTCGCCAATTCAGGTCCCTCCTCTCTTCACTCTAAGTTCTGTTGTATTTCAACTTTTGCTTAAGTGGGCTGAGATCGATGTGTGTAATTTGCAGTTCAGCACAGAGCAGTGGCGCGGAAGGTGTTGCAGCCGAAGAAGTATTTGAAAGGTGTGTTAGGGATAGAGCTGGAGAAGGTCAAGGCTATACAGAGCAGGATCGATGAGTTCACGAAGCGAATGTCGGATCTACTTCGTATAGAAAGGGATGCAGAATTGGAGTTTACACAAGAGGAGTTGGATGCTGTTCCTACACCGGACGAGAATTCGGATGCTTCGAAACCCATCGAGTTCTTGGTTAGCCATGGCCAGGCCCAGCAAGAACTCTGTGACACCATCTGCAATTTGAATGCTGTCAGCACATCTACAGGTCTCTTATAATATACACACACCCTTATGAACATATGTTTAGGCGCATAATTGGAGTTACTGAGTAGCAGCCTTGAATTTTAGTGTATGATTGTGACTTAATTTCCGAGTTTGTTATCTTAGGAGGATGGAATTGGGTTTTGTAAGCAGGATTAGGTGGAATGCATTTGGTGTTGTTCAGGGTTGAGGGGAACCACCGTCTGCCGCCAACCACCCTTTCTCCCGGAGATATGGTCTGCGTGAGAATATGTGATAGCAGGGGTGCCGGCGCAACTTCTTGCATGCAAGGTTTTGTCAACAACCTTGGGGAGGACGGATGTAGCATCATTGTAGCTCTAGAGTCTCGTCATGGTGATCCCACTTTCTCAAAGCTCTTTGGCAAGAGCGTGCGAATTGATCGTATCCATGGATTGGCTGATGCACTCACATATGAGGTACTTCCATGAATGGCTTTTTGATGAAGTAATACTCTCTTGAAGGCCCGTGAACCCCACACTTTTCTGATGACTTGGATTCAGAGCTATTCTTTTCATTAGAAATTTTCAGGAACTATATTCTCATTAACTCTCCACATGAGAGTGTGATGATCCTGAAAAAGAAGGGTTACAAGGAATGCCATTAACTATGTCCCATTACTGTAATCTGCATTATAAAATGGACAATTATTATTTTGTTTTAGTAAACATTTTACCTTAAAGCTGCGAATACCGAGTGAAAGCTTTTCTCAAAGGTGTTCTATAAAATGTACAGTTTCTAATGAACTAATAGGGTACATAAACCAACATGCATCGGTATGCTATCCCTATACAAGGCATGGGCATGCCAAAGTAAATGTTCTTTGGAAGCTGCATCCTTGTAAACCAAGTGAACACAATCCAGATGATCATCAATATGCAATATACAGATATAGAAAACCTTTTTATCTATACTCATCTGGAAGAAATTCTCATTCCTCTGCTTCTTAGATTCTCTTTACTTTGGTCCTTTTGCAGTCTACTTACCCAATTATGGCCTTGGTGTTATCTTCTTTTGTATAGCGCAATTGTGAAGCACTGATGCTCCTTCAAAAGAATGGTTTGCAGAAGAAAAATCCTTCAATTGCCGTTGCAGCTACCTTATTTGGAGACAAAGGAGATGTTGCCTGGCTGGAGGAAAATAATTTGATAGATTGGGCTGAAGAAGAATTTGATGGGATGTTGAGGACTGGAGCTTATGATGATTCACAGCGAAGAGCAATTGCATTAGGTCTGAATAAGAAGCGGCCTGTATTGATAATCCAAGGGCCACCTGGTACTGGAAAGACAGGTTTGCTTAAGGAAATTATAGCACTTGCTGTTGCACAAGGTGAAAGGGTGCTTGTGACTGCACCCACAAATGCAGCTGTTGACAACATGGTTGAAAAACTATCAAATATTGGACTTGAAATTGTGCGGGTTGGCAATCCAGCACGTATATCCAAAACTGTGGCATCAAAATCTTTGGGTAAAATCGTGAATTCTAAGCTTGTCAATTTTCGGATGGAGTTTGAAAGGAAGAAGTCAGATCTAAGAAGGGACCTCAGACACTGTTTACGGGATGATTCTTTAGCTGCTGGGATACGTCAGCTGTTAAAGCAACTGGGAAAGTCACTGAAGAAGAAGGAAAAGGAGACTGTGAAGGAAGTAGTATCAAGCGCTAAAGTTGTGCTTGCCACTAACACAGGAGCTGCTGATCCATTGATTCGAAGACTGGGTTCCTTTGACTTGGTTGTTATAGATGAAGCAGCACAGGCAATTGAACCTTCTTGCTGGATCGCAATACTGCAGGGAAAGCGCTGTATTCTTGCTGGTGACCAATGCCAGCTCGCTCCAGTGATTCTGTCTAGAAAAGCCTTAGAAGGTGGTCTTGGAGTATCATTGCTGGAGAGGGCTGCAACTTTGCATGATGGAATTCTTGCCACCAAGTTAACAACACAGTACCGTATGAATGATGCAATTGCCAGTTGGGCATCAAAAGAGATGTATGGTGGATCATTAAAATCGTCCTTGACGGTCTCTTCTCATCTTCTTGTAGATGCTCCATTTGTTAAGGTATCGTACCCATCTCTTATCTCTTCCTATTTTTCACATTCTTCTTGGAGGTTTTCCATTTTTCTGGGGCATAAGCTGCTAAATGAAATGCATTCCTTATTTTTTTAAATCCTTTTCTGAGCTTCTTCCAAGTAGCCATTATTTTATGGCTGTTTATGATCTCTTGACTCAGCACTTAGGTTAAGCCATGCCTCTTGTCTTTCAATATACTCTTACTTACCCAAAAAAAGAAAAATAAAAAAGCTTCCTGTCTCTTGGCCTATTATGGCGTACGCACTGTTTTCTCCAAATGCTAGCAAAATCTTTAAATTAATTAAAAGTTGAGAAAGCTTTATCATAATTTTCTTCTTCATTTTTCCTTCACAATCCACATTTATTATAGGCTTTTCATTGATTTATTCTTATATTTTGTTTGTTTTTCTCTGCTATTCTAATTAATGGTAAAGGGCATGTTAGACATTGGATTATCTAACCAAGATCAACCCAATTGGCCTTCCCAGAAACTTGTTTATCTGCTCTTCATGTTTATTTGTATAGATTATTGGATTGGTCAGGCTTGCCTGACAGTCACCTCCACCCCAGCCTGTTTTAAGCAATTCATGCAATTTTGACTTGTCAAAACACTGTCAAGAATCACACGTTAGATTATCAAAGCCCAGATAAGTCCAGTTGGTCAAGCCAGTAAGTTGTCAATCTGCTCTCTATGTTGATTGGTCTAAATTATTGTATTGGTCAGGCTTGAACTCACCAATTACCAGAGACTCAGTCACAACCCCAGCTTGTTTTAAGCAGAGTTCTTTTTGTGAGACATTAAGCGGCGGATAATTGAAAATTGAAACATACCTTGCTATGAGTTTCAACCTTTTTTTATAGGCTGCTATGAGTTACATCTTACCAGCACTGAAGGATCATTTTGAAAATGCAATATGATATAGACACACACACACATATATTTCTCTTGGTTGGTCTCTCATCCATGGACAAATACTAGTGCTTTCACCTATAGACGCAAAAGTGAGTAAGAATCACAAATGATAGCATATGGACTACAAAGTTCTCTTCAAAGCTGTTGGTTGCATCATTGCCAAAAATGTTTTGGATAAAAGGTTTTTCTCTTGTTTGTTTTAGTATCGTCCTGGTATCTTTCATACTTTTAATGTGCAAAGTACTGCTTGAACATTTTTCCATACACTATTGCAGCCCACCTGGATAACTCAATGCCCACTGCTGTTGCTTGATACAAGAATGACATATGGAAGTTTGTCAGTTGGTTGTGAAGAGCATTTAGATCCAGCTGGCACAGGATCTTTTTACAATGAAGGGGAGGCTGATATAGTTGTGCAACATGTCTTTTCATTGATTTATTCTGGTAAATATTTTTGGCCTTCTAGTAGGGATTAAGTGCTAACACATTAAAAAAAACAGTTCTATGATAAACTCTGCCTGGTATAGATCCAACGCATTTTGTATGAGAAGTACTCAAACTTTGCAAACCATCATTTGGAATACAAATAAACCTTTTGTAGTTTCCATATGATGGCTTAATGAAAAATGAACCTAACCTAAGTTTGACAGGGGAGTTCACAATTTGCAATGTTAGACAAAACAATATTTGCACCATTTCCATGCGAGTCTTAATGCACATGATTTTGGAAAACAAGATGAGTCCTTACTCCTTACTGACTTTATTTTAGTGCATGTGTACATCTCAATTTGGCCTAAGAATACATGTCCCTCTCTCACTAGACTTATGTACATAGCTCACTAGTTATCTGGCACATAGATCTAGGGGCTTAAAAATAAGGTTGTAATACAAACACTTGTAAAACAAATTTAACATCCCGTCTTGTTTCGAACTCTTATTTCTTTCCCCTTACCAAAGCCACTTCGGTTCGGCTAGCTTCCACAGTAAGGCTCCCTCCCCTTCTTGGAGGGGGAGGAACCCCTCTATCATTGCCAGTCTCCCCTCCCTGTCATCTCCCTCTTCCCTCATTATTTTTTCATCCTTTTTCTCTCCATCCTTACCTTTTTTTGCCACTGGATTTATTGATTTTGGGACCTCTCCAACCACCACCAAGTGTTGCCTCAGCACCCTCGTCGGACTTCTCTACCGGGCCTTTTTTTTCCCTTCCCAACTCAAATTCAAACACACCAGACAGTCAATGGTAGCTCTGTGATGGTCTAGCTTACCTTGTCATCCAGATGGTCCATACCTTGTTTCCATCCTCACCACTCCATATCCATGGACAGCATTTTCCATCCTTACTGCTCCATCTGGAGCTTCTCCCTCTTTCAGATTGGTTTTGGAGAGTTGAGGGCTCAAGTTTTCCTAGAGAGAGTCTGGTTTTCTTAAAGGGAGCACTTCTTATATACTTGCTATTATATAAGTAGCATACACTATCTAATGTAAATTATATATGAAGTATAATCAGTACCGTAAAATGAAATAGGGGATTCTAGATGGATTTTGTCAGAAAAATGGAGGAGCATTATGGCTGTATTCTCTTTCATACCCTACGTATCAGAAAAGCATCTTTCATATGCCATGACAGCTCATGTGCAGCAATTTAACCCATCATCATGACATATCCTTTAGAGATAGTGAATTCTGTGTGAGTAATTGACCTTACACACTGTTGCAGCTTATATCTGCTAGAAGCTTTTAAGTAGCTTATATTGTAGCCTCTTTTAAAGTTTATGCCTTTCGTAGTCATATTTCATATCTTGCTCTAATTAAACTAGCACCACTGCTGGTACTGGTGGGACTTTTTTATTATTTTTTTACCAAAGTGTAGCTCATTATGCATTTATGCTGGTTGAATAGTTTTTTCTGGTTCCCTTACACATTACCTTTAATAATGACCAGGTAAATTCATAGTTATTTTAAATCATGTCTGCAGGTGTTAGCCCAGCAGCTATTGTAGTTCAATCTCCTTATGTAGCTCAAGTACAGCTCCTTAGGGACAGGCTTGACGAGCTTCCAGAGGCTACAGGTGTTGAGGTTGCAACTATTGATAGCTTCCAAGGCCGGGAGGCCGACGCAGTAATCATATCAATGGTATAGTTTAATCAGCCAATACTTTTATATAAATGAACTGTGTTTCTCTTTTTGACACTCGTTCCAGAAACTGTATACTGTATTTTCTAACAGGAAACAGATGCTGCTTAACCTATTTTTGCGTTTTTACTCATCTCATAAGATTTTGTGATTAATACATAGTTTGGCATGCCAAATCTGATTATGGATTTTTAGGATGAGCAGTAAAAAAATAGTATAGATATCCTAAGCAGAAGAAACAATGGTTTTCACTCCAACAACTTAAATTCTCAATTTTCAACATTTAGATCAGCCTTTAATTGTTGGAAATGATAGTGCATGGAAAATTATAAATAGGACTAAAATGTCATTACTATGACTAAGTTTGTGACGACACTCTTCAAGTTGGTACTGCCTATCAGGTAGCAGTTGAGGAGGTAAGATAATAGATGATATGGGCTGTAAGGTGGACAGGATAGAATGTGCTGTAAATTGGGGAGAAATGGTTTGGTTAATATCTGTTACCTTGAGCAAGTCTTCTGGTTTTGTGCTTGTGTGAGGAAGTTTGACAGGTTAAGACACCTTGAAATTGCCTCTTTCTTGGGGGGCTGCAGCCTAATAATTATTATGGTTGAAGTGTTGTATAAGCGATTATAATGTGCACTAGAGATCTTTTGTCATTGGAGTTGTCTGACAGGTCTTACTTCTTAAGAGGACATTAAGTAAGAAGTATGGTATGTATCTTGAGTTTCATTAGATTGTTATTCCGTCTATAGCTGATCAATCATATTTACTTGGCATATTTGCTTAGCACAAGAAGTGGATAGGATGTTTCGGTCATGGTGTTTTGCTTGATGGCTAATGAATACTTGGTCCCGTTTCCGGTGTGAGAAGCATAAACGTTATTTGTTTGAGTTAACATATTTTAACGAGTCATGTCCGTTAAAATTTGGCAATATCTTTGTGAAAATTAGAAATCCTGGGTCATTATGATCTCATGTCCTCTAGGTCATTTTGACAGATGTCTTTTTGTGTGCACTATGTTATGATAGCCCTGAATCATTGATTCTTACACTATATCACCAAGGGGTTTTTTTAGTTTATTAGGTCACTCTTTTCACCATAATCCTATATATGTGTTGTAATGTGATGTGAGGCATACTACATACGTTGCACTAACAGAATTCCGAAGTCGGGTCTGATTTGTAGTACAATTTTTGCAAATTGACACAAGGGTGGTTTTAGCCTTTAGATTCAAATGACATAAGTAGTGGTTTACCATTTACAATATCTTAACAGCATCATCTTAGTAGTTCCTATATCATGACCAACTTTGGCTATTCAGATATTTTTATCTACCGTGTTAGTTTTACCAAATATGCTTATTTCCATTTTCTACAAGGTGCGGTCAAACAATTTAGGAGCCGTTGGATTCCTCGGGGACAGTAGGCGAATGAATGTTGCTCTAACTAGGGCACGCAAACATGTTGCAGTTGTCTGTGATAGCTCAACAATATGCCATAACACCTTCCTCGCAAGGCTGTTGCGCCATATCCGCTATTTTGGCAGGGTGAAGCATGCAGATCCCGGTGGTTTGGGAGGATCTGGACTTGGCATGAACCCGATGCTGCCATCTATTAGCTAATGTTCCATGGGTGGATCAACTACATATTCTTTCCTTATTCCTTTGGACTGGTGATTATTTGGAAGCACAACTGCAGTAAAGATCCTGCTCTCTTTTCCTGTCAGCATCTGCTCCCACATAAATACATGTACAGCAGGCCTTCCATTTCATCAACAAAAAGAACATTCTGGTTGCAAAAGTATACATTGATTATAATTTGTATATAAACAATACACAATTTGAATTCCTAACTTGTATATGAATGCACCAAACGTTAGAGGAGAACATGGCTTCAATTTAATTGAATTTTTACTTTGAAAGTTGAACTGACTCCAACAAATTACCTCTTGTGGTGGTTCTGTTAATAATCCATGTTCGACTTTCTGCCTGGATATGTTCTGTCTTGGAAGATAAAAGTTTTCAAGATAGTAAAGGAGGTAGAAAGTTGAATCTCGAATACAATCTGACTGGAAAGAAAATTTGAGCTCTGAATTGGTTTAGATGTTTTTAATTTCATGTAGTTTGGCTGCAACTTTGTTCTTCATTGCTGGATCGATTCTTGGTTTGTCAAACACCCTTGGATTTAGAGAAGATTGCTAGTTTTTTCCCATTAGCACAGATCAATACGCAACACAGAACAGGGTTCATACCACTCTTTCACCCGGAAAGGGAAGGCAATATTATTTATGACAAACTGCCAAAAACGTTAAAATGCATTAAAGGAACAAAATCCCTTAAATGTGATAGAGATTTTAAAAAATAAAATAAAAATCTCATTAAAAACAAACAAAAAAGAACAAAACATAACAAAATAGCCCAAGCTAACCAAAAATGCAAGCTCCATTTGGATAGTGAAAGTGTTTCATCTTATCTCATCATTACAATTTTTTCAAATTTCTACATAAAATATAATTAAAAAATTCAATTTTTTAAAATCTCAATACAATAATAATATTAGAAAATAATATCTAATAATATTTTATTTAATTTTCAACTTTCATCTAAAATCATCTCTAGCCAAACCGCACTACTTGTTTCAAAATATTCCTCAAATGGACTGAGACAAACTCCATTGTGTAAAATATTTAAGGATCAATGGGGGAAATAATTTGTACATGAAAGTTCATATCATCCTATGAAAAAAAAATAAAAAAAATCCCTCTTCGTCTAAACGGTAAATGAAAATTGCTGTCATATATGTTTTCTCCGCAATTTAAGTTCTTTTTTTATCTCTCACCATTAATGAAGCAAACATTAGAACTGAAGAGAAATTTGAATTCTTGTCTGCTTTTTCTATATTAATTAGATGATCCAAACCTCGTGACATAATTAATTGACACACAATCTGAAATAACTTCTAGAAATCATATAATAAATTTGAATGTCATTGGTAGTGATGAAATTACTTCTGTTCGATCCATCTATCGCTCGATATCACATGAAAAATCTGACCTTCAAATGGAGCGAGTTACTTCGAAACTGATTGGGGGCAAGAGCTGCAGATTTCTGCTGAAGCCAACCAGTAGTACGTACTGAGAAAGGGAGGGAGGGGTTTATTTAATGAGATTCTCCGACCAACGCTGTTTTCTCCTCTCTTCTTCATGACTGCAACCTTGCAAACCCACCCGTTTCTTCTTCAATCAATACACCCAATTGTCTCTTGCTACCTTTCCTCCAAAACAACATTAATGCATCTCTCTTTTCCCCTCTTCCCCTATAGCCATCCGTTACAGCAAGCCTGCCTTTTGAGATGTTCTACCTCCATTCGGTGTGCATATTTTGAGACATAACCTCCCCTTTTTAACTTTGCTTTTTCTGTGTTTCCAGTCTCCTAAACGAACGTACCAAAGAAACCAACTTTTATTTGACTTCTCACGCATAGGATCTATATATATATATATATATATATAGAAGCATTACAGCCAGTAGAATCAAGTCTTTCTCTAATGGCTTCTAAACCTTTTGTGCCTATTCTTCTTCTCTTGCTTCTTCACCTTATCCTCCATGTTGGATATGGAGCAGCATTCAGAATCCATGATTTAAGCCCCAACGGTAAAGCCCTCAAGAACAAGAAGTATCCTCAAGACATGATGAGCAGTGCAGTCCTAGAAGTACACAAGTTGCCCAGGTTTGAACACCCAAGGTTTGGTTTTCAGCTCCCAAAAGCCGCACCAATTCCAGCTTCTGGCCCTTCAAAGCGACACAACCGGCACGTTAAGGGCGATGTTCGGACGGGTTCAAGCCGGCAGGCGAGGGGTCGGAAAATATTGTCATGATTTATGGAAGAAAAATGTACTCCTTGTAGAAAATCAAGGGTGAAAGAAAGTTCACCAAGTCAATACAGGGAATTGTTGGCAGTACGATTTCAGCCTACATAGCTAGTTTTCTGTTAATCCTTCTGGTGCTTCATCTTCATCATCATCATCATGCAAACGTATCATTTAAATTGATAGCCCCTAAGAAAAGAAAAGAAAAATGAGTTTCATGTTTTATTAATGAAAACAATCGTAGTACTCATGATGTAGTTCAGATTTCCTTTGTCTTTGCTTTCGAATTGTAGGAATCATGTATTTGTGATGTTTTCATATATATATATATATATATTGGAGAAAATAGGGTTTGAAGTGACTTGCGCCAGTACTCTTTATACCTGAAAAGGATTCAACGTAGGATGTAATGGTTGGTGTTTGGAAAGTAATTTTAGTTTTCTTAATTCCAGCATGTGGCAGGCTAAGTGATCTTGATTTTTTTTTTCTTTTTAATGAGCAAATATACATGGAAAATACTAAACAAACCGATATATCCTATCGATAAAACTGACCGATACTTTTTTTTTAATTTTTTTTCTTAATAGTTAAGGAAGTAACTATGAGTAAATTTATGTGTTTTTTTAAAATGTGTTTAAAAATATTTGAAAAAAAAATTATAAATGCAGTGATCAGTCTATTCTATCAATTGGCTTTATCGATTCATGTATGTAGCATTATCCAATATACATTATGTATCTTTCTTAAAGTGGGAAGACAAGAAAGTAAGTACTAAATTTTAAAGAGAGTCTTTTCCGCTATGAAATTCGGAGTGAAAGCTCGTTACGAGTTTTTCGGAGTGCTTCACTCCAAGAGTGAAGGTTGCCTTTACACCAAGTCGGTGCATAGGTATTGGTAATGAGTAAGGATATCCACACAATATATTTCATAATATTTATTTTAAAATGAGAGTATTTTTGTAAAGTGATATTACTTTTATAAGTTATTTTATAAAACTACTCTTTATTTTAAAATGTAATTGTGTAAAATATTGTGAAAAGTAATGTATGTTTATTATTTTTTATTGGTAGTGCGTGACACTTTTCCATGAGGATGGTAAGTTTTAGATCTTCCTATGTTGCGAATTCACGATGGACATGTCTAAGTGTAAAATATAATTAAGTTCCAGGTTGAAGATATAATGCAATTGTTAATACTAACATTACAATTTGGGTCCAAAACCCATTATAGCTTAATTAAGAATTTGGTTTTGAATTGTCACCTTAATTTGTTAGGTAATTCTTTTGTTTTTTTTTTTTTTTTTTAGATGGAAGTTCTTTTCTTAACATATTGTAAGAGGCATTATTCGCGGAGGAGAGAGAGAGAAGTGTGGGGTCCAGCAGGGCCCCCTACCCCTCTGGCAGCCACTGGCAAAGGATATTAGCTTAAAAGACTGCGCTAGACGTTATATGAGGCATTACTATTTTCTATTTACCATTTATGTGTTTACAATTTACTTTTTCTCCGCTAGTTTAAATTTGAAGAGTAAGATAAAAATTTTTAATTTTAGATGAAAGTTTAAAATATTATATTTTAATATTATTATTATTTTAAAATTAAAAAAAATTAAATTATTTATTATATTTTGTATAAGAATTTAAAAATATTATAATAATGATATGAGATGTGATGAAAATTTTATATTTAAACTCAATTACCAAACCCAACCTAGAAGACTGGCACTAGTAATTTATTTAGTATTTTTTTTTTTCTTTTTCCTTTTGGTTCTTTTTCCTTTTTTTGTCTTTTTTTGATAGGTTCTTTTTGGTTCTTTTTCCCCTAATAAAGATGGCAAAAATTTAGAATAAGGAAAGGATAACGCAACTCTGCCACCCCATTATTATCGCAAAGGGAAGAAAATCCCAGCACCCTTTCTTTGTGTGTGTGTTGGAAAACAAGACAGAAGACTTTCAATGACTGCCGCTAATGCTCGACAACATGAGGGAGGGAGGCGATAGGAGGAGTCAGGAGGGAACAATAGTTTTGACAGAAATGGGTCCAGCTACATGAGGGAGGGAGGCAAGGGTGTTTTTCGGCTAGATTTTTAAAAAAACAAAAAAATAAAAATAAACAAAATCACGTGGCATGCAACGTCAAGTGGGCACGCAGAGCAGTATCACTCAGGAGGCCCGCTAGCAGAGCTCATGCAGAAATAGTGCTTATTCTAAAGGCCATGTCTAGTAACTAACATATTCATTGAAAATCATTAACTTTTTAGCAAGATGATAATATTATTACTAAAATGAGAAATACAATAAGAGAAGGCAGAGAGATTAAAAATAAGTAAAAAATAAACCAAAGTAGTAAATATAATACAGAAAATAAAAGAATCGAGAGATTTGTATCAAATAAAAAGGTTTTACCTCATGATTTTTTCTAATATCAAGAAAAAATCTCCCATTAAAGAAAACAAACTCTCGAATGGTCTACCTAACGAGCCTAATTACGTAAATGTTATCGATAGATCATGAAAAACATACCATTATTTTTCCTTTTCAGCCAAGACCTAGACATTTTATGTCGAAGATATAGTCATGCATAAGAGTAAAATGGGAATAATAATAATAATAATAATTAATTAGTCCTGTCAAGTGCAAGCTGTTCGCGGATAATAGAATGCAAAAGATAGTGATTCCAACAGACAACTGAGGCACATACTTTTATCCCAAGACTTGCAACTAGAAAATCCATTAAAATGAATCTATTGGCCTCAGGCTTCATCACTTTTTAGAAGCAGCTTCGTTGGGAGTTCGGGTAGTCATTTGGTCAACTGCATGCACTGTGCTCTGAAGCTCCTCCCAGATGGCTTTATACACCATCCTCTGCCTGTTAACAGCTGATTGTCCCTCAAAGGCTGAAGAGACAACATCAATGCTGCAAGCACATGGCAGATTGGATCAGTCTCATGGCTAAATAATGCCACATCTAACATATACATGCTACATGATCCAATGTTCTGATGTTCACGCAGTTGGGGATATCTTAACATGCATGAAGCAGATTCCTTGCGTCAAAAGAAAAAAAAGGTTAATGCGGCCCTATGCATAAACATTTTTGGGTTGATAGTTTAATTTATTACATATTGCAAGCATTGTTGTTCGAACCTGAGCACTAGCATTGGTTTCTCTTTATGCATATTCAAAATCACATCTTTTGAAGATTGATTTTGCATATCAAGAAAAACTCTCACATTGGATCATGCATTTTTGAACTAAATAATAATGCAATATTTTTTTTTTTAATATTTTTTTCCTAAAATTATTTTTTCTTGATATGCTTCAAATAAGCAATTATCAAATTATTTTTTCTTGATATATGCTTCAAATAAGCAATTATCAATCCCGTTCGGTCCTCTTTGATTTCTTTGTTTGCATTGATGTTGAGAGAGAGAGATCAAATGGTAGGAGAGAGAAAAAACAGCAAAATAATGTTTGGAGAGTGAACAGTGTATCTTCAAATTTGAAGAAACACTGTTCATAACTATGCAAAATTTTGAAGATACATAATCCAATGCAGTCCAGTTTGAGGAGATATTATGCAAATATGAAGATGAATATGCTTTTTAGACTAGAGACTTAAACATTTCAATTTACCTGCATCGCTCCATGTTATACAATTGAATTAATTGAACAAGTAATACAAATATCATATTCTCAAGTGCATTGATAAACACTACAAAGTGAGTCAAAGAAATGCTGAGGGGGTCAATCATTTTCAAGAGATTGAATTCATATCGAAATACAAGGTTTCTATGCAAGATAAGAACATTGATGCTCTGAAGTGGAAACCTCCCTACTGTTTATCATGCATTCTGCTCTGATAGCATTAATCATGAAGATTCATTGTCAAAAGTACAATGGTATTTTTTAAATTCTTCTTCAGGGGGAAACGCCTGGGTGGTTGCCTATACAACAATCCAGTCAAAATCTTTTTTAGCAGAAAATTATGGGTACTTTTTTCCTTTTGATATACCATATGGAGAACACTAGAGTGCGAATAAGAGCATGCCATCACTAAAACGTTCAAAAAGTTTGATGTCATCAATAATAACGGCTTTATTTGGATACCGTACCAAATGTACTGTCATGTACATACAACAGTAAATATGGGGAATTGCCATTAATCATACAGCCCACTAGCCCAGCAAATTCCATTCACTTCTTACATTGAAAATGATATATCAATCGATTGATAAAAGAATCAAGCAAAACTGAATAAAGCTTTTTCCATTATGATATTAGTTTTCCGGATATATAGACAAAAGCCAACAAGCACATGAGCTTACCTGACATGACGTCCATCACCAGAAGCATCTTTTACAGTGACTAATTCTGCATTTAGATGTTCCTTGATCTGTTGAAGCATGCCACACATATCATTTGTAAAGAGGGCAGGCAACTTCATTTAATTATTGAAAAAAAATAAAACAAGAAGAAGCTTTTGGATGGAGGTGGACAAGCACAATCAACTCTAAAAAGAAACAGGAACAGAAAATAACAACTACAGAAAATATATAGATAATCCAATCTTGGCATATTGGAATATCTCCCCCCCCCCACACAATAAAAAAAAAACACCTCACTGAAGTAACTGTTTATGTAGGGATTTCCAAATCACAAATCAATCTACAGAAAGAGCCACTGTCAAAACCACGCGCAAACTGATGACATAGTCATCCTCTCTCTCTCGCTCTCTCCCTCTCTCTCTCTCTCTCTCACACACACACACACAAAATAAGAAGACTACCCATCCCTCTCTCTCTTCAATTTGCCACAAGCAGAATAAGTGCAGTATTTCTGCATCCTTGTTTAGTCACTCTTAGACCTCCAGAATAAATAAGGATGGAAATATTTAATGAGATGAGGATTAAAACCATCACCTTATTTACCATAAATTGGTTCGGGTTCTTATTAATAACCTAAAAGGAAGGAGATGCCTTTCCAACATTTAAAGTCAATGTTTCTTCTAGGCAAGACAATAGGCCTTGACTTCAATATAAAGTTTTGGTTAGGAGAAAGCTTGAAATACTAACCTTGAAAATCCTTTTGGAAAAAATTAAGCAGCTGTGATGATGTATAGATCAGAATGTCATCTAAAGAAGAAGACGGCAGAACAGGAATTCATTCACTGTGATTCAATATCTGACCATTGTGATAGCGGCCATTCAGAATGGAGTATTTTCTTGAAAAGGATTTCGAGATAGAACTTCCAATAAGATTATCATTTCCTAATCCAAGGTGTCAAATCCTTAAAGAACCATATCGGAACAGTTTCAATTTGTAGTCTTTGTACAGAAAAGTCTCTTGCTTCTTCCCCCTTTTCCATCTTCCTTTTATTTTTGTCTTTATTTTTTAAAACGTCTATTATTGTTTCTCAAAGGGAATTTCTTATTTTATGGTACAGTCGGCTTGTTCAGCCCCTTTGCCAAAAACTCATTCCTAATTACTCACTATAAACCATTCTAAAAAAGAGCCTGAACTTGCATATACATTTAGGTTCAAGGGCAATTTTACCCATTTCAAATTTTCAAGACTCGAAAGCTCAGTTTTGATTGAATACAGGAATGAACGAAAACAAAACGAATCAAATTCCAAATCTCATACTAAAACTGCATCCTATTACTAATTCAACAATCAAAGCAAAAAATATTTTCCCGGAAACAAATCCAATAAAAGCACATCACTTAACATTGCTTACCTTTTTCTCCATGGACTGCATGAGCGGGGATTCTACGGAGCCAGCATCGTTCACGTGCGCGGCTGGTGAGCTGAAGCACCGACCACCCACCGGCGGAAACCCGAACCCGGATGACCTACCATTACCATAAGCTTCTCCAATACCATCTTTACTATGACTTCGGAGTTTGGTGCGCGCTTTAGTGAATAGTACCGCGGAGACAAAGGGTTTCTGTGGCTGGGCTTGGCGGAGGAAGAGACCCCTTGCCGCGCGCGACGAGGCTGCGAAAACGTACGGGCGCACAATCAGCGTCTGGGCCATCGCTCCGACTCTGGGTCCCCAGTTATGGAGCTTCGCTCGCCCTCGAAGCAGTAACAAATAACGGCCACGAAAGAGGAGAGCGATGGGCTTTAACTTGGGCCGAGAATGCCTAAAATTTTAGACGTCACGATTATAAAGGTTATTGGTCTCAGTTCTCACCGCACTGCCGATAATATTATATCAAAATAATTCAACATCATTTCCACACACTACACATTATATTTATTTTATTTTATTTTATTTTATTTCTTTATTTTTCTTATAACAAGTAAAAGCTATATAGATGATAAGTAGAACAATTCAATTAATTTAATAAAAATTAAATTAAATTAAATTAAATTAAAAATAATAAAAAATAATTTTAAAATATATAAAATATATAGTATGAAATGATGAATAGCATTCCTCTTAAAACAATAGATAAATGGGTAGTTTATAACATAACTTAATGATAAGAAAAACAAACCAAATTCATGAAAAAAGTTGAAAATTGAGAAAAAGATAAACCCATTTGACCATTTGAGAAAATTTCTAGTCATTGAAGAATATTCTGACACAAAAGGTTACCAGGTAAATAAAGAGAAATGTTACAGCTATAAAAAAAAATTATAAAAATAATTTTATAAATTGATATGACTTCATATAATACAATTTAACATATCATATCAAATTACGATAATTTGTAAATTTATTTTTATAAAGAAATTTCTTTAGGAATAAAGTGAATCTTCAAATCAAAAGAACCCATTTATTAGGCATAAGGTTTTAAGCTCTAAAGTCAATTACCTTCTAAATTGCCCAAGTGGAATAAACGCACTGCACGAATCAGGTACACTAGAGTGCAGAAAAGGATAAGTTTTTTTTCAGGTAGCACCATACCAAAAGGGTACAAAAGTGCGCACTAGACAGGCACACACTATTCTTGCATATAATACTAATAAAAAATAATAATACATAGTCATCACATGGATATGGATGGGTTGGATTCACTCTTTTATCTTACAACAAGCTGCCATTTTGGTAAAAGATTGGGATCACAGGCTAGACGCAATGAAAGTAGATTTCTTCCCACTATCTTGCTTTTCCTTCAAAAAGTAATCCATCTCCTTCACAAATCTTTCCATGGCTACCGCAGGCAAGCAAATTGGCATCACTATTCCATCCTCTCCCTTACTGTTCTTAAATGGAATATAAAAGCTCGCCACTCCTGGTATGGCTCCTACCCCACCTTTGGCTGGCCCACCATAAGCAGCCTTGCCCCATCCGAAATCAACCTCTCCAAACCCGGCACGTGTCACATCCGATACGAGATACGTCCTCACCACCGTGAAGTGGGGTCGGCCTCTAATCACCATCAGATCCGCCAGCGACCTCATGTACTCCTCGTCCACGTCGTTCTTGGCCTTCCTCACCAGTTCCAAAGCATAGCCCAACGGATTGTCGCAGAGCTTTCCGGCCGTCGTGAGGGCCACGGAGAACGCGAAAGCGTTGCCGTAGTAGCCGGTTGGCAATGGAGGGTTGAATCTGGAACGCGCATTGACTATGCACAGAATTCGCACCTCCTCGTCGCGGTCGGGCTGGAGTGCCATGGTACGGCAACGCCAGAGGCAGGCGGTGAGTATCTCGAACGTGGAACACTGGCTGAGGTGGTGCGGCACGAACCTGCGGAGGGCGGAAACCTCGTTGGGGCCGAAGAAGAAGGAGCGATGAGCCATGTCGTCGAGGGGGATGATGGTCCCTTTCGTGTCGGCCACTTTATCGTACTCGTGGAGCGTGCGCGTCAAGCGCGGTGGGTCCCTCGCGTTGAGGAGATGCCTCTGCCACACTGGCGGGATGGAAGGTGCACTTGCGCCGCGAGCTATCTCTCCCACGGCCGCCATGAACTGGACCAGGCCAGCAGCATCGCTCATGGTGTGGTTGAGGCGCAGCGCAAAGATGAACCCGCCGCACTTGAGACGTGTCACCTTCAAGTCGGATATCCCAATAGAATGATTCAACACAGCAACACAATAATTTCTAATATATATATGTAAATTTCAAAATCCTTAGCGAGTTCTCTAGTTGAATATGTACCTGAATAAGCAGTAATGGGCAATCAAGGACTCCTCCGGATCCCGGAACATCAAAAAGAAGTTCCTCCCAGCATGGAAATGGAGGTTGAAGAGCATCACCAAACTGTTTCAGTGTCACGTCGGCATCGGCCTCGATGAACAGGACACCCTCACCCGTGCATTCAACTACAAGTTTCCGGCCAGGCCCTTCCCTAAGCCTACCGGCAAATGGGTAGTAGAACACCAGAGTTTCTGCAAGTGCCTCTCTGATGACTTTCACGGGATCGCTTTCTTTCATAGAGGGATCATATCTGTAGAACTGAATCACCGGGATTTGGAACCGAAGACCCTCTTGATCGTCGATATCAGAGAGTTGTTTGAATTCGTGGGGTGTGGGCTTAGATGGAGAAACCAGTTCTGGTTCGCGCCTTCGTACTGTGAAAACCAGAGGGCCGGCCATGCCGAGAAGATGGGTTTTATCAGAGGAAGAAAGTGATCAGGGAGGTAGCTTTGGTGGTTGGCTGTAGAATTGCCGGGTGCGTGTGTGCTTTGATCCGATGTCTGAAGTGGTATTTATAGAGAGAGAGAGGGGAACAAAAGAGCACAAACTTGCCAGTGGTGGTTGTGAGAAAGTGCAGCGTGATTTTCATGGCTGCATGAATTCCATAAATAATTAATAATGACTTGACTAAACAGGGATCCATCGGCTTATGAACTGGCTTACAGCTGAAAGTATTTTTTTTTTTTTTAATTAGCAAGTTTAAATTTGATATAAATACGATCGTATCAAAACATCCAATAATATATTATTAATAAACAAGTCAACTCATTTAATATGAAATTAATCCGTAACAGCCTATTTAAATTTTATTCTAAAATTATAATTTTATTATTATTAGATTATACTATATTTATTTATTAACATGTTTATATTTTTATTGTTAGAATTGTAATTCTAGACCTGTACTCATATTTTTTATTATAGAATTTATAATATTGATTTTATTATAGGTTAAGATTTGAAGAATATTGATGATTTTTAGTTAGTAGGTAGTTTTATTGTTTTTTTTAATTATTGTAACTATTAATAAATATAAATTTTAACTTTTTTATGAAATTATGTTAATCAGATCAAATGATTTATGTGTGTTAGTTCAATTCATTTACATTAAACAGATTGAAATTAGTCGTATTGTGTTAACATATTTCTAATTAATTATTAAACGGATCAAAATGACTGACACGACACAACTTATTATTTAAACAAATCGGATTAGAGTTTGAAATTTTGATACATTTAACTTAACAGATCGAGATTCATTTGACTTATACAGTCAAATACTTATAACTTGACACGACCCGTAAACACAAATTGACATCCCTATCTCATCTAATTAAAATTATTTTTAAATAAATATATTAAATCGAAATGGTTGACATGGCACTTATAGATAATCCACGTGGGTTTAGTGATTGACTTGTAAAATCTATAACGGGTTCCTGCGCTTTTGGTAAATATTTATACGTGGATAATTAGTTTGGCAGTCCACATGTCTTGCGCAAAAAACGATTATCTTTATATTTATAAATAAAGTTAGTTTAAGTGATATCCTCGATTTTATTAGTTTATTATTTTAATATTATCGAAGAAAATTTAAAGGAAAAAAACAAAAAAAAACTGACGACTAATGGCCTGCCTTATTCTTGTAGTTTGTAATATTGGACCAACCAAAGAAAAAAAAGTCAAAACATTAAGGATAAATAAATAGAAGCCATGGAAAGAACGTGTAAGAGTTTTACCATGTTCTAATTCTTACGGATGTATGTGACTATTTAATTCTAAAAGTTCGGCTTCACCTTTTGGTTTGCCATGTTTTAAACAAGTGTTTGTGGAATGAACAAACTACTAAATGCTAAATCCTCTGAATTCCCAGTCAATTATAATAACTAATAAACTTGCGATTTGAGTAATGTTCCACTTTCACATACTATTGCTTGGAGAATGTGGAAATATAGAAACCATCATTTATTTCAACAACAAGATTGTGGGGTTATGGACAAGGTAGAAAATTGTCTTGTCTATGTTGAGAGCTATATAACTGTAAATCTCATCATTTGCTAGCAAGTAAGGACAATGTATTGTCATGGATTCCACCACAACAATGTAAGGTTAAACTTAACTTTGATGGTGTGTTGTTTCAATCTTTTGGTCATGTTAGACTTGGGGTGATTGTCCGTAATGATAAAGAAGAGGTTTTATTTGTTATGTGTGCTTGATGTTGATGAAATATAAGTTATAGCTGCATTTTGAGGTTTGCATATGGTTTTACATATAGGTTTTTCTAATTTAATAATAGAATGAGATTGCTCGGTTGTTATTGATTTGATTCGAGCAAGTAGTGCTACTTTATCAAGTCAAAATCTTTTGACAGGATAGATTAAGCTTTTTTTTCGTAAATTCATGTCTTATGAAGTGACTCATGTTGGACGACAAATGAATGATGCAGCTCATTTATTGGCTCGACATGCAAGACTTATTGATGATACTATACAATGGCATCAATGTCCATATTTTCTCTTGGCTCAAGTCTTGTTCGATGCTGAGATGTAATATGTTATCTATCTATATGTATACATTGTCATTTGTGAATGGAATATTCGATATTATCAATAAATAAGTAAATTTGCGAATTCGATAAGAATATGATGCTAGATTAAAGAACTACAACCTGATTATTCGCGATTAATAATTGATCGGTTTCACATTAATCTGCTTAATTCACAATTGACCCACATAGCATGTTCAATTAAATTAAGATTTTTCACTACAATGTTAATAACTAATGATATGCTTAAGGTTATAACCCTCTTGCGCAAATAAATTTTAAGGGTCATCAGGCTTAGACAATCTTCACTTAAATTATTTGAGGTATATTTGTGAAAGACTTGTTGTCGAAAGTTTGTGCAACTCTGCCCCTGCAATCAGCTGTAACTTTGTTTTTGGACACCGGTGAAAAAGGAAAAAAAAAACTAGTGATGTGCAAATAACTAGTGAGAGACTTTTTTGACGTTGAAATGTGATATACTTCTCTTTCTTTTGGTTTTTTGATGTTGTATTCATCAATTTACGTTGCGTTTAGATGTTGAGTTTAGCTCAACTGAGTTAAATTCTTTATAAATAGTAGTGAGTTTAGTAATAGATAGAATTATGTGGGGTCCATCTAAACTGAGTTTAAAATATGTTTGAATGTTAAAATGAGTTTAATACTTTTTATGAAAAGTTAAAAAAAAAGTTGTAGATTTTATATATAAAGATGTGTTAAGTTGAAAAATATTATCGATCCTACTTGTAAAGAGGTTTTGAATTGAGATGAGTTTAATAATTTGAGAGTTGGATATTTGAATATTAGACTCAACTTAAAATTATACTAAATTCAACTAAATTTTGCAATCAAACGCAACTTTAAGGTGTAATATATTGAACCCTAATCAATTTTGATGCTATATAATTTGGATAAGTGGTGAGAAATAGGACATCTCTAATATTAATGAATTTAGGGTCCTAATCATCGATATGAATTATTGACGGACGCCCCCATTAATTCAAAACATGATTTGACTGGTGTACCATCCTAGCTAGCTAGGAAGTTCTCATTCATGTGAATGTAAATCACGCAAATCTGAAAGTTGGGGGGTGTGGGGAAGCACGTAACTCATGATAGTACTAAAAGGACATCCAACGAGATGCATGCCCAAACCCATGAAAATGCTTAAGTACAAATTTGAAGTGTGAAATGAGATGATTTTTTCTTTTAATAGTAGTAAGATAATTTTTAAATAATAATAAAATAATTTGAGAATGTTTTAAGAAGTTTTGAAAAATAAGAAAAAAAGTTGAATAAAAATATTATAAAATTTAAATATTTTTAGAATATAATTTTTTAATATAATTTTATTTGGAAATTTGAAAAAATTGATTTTTTTTTGTTTTGTTTTAAAGTTTAAAAAATTTGTAATGATTAGTTTGAAAGTATTTGTGTTTGAGTGATATTTGAAAATAAGATGAGATGGGGTGGAAATTTTGAAATGAAAGCTTTTACCAAATAAGCCCTTAAGTGATCCCTCATTTTGACAACTCCTATATTTTAATTTTTTTAAATAATTAAAAAAGTAACTATTAGTGAACGTGTATATTTTAAAAATATATATTTAAAAAATATCTGAAAAAAAATGAGATAAAAAAATTGAAAATGCACACTACTATCATGCTTGGCGGCTCCCTAATGAGTTTTGCTATGTATAAGTAAATTTATGTACCACCCTGCGTATTAATGATATTGCTTTCATATTTTAAATTCAAATTAGCATTGTTTTCAATAAATTTTACTTTCTAACTAATCATATTGAATGAGCGTACATATTAGTGCGCAGAATTGCTTACAACTAAATTTTCCCTCCTAATATTGTCCTTTAGTAGAATTAATTAATCAAGGACCCAAGGTCTTACTTTCTCAAACAATCAAAAATAATTGAAAATTTTTATACCTACACTACTATCTCATTATATAAAATATAGCACATTTATCATCTCACTATGTAAGGTATGGCATATTTATTATCGAATGGTGATAAATGTGCCACATCTTACATAATGGAATGAAAGTGTGATGGTAGTGCAATATATAGTATTACTCAAAATAATTTTAAAAAAATGGTATTTAATCAATATTTAAATAAAAAATTTTATTTTCAAACCAATGCATGTGTATAGCGCACCTAATAAAGTACTCATATGACGTAATTTGATTTTGAATATAAATTTTAAAATTTAAATATTACAAATAATTTTATTATTTAAATGATGTAAATGGTATGATCTATAGAACAACTTGATAATCGAATAAATCTATTTAAATACTAATTGAAATAGGCCAAAATTAACTAGGGAGATTTTTTTGTAAAAAAAAATTAAGAAAAATAAGTGAATTAACTAAATTGGTTTACTCATTGCAATAAAAGAAAACTAGTTTTGGTTTTATTTTTAAATCGCAAAATCCCCATATTAATTATCCTGTTATTTTCATGTACTTTTAAAATGAATGAAGCCATATAACTTGGACTTATGGCTTGAGCTGAAAGTAGAGGCTATAGAGCCCCCAAAAGTTCAAAACTTTTCTTTATCTTTGTTCTAATAATAATCTGTTGGGGGCTAAATTCCGGGAAACTTCCCTACTTTCATCCCATAATATTATAAATTAAAGAATACCTCTATTTTATTTAGATTAATGTATAGATAAGTACCAGTATTTTAAGGTCTCTACATAATATATTACTTATATGATATAATTTGATAATTAAATCTTACAATTTTAGTGGGCCAATGAATATAAATTGGTCTAAAAGCCAAAAGGGAAGTCAAGTCAATTCTGAAACCATATCCCTTGAGAATATGAGTCTACACTGAAGGAAACCACGCATTTCTTGGCAAATAATACACACTTTCCTGGTATCTTCAGGGCAGCAGTTCCACTGACTATTTTTTTGTTTTAAAGGGATGATAAATAAATATATAAATATTTATTCGAAAAGGATGGTTTAGATCGTTAAAATTTAAATTTCCTTTTTGAATTATCTATTAAAATTTGTATCAATTAATCCAAATTAGATTTTAAGCATATATTCAGAATCTTGGAAAATCATAGTTTCAAATCCAAATTTAAATCATTTTATCCAAAAAAAAAAAACCTAATAAATTTCAAAATGCTAGATGCCAGAGCTAGAAATCTTTATATATATATATATATATAAGAGTCAGTAGTCACATACATAGCGGTTTTGTCCCAATAAAACTTCATTTATGGAGGAGAAAAACCATGATAACATCATAATACTTGAAAGTTTACAAAGATATATCGCTAAAAACTAACCCAAAACTAAGTGTCAAAAACCGCCAAAAAAACCATAATAAAAAAGCAATTCTAACAAGAGAGCTAGAAATTATTTGATCATCTGCAGTATAGTATTAATCAAATGCCAATTAAAATATAAAAATTATTTCTGTACGTTCCAGGTATAATTAAGTAAAGGAGATTAGCTAGCTTGCTAGGTCAGTCAAGTACTCTTCATCTTCCACTTCGTTTTTAATTGGCATTTGATATTGAATATTCTGTGACGACTAAAAACTAGTCTGCGATTCATAATAAAACACTTGCTAAATGACAAAAAGATGTTTAGTACTGACCAATAACTCTTTTGGTTGTTGAATCTTGAATTTTCAAGGGTCAAGTTGCATATCATGGATTGGAAAACCCTAAAAATATTTGGTCCTTTGTCGTCATTTTCAATCAAAATGATGTATACAACACCCTCTTGGCACTATTATATATATATTGAAAAACCCCAAAAAATATAACATAAACAAACATGAACTGGTCGGTTATGAGAAATATTATTTAACATCATTTCAACTATCATTATTTTGTCATTTATTGACGTGGCATTTCTCCATGATCATAGATATGGGATTGGCGATTAATCGAGACCAAAAACCTTTAAAAAAAAAAAGAGTTACGATATTTTTGCATGTAATCAATCTTGTACGTAGGAGCTGCACGCATAAAATCATGTGGTGCTTACATGGTGTATCTCTATTACCATTGATTTCATGAGAGACAGAACATGATAAGTATGCAAAAAGTGGTATGTGGTGGACCAAATTACTTTAATTTTTATCTAGTTTTGTGTACTGAAACTAATTCGCTTAATTATTAATATCGCTATAAAGTCGAGTAATTATTAGATATTCTCTAAATACTATCACGTACATGTTACTCTCATTCTATCAGAGGATGTCATGTCAATTAAAATTAATACTTATATAAACAATTTTAATTACATGACATATATGTTATGATAAATATAAAAAAAATATTTAATAATTTTCTTACAAAATCTTATAATTATATATATATATATATATATATATATCAAATAACATTATATGGAACTCATAGATTAAAGTATGTATGCATTCAAAATTATGTGCTAATACTAGTACTGTTTTCAGGATTTGTGGAGAGGAGTGTGATGGTGATGTTGTGATGGTTGTTGGGTACTGCACTGGGAAATCGTACTCCTTGGTGGTGGGATGGGATGCCTTCTATATTAAACACAAGATGGGTTGGACTTCGGGTGATTCATCATTGCACTTGCCATAGTCGTGAGTCGTGACCCTTGTGCATATGCAATGTTGCTGTCCTATTGGGAAAGTAAATAATGATGGTGGAATTAAAGGCAGGCAGGACGGAGAGAAGAGACTCAGACAACTCTCTACTATTTATATAATTATCCATATACAGAAAACAAATGATATTTCCAGTCGTCACTTCAAGTATCGTGTTTTTATTTTAAAAATAAATAAATAAATATGATAATTATATAAAAAAAATTAATTTTTTAAAGATGATCTCCCCTCTTTTCAGAAAAAAAAAAAAATATCGCTTATACAACCCATAACTATATTTAATATTTCTATATATAAAATTTCATAAAATGTGTCAGGTACTAGAAACCTAGTTCGAAGAGTCTGAATATATAGATCCATATATTTTCACTGTTTTTGTTCAGATTTTTGGGGCTGATCATATAGCCTATGATCTTGACTTACCACTAATTTCACAGTTAATGATATTTTCTAAAACATTATCTAATGAATTTGAACAATAAGATCTAACCTAGCTAATTAATTAGTTTAGAAAACTGATACATAAATCATGAGTTACAACTTTTAAACAACTTTAACACAATTAGGGTTAGCAAAAGTAAAGTTTTAGCTACAATTTTTAACTGCCGATTGTGAGATATTCATGTGATTAAATTAAAGTGCAATTTTTATTTTTTTAATAATTAATTATATTAAAATTGGGTATAAATAGTAAGCGGCCTATCACAACTTTTAAATTTACTTAATTTACTCTCTCAAAGTGGAATAAAACACATGTTGATGCAGTACACCTTTCTTTTTTGGTTGATCTAATCTGGTGTTGATTGGATTTTAGTTAGAATTCGGAGCATGCGCAAGAAAATTGCCAATCAAAGTGGAAAAGACAGTACAAGACCAAGGACAATAATTTCACGTCCAAGAGGGTGCTTTATTTTGAATAATGCGTAATAAGTTGTGAAGCTACGCATTCTTTTTGAAAAATGATATTATATATTTTAATAATATTTTATAAAAAAAATTATAATATTTTACAAATATACTTCACATATCAATTAATAATTTAATTTTTACTTAAAATATAGTAGAAAAAGAATTATATATTAATTAATAATTTAATTTTAATTTTATAATTTAATTATTATTAATGAAATAGAATAAGATAAAAAATAATGGACTATTTATCAAAATTGAAATGGATAATAAAGAATTTAAAATAATAAGATAATATAATGGTTGTTGGAAATTATTAAAATATTACTTCAGTGAGTAAATAGTGTCTAGCTAAAGATGATTGAAGAGCTTAATTTACTGTAATTCATATGTTGAGTTTTAGTAGTTTGGCTAGTCTAATGTAGAGAATTATAATTTTTTTAAAATTTTTATATAAAATATAATAAATAATTTAATTTTTTTAAATTTTAAAATAATAATAATATTAAAAAATAATATTCAGATAATATTTTATTTAATTTTTAATTTTTAATTTTTATCTATAAATATCTCATCTTATCTCACTATCCAAACTTCATACGGTTCAACAAGACGCTATTTGCTTCGTTTCTGTATAGAGTATGTAAATCATGAGATCAAATGCAGTTTAATAAGGATAGTGACAATCAAAACCGTAATAATTTACTGTTTACAGGAAAGAGATGTAGGGAGAGATAAATAGATAAATATTAAAAGGGTTTTGTTATTTATCTTCTCCATACTCTACACTCTATATTTTTTAATATTTTTTTAAATTTTTTTTTGAATTTATTTTTTTAAATTATTTATAATTTTTTATTTACTATTTATATAAAAATATATTTGATAAAAAAATTAAAAAAAAAATAAAGTATAAAGTATGATGTAAATAATAAAGATTGAATAGATTTTTTCATATCGAAAATCGTGTTGATTGCATGTTGGTTGAAAAGATTCGTCTCTAATGAGCTCCCAAGGCATGAGCGTACAAGGGCCTTGCCACTTGTTTGAATTCAGTATATAGACAAAATTACACATGTAACGAGAAGGCTAGACTTTTCCCGCTTTATCTTTTCTCATCCACTCATTTGCCAACTTTTTCCTTTAATTAGGTGAGTTTGAATATTGAGTTGAGTTGAGTTGAGTTGAGTTGAATTGAGATGATAAAATATTATTAAAATATTATTTTTTAATATTAAAATTATTTTTTAGATTTAAAAAAATTGAATTGTTTATTATATTTTATATTAAGATTTAAAAAAATTATAATGATGAGTTGAATTAAGTTGAAGATCCAAACGCAGTATATTATATCAATAGGTGGTTGGTGGAATGTTATCCATTTATGTTGAAAGAAAATCAATCCATTTGGACTCCACAGTAAAATCTCATTATTGGTTCGATTTAGACACATAAAACTTTTTATCACATTTCATTCTATTATTATAAATTTTATAAATTTTTATATAAAATATATTAAATAATTCAATTTTTTTAAATTTTAAATTAAAAAAATTATATTATAATAATATTTTATTTTATTTTTAATAAAATATCTCATCTCATCTCATTTGAACTGCATAACCAAACATAACAAAATTTGGATAGGCTGATGTGCTTAAGTAAATTTTCTATAATATTAGATGAGTTGCTCTAGGATTCCAATGGAGTTTTTTTTTTTTAGGTATTTATTTAATACTTTTAATTTTTTTTTTAAATTCATAATATTATTAAAAAATATATTTCCTTAATTATTAAATAAAAGAAAATATTCAGAATCTTTGTCAGGTCTTCCATCTGTAAGAGCAGCATTTCTTATATTAGATATGTGTATTACTTATATCTATGGAGAGATAAGCTGACATTGGTGGCTAATATTTACAAAATATTTTAAAATGAGTTTGCATATTGAAATAAGAATTAGCATAGTACATCCAAAAGTGACATGTCAACCCTTTAATGATTTTGTGATTGAGCATCTCTATTCTAGGTCATCCATGGGTAAAATCAAGTTAGGGATGAACTAGGAGTTACAATTTGGACTGGCCAAAGTTCATATTGTTAGGTTTTCTTAAATGAGTGCTTAAACTAATATATTACAAAACTTAGATAATTGTCTTAACAAAGTCTCCTAATGAAAAAAGAAATTGTTTCTTAATATATTTCAATTTTCAACTCAAGTGACAATCAAAATGGAACTTCACATTTGTTGAAGTTTTATAAATCATCCACTAATGAGATTTTACTAAATCAGTACTATAGGGTGTCAATGTATAATACCATTCATTTCACTGAAAGACCTTATCTTTTTGAAAGAAATTATTAAGAAAAAGTTCTCAAACTTTATTGAAATCAAATCAAATATGTTTGAACTATATAAAGCAATCATCAAGTTTCATGACAGGTGGAAAATTAGTTTTACCAAAATTGTAAGCTCTTCCAATATATTTAACAAAGATTGAAAGTAGAAAAAAATTGAGAAAAACCAAAAACTAAAAGGGTCATGGCCCACACTGGCCCCACCTTTCATAGATTCACTACAACAATATCTCACACCTAGTGCAAAGTTAATATACTAATTAACCACATGTCTTATTAGCAACCAATAAATGACTTCCATTGTACACCAATAGCTCATATCCAGATTCTACAACAATGTTCAATGAAACATCATTCTATTCTGATTAAAAGGTCCAAAATATCATTTGGAACACACTGGCAACAACCATTAATGTGGTTGGTTGTCGATGTTGTTTCTTATAGCATAGCCTGAACACTGTCATGCTTAAAGAAGTGCCAATCTGCGATTTGCAGCAAGGTTAATTGAATTGCGAAAGTCCAGTCACCAAGGGACAAAACCAACTATCAAGCATGCTGTTAAAGAAGAGATCATAAAATACAATGCAACATGTACCATGTTTTATGCATTTATAATTCATCAAATCATTGTTCCTCATTAATTATCACCTCTAACTAATAAAAATTACACATGAAGGCTATATAGTGTGATGCAAGGTCTGTATCTGCATCTAGAGGTAAGGGGAAGAGGACATCTATAAGATGTTTGAAAATGCCATTGTGTGTACACTCTTATCACTTATATATATAAACAAAATATCAACCTTAGATGACAAGTTATTCCATAGAGGGTGATGCAAGGTCACTGTCCACATCTTTTTTGACTATATCGGACATGTTATCACTATTTCCATCACACATTAAAGAAAGTGAGTCGTCATCGAAGAACTCTTCATGAGCATGGTTTTGAATGGGATGTGCTAACATTCTTTAGGGATCAACTCTTAATGGTTCAACATCTAATTGATGCAATGGAACTTCTAAGCTTGTATCGTCGTGATGTATAGAATGAGAAGGCATCGAATATTCATCATCTTGATATATTTCATCTGCACCCAACTCATCCTCATTAAACAATTCTACGGGTGGAATATTGTAGACATTTCTACTCGTAACCTTTTGTACTGCCTACCAATTCCTCCCTAATCTCCTATCATTAAGATAAAATACTTGAGAAGCCTGGTAGGTAAGGACAAATGGCTCGTCCTTGTACCTTTTTTAACATGTGTTGACACTAGTCTGGTGAATCCCGACACGAACTCCTATTTTCTAATCACCAACATCGAACCAATCACACTTGAACAACTAAACATGGTGCCAACCTATGTGGTGGAGTTAAAAAAAAGTTTGTTAAAACTTCGTAGAAGTCTACAGGCTTGCCTTCATGCTCCCCTGGAACAACTACCTCCATATTTGTGATAATCGATATTGTTCACGCTCTTTGTGGGGAACCTAACATCATTCATAATGCAACCAGTATATGATGCAACCTGTAACGCCCCAGTCCCGAAGGGGTCGGAGAGTTACTACTTGTCACTCAAAACCATGTTTCAACCATATAGTTATAGGCTCCAATGTTTTCAATAACACATACAACTCACTGTTTCAGATCAACTACTCCAATAAGATTAATCTAAATACCACAAAAATCTCAAAATAAACTTCTCAACCTTCCAAGATCGTAGAGCAAAACAGAACTATCAATAAATTCTCCAATAACCAAAATGCCATCTCTGTACTTGATCCACTATGCTCAATTAGCCTTATACACGATTTCTAGTCTTGATCCCCATCTATACCATCCAAAATCATCTGTAAAATGTTATGAAGATAAGGGGTAAGTTATCAACAACTCAGTAAACAGAGAACATATACTAGTATGTAAACATGAGCCTTTTCAGAAAGTTCAGTATGCGGAAACAAAACATTTCATTTTCTTATGCACATCTCAAAATATATTATCAGAAAATCAGAACGACTTTTCAATCTTTTCATATTCATAAATCATTTTCATATTCAAAAACGCTTTGGCATAACATAACATAACTGAACATCTTCATCTTATCATATCATGTCGTATCATATACCATGTTTAACCCCCGTGGTAGGGTTGTACTATCCCTGGTGGCCAAACCATACAGTATTATATTGTGAAACTTCTCATTTTTCAATCTCGAAGCCCCGAATGTGCACACAGGAAAGAACACATAAAAAACCACTTTGTTTCTAAAGTGGATGTACCAGAAACAGAGAAGTTGGTACCAACCCAAACAGAGGCCACAATTTTACACCCGTGGTAAGGTCAGAACAGAACAGAAACAGAATGTCATGCCAGAGGTTTCAGAAATCACATCAGAGTACAGAACACTTTCATAACAGAACAGAATCAGATCACAGAAATATAATTTATGCACAAAATTTCATACTCGCTCTCTTTTACACAATTCAGAGACAAAATGTCAAAATAAGCTCATGTCTACACCAGTCATGATAGAAAATACTTTCTTCTTATATAAAATTTCAAGAGTAATGCAGAACAAATAACTGAGGTTGTTTCTAAAATTTCTTTTAATAACAAAACATGCATATTTTTCAAAATCGACCTCAAATCATTTTATTTTATGCAAAATCTAGTATAGGAACCCCGCTTACCTGGACTTCTTAACTTTTTCAGAATTTTCCTAAAAAATGCTGAACAAATATTAATCATCACCTATCAAAGTCACGTAATTCCCATAAATTTTCAATAAATCACATATTTCGATATTTAAGCCTAAAATTGTAAAATAACCTATGTTAATTCCTCAAAACCTAAAATCCTCATAACCCCAAAATATATCAACTTCTCTGCATAGCTCTTAAACCCATATTTCAACAATAAAATTATAGAATCCAAATTTCCAATATTGTAAAGGAATTTTGATTCAAACTAAATTTCTTAATATGATCAATTCTTCAAATCGCCAAGACATCAAAACACAATGAAATTTCTTAACAAAAATCGCCCATACTCATCTAAAACTTTCTATTCTTAATCCACTACTCTTTAAAATCATCAATGTCCATTTAATAACTTGGACTAAAACATTTAAAAATCTAACTTATTTACTATTGAAGTGTAATTATAAAATCTGATACTAGATAATATAATTATACCGAAATATTTTAAATTATACATCAACAATATAATAAACTAAGTCATAGTAAAACTACAACATTATCGATTATTCTTTCAAAAGAAATAACAAATTTAAAGCACTTTAAGAAATATTTTTGACTAATATAAAATAAGATGAAACTCTCATAACATTAACATAAAAATTATCTGTAATCATACTGAAACCCATCGTAAAACCAACCCAATCAAAAAATATAAACTCAAACCACCTTGTGATTTGGCTTGTAATATTATAAAATTAACTAAGTCAGATTTTCTTTTCTTTTTCTTTGTTTGCAGGGAAATAAATCTACAACAGATCCTTTACTTTAAAAACAATTTAAAATGTTGTAAACGTAAATAAAATAGACTTCATTGTTACATGTTAAAAGTTTAAAAAACAGATTACTATAATGGTAACTCAAAGGGTAACAAGGTAATTTCATTACCTAAATATATTATGCATGACCGACATATGCTAAGCTTTTGTAAAACTCTACTATAAGAAAACATATTTGTGAAACAACAGTTCGCGAGGTGAAGGCTCACCGAGAGACGAAGAGCATGACAAGCGGCGAGCTGGGCACTAGCTAAGAGAGAAAGAGAGAGCGATGAGCAAGAGAGAGGCACACGGTGAGAGAATGAGGGAGAGACCGAGAGAAAGAGAAAGACGAAAAGAAACGACATGAGCTTACCGGGGGCTTGAGGCGGCGTGCGGCGAACTGTGGTGACGGGAAGTCTTCGCCGGCAGTTTTCTGTGGGATCACAACGTGGTGGAGTTCTCAGTGGAGGGTGGTTGCAGTGGCTCAAGGTGGGCAAAAACGAAGTGCTCTGTTTTTGGTATAGAAAACAGAGGCTTTTGGCTTAGCCAAAACCATGGGTTGTTGTCGCTGTCCATGGAAGCTGTCGGATGTTTTAGGTGCAGGGGGTTTCGTTCACGTGGCAGTGAGAAACCGACCGGCGGTGGTAGTGGTGCAGGATGATACTGGGAGGTGGCTGCGTTCGCGAAGTAGCTCTCGGTGGTGAGTGGATGATCTATGTTTTCGTGCGGGAAACAGAGGCTTACGGTGAGCTTGGTTCTCGGTGGTGCATGGCTGTGACGAAGGCTTGTGGCTTGCAGAGAGACTGGAGCTTCTGTGGTGGAGTACGGTGGTTCCGTGCGTGGATTTGTTGGTTGTTGGCGGAGGAGATCGCGATGGAGGCAACAGAGTGGAGATCTCGGTTTGACACTTCGAAGAAGAGGACGAGCGGCACATAATCTAGGGTTGAGGATGCTCTATATATATAATAGATATTTTGAGTAAACAGATAAAAACCTAGAGAAACAGAATGAAGGAGCGTGCATGAAAAAAGAAAGTGTACGTGATATCGAGCATGACGAAGTCTAGACTAGTTTCTACGGGCCTGGGCTTTTCGGCCTAAAAAATATATATGGCCCATGGTCTTTTTCTTAAGTTGATCTGGACTCAACCTAAAAGAAAATACACTAGTTTCATAAATTTTTCGAGTGAAGATCCACTTGGTCCAATAAGAGATTTTAAACCCAATTATCAAACCTATTGAAAAATTATAATCTGCCAAAAATATCTTAGGCCTGAATTCTCTTAAAAAAAAAAATTACTCGCAATTCCACATGGTTTTTTTTTTCATAACTATTAATCCAAAAATTTTGTAAAGTGGGCTTGGATGGGCCCGAGTGTTACACAACCCATGGGTTAGGTCCACATGAAAGGGCATATAGCTCATCAGAAACTTAAACAGGACTTGAATAGCGCAATACTTTGATTTGTTCGGTGAATTTGACAAGGGAAAGAGTATCTAAACACCCAATGCATAAAAGTATATATATGAAGTTGATAAAGATTTGCGTGAATGCTTTAAAGAAACTCACACGCTCCTTGAACCAAAAACTAAAAGGGTCATGGCCCACACTGGCCCCACCTTTCATAGATTCACTACAACAATATCTCACACCTAGTAGCAAAGTTAATATACTAATTAACCACATGTCCTATTAGCAACTAATACATGACTTCCATTGTACACCAATAGCTCATTTCCAGATTCTACAACAATGTTCAATGAAACATCATTTTGTTTTGATTAGAAGGTCCAAAAGATCATTTGGAACATGCTGGCAACAACCATTAATGTGGTTGGTTGTCAATGTTGTTCCTTATAGCATAACCTAAACACTGTCATGCTTAAAGAAGTGCCAAGTTGCGATTTGCAGCAAAGTTAATTGAATTGCGAAAGTCCAGTCACCAAGGGACAAAACCAACTATCAAGCATGTTGTTAAATATGAGATCATAAAATACAATGCAACATGTACCATGTTCTATGCATTTATAATTCATCGAATCATTGATCCTCATTAATGATCACCTCTAACTAATAGAAATTACACACGAAGGCTATATAGTATGATGCATGGTTTGTATCTGCATCTAGAGGTAAGGGGAAGAGGACATCTATAAGATGTTTTAAAATTCCATTGTGTGTATACTTTTATCACTTCTATATGTAAACAAAATATCAACCTTAGATGAAAAGTTATTCCATAGAGAGTGGTGCAGGGTCGCTCTCCACATCTTCTTTGCCTATATCGGACATGTTATCACTATTCCCATCACACATTAAAGAAGGTGAGTCGTCATCGAAGGACTCTTCATGAGCATGGTTTTGATTGGGATGTGCTAACATTCTTTGGGGATCAACTCTTAATGGTTCAACATCTAATCGATGCAATGGAACTTCTAAGCTTGTATCGTTGTGATGTATAGAATGTGAAGGCATCGAATATTCATCATCTTGATATGTTTCCTCTACACTTGACTTATCCTCATTAAACAATTCTATGTGTGGAATATTGTAGACATTTATACTCGTAACCTTTTGTATTACCTGCCAATTCCTCCCTAAGCTCCTATCATTAAGATAAAATACTTGAGAGGCAAGGACAAATGGCTCATCCTTGTACCTTTTTCAACATGTGTTGACACTAGTCTGGTGAATCCCAACACGAACTCCTCTTTTCAAATCACCAATATTGAACTAATCAGACTTGAACAAGTAAACATGGCCCCAGTCCATGTAGTGGAGTTCAAAAATGCCTGTTAAAACTTCGTAGAAGTCTACAGGCTTGCCTTCATGCTCCCTCGGAACAACTACCCATATATTTTGTGATAATCGATATTGTTCACGCTGCTTTGTGTGGAACCTAACGCCATTCATAATGCAACCAGTATATGATACAACCTATGGGTCAGGTCCACATGAAAGGGCATATAGCTCATCAGAAACTTTAGCAAAACTTGAATAGTGCAATGCTTTGATTTGTTCGGTGAATATGACAAGAGAAAGAGTATCTAAGTACCCAATGCATAAAAGTATATATATGAAGTTGATAAAGATTTGCGTGAATGCTTTAAAGAAGTTCACAGGCTCCTTGAACCATATAGGAAATTGTGTTTGATGCATACGATCTATATTACGTGCAATTTCTCCTTTAATTTCGTTGTAGTGCTCACTGCAAAGATTAAAAAAGAAAAAAACTCAATTTGTAAGCATTTCTATATAGATGTGGTGCACAAGATGATCGAGGGTTGCTTACTCAATGTATTGTACAAACTTTGCACAGTTGTTGAGTACATACCAATATGTAGCTTGAAAGAATGGTTCATTGGGTCAATAAGAGGTGGATGACCCCAAAGGTCGCACCTTCTATGAAAAGATCGATAACTCCATTTGTTCACGATCTTCACATACATCCACGTTACGTTCTTCTCTATGGAATCTAGTCTCAATACTATGGATATACATAGATGAAAATGTAAGGCATTCTACAGGAATGTAAGCCTCAACCATTGAGCCTTTTGCACGGGCCTTATTTCGGACGTATCTCTTAAATTTTTCCAAGTACCTCTCAAATTGATACAACTATCTATATTGCACAGGCCCTCCATACAATGCCTCATGAGATAGATGAATAGCTAATTTACTATTACATAAAATTAAAAAAAAAAAAAAAAAAAGAGGAGGGAATATCATCTCCAATTTACAGAAGATAATTGGAATATCAGTCTGAAGGCATTGAAGCACCTCTATGGGCAATGTGTACGCACACAATTGTCTGAAGAAGGTACTTAGCTCAGTCAAAGCCAAACAAATATCAAGTCGCAAAGCCTCAACTATTGCAACAGGAAGTAGCCGTTGTAGGAAGATATGAAAATCACGACTCTTCATTCCTTGTATTTTGCAATCATTTACAGTAACACATATTGTAATATTACTTGCAAATCCATTTGGGAATTAAACAGATTGTAACCACATGCAAAACCTTTTCCTCTCATCTCCTTGCAATATGTAATATACATGTGGCATAGACCAACCAGCTCCATCTTCATGTAAATGCAATTCATTTCTTAAACCAAGACTATACAAATCCTTGCGTGCATTCATTGAATCTTTTGATTTGCCTGGAATACTCATCAACTTTTCAAGATATTATCACAAATGTTCTTCTCGATATGCATGATATCAAGGTTATGTCGCAATTTCAATGATGACCAATAAGGTAATTGGAAGAAAATGCATTTTTTGTCTAATTTAACTCATTAGGTCGGCATTTTCTCTTCTTTCCACCTTTTCCAAATTGTACATGGCCAAAAAAATTTACTTGGTTGAGTAGGTCTTGCCCCGACAGTTCTCTATGTGGCCTATGATGATCATCTTTGCCATTAAACATAAACTTATTCTTCCTCCAAGCATGAACAGTTGGCAAGAAACGACAATGACCCATGTAACGATACTTTCGTCCATGTGTTAACCACATCAAGTCTGTGTCCTTGTTGCAAGTTGGGCAAGTCATCTTTTCCTTAGTATTCCAACCAGATAGATTCTCATATGCAGGAAAATCATTGATGGTCCACAATAATATTGTGTGTAATTGAAACATGTCTTTAGTGGAGGCATCATATGTATCTACACCATTTTCTCACATATCTAACAATTCATCTATAAGAGGATGCAAGTACATGTTGATCATATTGCCCAGTGCCTTTGGTCCAGGAATTAAGAGGGACATTATTAAGAAATGATCTTCCATGCACATCCACGGAGGTAGATTGTAAGAACAAAGTATAACTAGCCATATTGATGGGAACCAAGATGGACCTAATTTTAAAGATCCTTTGCAAATTTCATATGGGCATATTATAAGATCGAGAGCTAAGAAGATCAATGAAGCAATACAAGGATAGATCCAATCAACTTGAGACGAGTTAAGCAAGAGCCCAACATTCAAAATGAGTTTGAAGAATGAAGATCCAATTTTGAATCATTTGATACAAGTTATGGAAGATGGCAATAACATGACCTAAAGGCCTTGGGCACTTGAAATCTTTCAAATTGTTTAAATTATTTAACGAACTTATTTTATTAGTTTAGAATAATTGGGCTTTAGTTAGATGTTTGGCCTACATATGTCTAATTTGTATAAATTATGGTTTTTGGAAAGGCCTTGTATTTTGGCCAAGAGTTTATTTGGAAAATTACATTTTTTGAAACTAGGGTTTACAAGAGGTACTGTAGCGAGTTATTGTAGCGTCGTACTGTAGCAGCAGCACTGTTCATCCGAGGGTATTTTTGGAAGCAAGGGTTTATTTTAGGCTAGGGTTTCAATTAGGTTTTGGTTTAAAAACATTTTGTAGCCTCATTTGAAAGTTTATAAAATTTGATGATTTATTCATTGTGAGTTGAGTTTTACTCCTCTTGTTCTTAATTGAACTTTTGAACTTATCAAAAGTAAATCATAACTTTTGTGGCGTTCCTCCTTGTAATCTAGGTTCTTGAGACGAGTTTTTCAACGGGTCTAGATTTTAATATAATCTAGGTTCTTGAGACGAGTTCTCATCGGGTCTAGATTCTCCATCCATTGACTTGAGTTGGATTTCTTGGGTGAGTTTTCAATTTGATTGTGGGTTCAAGGGATTCATTTCCCGCAGGTTCATATCACATATACTATATGGTCAAGCCATATTATTGAAAATTTGAAAGGGTTGAATCCATCGCTTGCCAATCCAAGGTGCACATTTCATGCATCTCTAGCGAATGAGGTATTCTCTTCATTGAATTTCATTCATTCTATAGAGTCAGTAGGATGCATCATAACATCATTATCATCAAGATGCTGTTCTTATGCCATCTCATAGCAGTACTGTTTTCTTGGATGTAAACAACCTCTGCAATCTTGGTGCCAAGGAGAAATATCAGAATACTTTATGAGGAATATTTTTTTGTTGACTTATTTCTAAAGCCCATCTAAATTTACCGTATTTAGGACAGTTATTCATGTTGGCATTTACCTCCTAGAATAGTATGTAATTGTTTTGACATGCATGTACTTTCTCATAAGAGAAGCCCAAACCCCTCTGATTTCATCTTCGTGCCTCGCGTTATATGTTAGGTAAAAGGATATTAGGAAATGCTTCTTTCAACAATTTTAAAAGCATGTCAAATGATTTGATAGTCTAGCCCCCAATGGTCTTTATATGTAGCAACTTCACAATAAACGATAATTTGGAGAATTTCACACATGCAAGATAGAGTGGATGTGAGGAATCCTCCAATAATTGATCAAATGGTTTTGAAGTAGGCTCTACATAGGTGGAATCTACATGGATGCTAGGATCGGTTGACGTTGCACCCACAAACATGTTGGCACGAGTACCATCTAACATCTCGTCCATGTCATCAACATATTCATGAATTTGACCTTGATCAACCACAACATCATCATCATCAGAATCCGAGAACTCGGGTAGGTACTCATCCTTCCCATGAAAGATCCATTCTGTATAGTTATGATTCATTCCTTTTGTAAACAAGTGATCTTCCACCACCTCTATGGGTCGAAAAAAATTGTTGTGACATGTACGACACAGACACCTAATACTGTCTGTAGTGGTTGCATGAGCTCATGCCATTGTAATGAATTGTTGTACCCTTCTCTGTATTCAATGGACCTAAATCTATCAGCCAAATGGATCCAACTTTTATGCATTTAATGTTGACTGTAGAGAAAAAATGTTATGAGGTGGATAGTTGTTTTTTTAAGATATATAGTATATTTGAATATATAATGAGATATAAAAAAAAGTTTTCATAAATTTGAGACTATCGTAAAACAATTTGCACAAATTAAATTATATATAGCGTATTTGTTCCTAAAGTTAATCTAGTTAGCTAACACCAGGATACTCCAACAAAATTAACTTCTAATCCTAAGGATGTACCTAGCTAGCAGATATTTAAATAACCATTTAAAATTGAAACCTCTCATTAAATATATATATATATAAGCTGTAAGCCTAAAATTTTCTAATGAACGAGTAATATTTTTCAAATGAGATGAAAAACAATATATATATATAGATATATATATATAATATCTAGTAATATATAGCAAAGTTTCAATCTTTTACATGATTCTTTGCGTGCGCGCGCACACACACACACACACATATAGTACTCTTACCACCGGTGGCCGATTGATCTTGAAGATTCTTTTTTGGATGATTATAGGTCTTAAAGGCAAAAAAATATGAATTAGTCAATTGAAATAGGGGTAATCTGACAATATATATATATATATATTTAGCGTCATTGAGTTTACTATGCTTTCTCATGTTTCATTCTCTGATTTTTTGTTTCTTGTATTTACTGATGTACTATGCATATGCAGATCCCTGATACTAGAAGTACATATGCATGAAAATAACTTAATTTAATTATATCCAAATATTATTTGTGAGCAATAAAAACGTTGTATCTATATTATAGAAATGTAATTCTAGACAGATCATTGTATTAATATATAGCAGTACTTCTAGTTCTCTAAAGTCCCACTCAAGTGATAGGTATGGATATAATACATAGATATATATATATATATATATATATATATATATATATAATTAAGGCCTTGTTTGCTTTTAGGAATAAAACCCAAAGTTTTGAAAACCTCTCAAAGTTTTCGTACAGTCAGATGTTTTGTAAAGACGAACACTTGATTTTGTAACACTGATTTTCATCTTACTCGATCTCATCTTACTTTGAAACTGTTCATCTCGTTTTTTAAACCATTGACAGAAACAAAAAGTTTCAACATCTCTCTCGTCTCTCTCGTGTTGCATTGGACAACAGAAAGCCTCATTTCATTTTCACATTTTCGTGCGAATCTTTTGTCCTATTTTGATCCCATCGTTCGCCCTCCATTCGATCCCATCTCTGCATATCGTGTTGCAGAAAGTATCCTCGTGTGGGTTGGGTTCAAAATGATATCCCGAGAATATATGATCTCTAAGGAAAAATCTTGTCTTTGCACCCAACATCTATGGAGCTAGCCGTGCAAATCTCCCTTGTTCTTGTACCCATCATACCATTGCAGCCGATGGTTTTCAACAAGAGTACACAAAGTCGCGTTGCCTCTGATTTTGGAGCTTGAGAATCGTTTGCAACAACAGTGAATTCACGTGGGTTTTCTTTACAAGATTGCCCCACTATCTAGTCATTGTGTTGTAACCAAAGCTCCCAACATATAGGACATGCTGAAAGCTAGAAAAACCCTCCGACTGAAGACCACGGGTCCGAGAACAAGGTCGTACTAGGTATGTAACAATTTTCCCTCTAAGTTGTTTTGTTGTCTTTATGCCTTCAATTTTTTCCCCCATCATTCTCTCAAGGACCCAAACAACCAAACATATTTTCTAAACTTTCTATTACGGAATGTTTGTTGGATCTCTCTGTTTAGTCCTTTTTTTGTACTTTAGGCCTTCTTGATTCCTACATTTATTTGCATACACAATAAGGTGTTTTCTATCAACTACCTGAGGTCTACAAATCTATTTTCTTCAGCTTCCAATGTACTTGAATTGTGCTGCTCATCTTAAATATTAGTACAGGAGTGCAAGTCATTAGCGTTTTACTTGTAAAATCTAACGTTCTTTTGATTTCAGTGTAAACAACTATCTCCTCGAGTACTCACATCTTGCAGATCAATATTTGCCTTGGCATATAGATGTGGCGTAATTTCAATGCTTTCCTGGGCATAAATCTGTTGGAGTACATTTGATGCAGCGAGTTTAATGAAAGTGGAAATACAGGGTTAAGTTGAATTAAATGAGGTTGTTTTTCTAATCATCTCATGCTTAGTATTATAAAATGAAATCTGAAATTCATCATAGGTTTAAGTTGAATTAATTCACTTACATAACTTATTTTAGTAGCACTCTTTTTTTTTAGGGTCAGTTCTTGTCATAGCACTCTTGAAAGCTCATATACCATCCAAGGAATCTGAATAGGCGTGGATATTGCAGCATTTCTTATAACTATGAAAAGGAACAAGTAAAAAAACATAAGATACAAAGTAATTATTTCTAGAAATAATTTTGTCCTAAAAAACAATAAATTTGTATGCACAATCTATAGAAGTGAAGCTGAATGTTATGAAAAATAAAGCAACTTATCAAAGAAAAGAAAACATTAGCAAGTCTGATGCTTTTTGACTTTATACAACAATGAATACAACATGCATAAAAACTCAGCATTTTTGTGTACAAGTACCGTGGCTTGTCCTTGTGATGTAAAATAATAAACCTAGATTTGAGTTGCTTACTTATAGACAACACATCTATGATGTACTATCGAACTTCCACTAATTTTGTCCCTGCTCACTTTGTGAGCTTTTTGAATAATGCATAGAAATGCAGATAGTATATGTGTATTTTTCTATGGTTGTGAGTATCACTACTTCTATGGTTGTGAGTATCACTACTTCTATGATTGTGAGTATCACTGCTTTTAGCTGAAATATAAGATTAGCCTCTATTTTGGGGATGGAAAGAGGTTGCTTTACTTTCCTTTAATCATGCTTCTAGAGTCAAAGTGGATGGATCAATGAATCTAAATTTCTTTTTTTGAAATATTATATCACTATTTTCAGTGGGAGTTAGTTAAAAAATGGTTATGGACTTAAAATAATTTTATTAATGAGAAAACCCCAAATACCATCGTGGTATTACCAATAAAAATCTGGTGTAATTAACAAAACCTACATCTATGACTTTCTTTTATATTATTATTATAACAAAATCTACTAATTTATAATAATATTTTTCATTTGTTAGTGTTACTACCTACGCTCCTCTCGACTATCTCACCTCGGCAGGTATGACTCACTTCTTCGAAAAACAGTTTGGATTTCATTTATCATTTTTGTTGCCACGTATGATTTACATGACTTTAGATTTCATATCATATTATTAGCATTTTCACATGGACCCCCATTCCGACATTTCACACGTTGATCGGGAAATATGAGCGGATGGAATGGAGGACATCTTCATTGACATGATGTTAGCTGACGCCCTTAATGGTGCACTGAGGGTTGGCAAGACCATGCATCTTATGCTGCACACCTTACGACTTCAGGCATATGATGCAAGCCAATTTAAGGGAAAAATACATAGGCTCAAGATGATGCAACGACTTTTCACGAACCTCATGCACCAAACTAGTATGGGATGAGACCCCAGTACCAAAACAGCTCTAGGGAGCGACGACCATTGGCCAAATGTCATTAGGCTAACGAAGTTCTAACCACGCCATTTATAATATTATACAATAATCCCTTTATTGATTAGTATTTTTTCTGCCTTAATCCCTCTCTAATATATAAATATTAAAATTTTGACCAGGCCAAACTACAACTGAAGAACCGTACCTCGGGTTGCCCACTATATGCAGACTTCTGTACTATTTTTTGCGCTTCTGTTGCCACGAGTACACTCCACCACGCGTCCACCGAACCACCACCATCTTCGGATGAGGAGCAGCGTCTTTGATGCTAAGATGCGGCGTTGGGGCTCGGCACTTGGCACCCAAGTTGGTCGAGATTTTGTTTATGATGGCTCGTCACAGTTTTCCATAGACATGGAGACACCATCGACTCGCTTGCCCCGACGGCGTCAGAAGTGAGGGCAAAGCAACTAGCAAGATGAGGAGATATCAAACATGGTTGCAGCGATCATGCGTTCCTATGAGGCACGCCGAAAGTGTTACGAGGGCAGAGGGAAAGTATCAAGGGAAAAGCGTAGCACATGATCCACATATGCCATGGATAGTAATGACACTTGGGATTCTTTTTCACATTGTGTGACCTTGTTACAGGCACTTTAGCCCTACTACCAGACGATGTTTTTTCCCGTTCGTTTGATCGATTCATGAATCACCTGGCTCAGCGAGGATTTCTGACGATGGATGATGTCCATAGGCGAGCGTGGGCTCTACATAGTTGATTAGTGACTTGTGCATTAGGCTATGCATAGTTGCTTTGCTAAGTTGTAACTTTTCATTGGCATTGTTATGTATTTTTATTTCTTATTTATGCTTTGTTGTTGTTAACATTTGTTGGTTTGGAGATTTCTTTGGACATGATTGAATGTTATTATTTCAAAAATAGTTTGATATGTTGCTTTTACATCTTTTTCTATTAGTAGTATTATGTTATGTTGTGGGTAGAGGATCTTTTTTGTTCATGTAATTGTTAATGTTATTAGAGTTTGAAGAAGTTCCTTTTTCATGCCTCTTGAATTGATAAATTTCTAGATAGTGACAACTTGTCTTGAGTTGTATCTAAATTTTATAGTCTTACTTTTCTATTGATTGGCCAACGAGCAGCGGTTTTGAACGTGATTCAAAGGGCATCAAATTCTATCAAATGTAGTTGATACAGTAATAATGTTATTCTCCTAAAATGCTCTATCATTGTTTATTTTATCAAAAAATTTCTTTCACTTGAAACAAAGAGAGGAAGGAGAAAGCAAACACTGGCTATGTTAAATATATTAAATCATTTTGTGTAATTGAAAATAATGCTTTTAAATTATGGTAGGACCTACTACATAATATAATATTACCTTATGTTCTAGTTTAGTGTGTTTTTTGCTTAAGTTTCTTTTTGGGGTAATTCGTTCAATGTTTCTTTGTGATCAATCCACTTGAACATTGCACCTGAAGAAAAGTTTTGAATTTTGAGCGATGTTCTCTATTATTCTATTGAGAAAATGCTCTTATTTGTCCAAGAATTTTTCTGGCATAGGTATAACTAGAGATAACAAGACTTCAAACAAAGAGTAGGCTAAGTACACACATAGCTCTATTCTTCTTCCTTTATATATATATATATATATATATATATATATATATATATATAGGGAACCAGAATATCAGGGATCAGAAGCATTACACTTTGTTGTTATCAAGTCATATAGCTTGAGAAACTGTAAGTGGGACATCATCCCCCCCCCCCCCCCCCCCCCACATTTCAATACTTTTTGCATTCCAAGCATAACGTGCAAAGCCATTTCAATACTTGCATTATTCTAATTTTACATCTAAGTCCAAATTTCCAAGACAACATCATAGACAAAAATGCCTAATTGGTTTCTTGACTGGTTGGTTTATCCAACCAAAGCAACCAACAATCCTTAAACATCTGCCTGTATCAAGTAATCTTGAAAAATAATCATCAGCTCCATTTGTTAAATAAATGTGTTAATTTAAATTAAGCACATAAAAAAGAAATAGATGAGGTATTACTCAAATATAAAATAAATGCATTTTTCAGTAACCTATGTTCTTCATTTCAATGAAAGACAAATCACAGATTCTCACCATTTGTAGTCCACCTTTTGGTTTTAGGTTTAAAGTTTGTTGTTTGTATTGTTTCTTTATAAATGAGAAATTATGCGTTTAGTTTTCTAGATTTATTTTGTTCCTGTGTGTTCTACTAACTAGGGGTACATGCTTGCAATTTTCCTGTGTGTTCTGTTAGAAGATGGTGCTCATGATACACTGTCGCCAATACCTGAGGATTATGATATCTTGCTCTTAGAGCCGTTGGGTGGTTATGAGTTTCAGATTTACTTATTTTCCTTTTTCTGCTTTTTTTGTGAGGTAGATAATTTGTTGATATGTGGTCTGAAATTAATGACACTGCCTAGGCTAAGAAGAGTTTTGCACTTCTAGACAAATCTCACTAGCCTAATTGGTTTTTGTGTTATTGTTGATTTAACAATCTCACTAGCCTAAGAAGAGTACATTGGTTCTTTATATATTATATTTTTAAATAGGTCTATTAGTTGTGGCCTTAAAAGTAGAAATAGTATATCATGATTTTTTGCATGCCTTGTGTGACTAGAGTGATGACCTTTGTTGGCCCCTGAAAGAGTAAAAGTTTCTATTAAGTGTTGGGTTGGATGTGAGTTGGTAGTTATAATCCTGGCCTTGATTCAATATGGAATTAATGTAGGCACCCATTTGATTCATCTAAATGGGGTCGTGTATGTCGATTCTTCATCTCTAATGGTGCTCTAGGCAAATATTGTATCATTGAGCCTCTGGAAGTTTCAAACGAGGATCTCCTTGTGGTAATATCCATCTTAGCATTGGCATTGAGTTTGGACCTATCAAATAATCTAAACTATGTGATGTTTTATTCTATTTCATATTCTTTTAGACTAATGCCTAAAGAGCAGTCATCGCGATAATGTATTAATGTAAGATGAGTGCATGCATCACTTTTTGTATCCATATACTAGCTGATAAATGATTTGTTAAACAAGTACATTTAAATCATACTTGAAAAGTCTAAAAACTAGTGCAAATGTCGCCAATATAGTTGAGTTGTGTGAGGCATATCGAAATAGACTGGGGCGAGTTGCCCGGAATGTACTGGCCATAATTGACTTTGATATGAAATTTATATTTATTTACATGGATGGGAGAGATCCGCGTATGACGCACGTGTCTTCTACCATGCTGGTAGTGATTCACGAGTCCATTTTCCATAGCCACCAGAGGTGAAACATTTTTTTTTTGTAAACTTTTTCAAATATTTTAAAGTTGAAAATGATATTGTTTTTGCCGTTATATTAATTGAACTGTGAGCTTTGAAAATAAATAAACTCTCATGTCAGTATTATCTTATAAATTCAGCTTATCCATACATCATGAGATTGCTACTCTCTATCTAAGAGAACGTTATCACATGAGTGATCGTCACAACCAGAGGCAATTTCATGGGTATAAAGATTATTTCAATTACCGTCACTTAACAGTTCGTAATATTATAGAACGAACTTTTGGTGTTATAAAAGAACGGTTCAAAATCCTTTCGTTAATGCCTGCATATTCGGTTGGGCAGCAAAGACTCATTATTATAGCGTGTTGTGCGCTACACAACTTTATTAGAATGGTCACCCTCGATGACTGGATATTTCAGAAGTGGAGTAGGATGCAGCTACCAATTATTGAGCATGTGGTTGGTGACAGGCATCCTCATCTCATAATGTAGATTTGACGACTAAAGCACAAAACAATATGGCTGAGATTAGATATGAGATTGCCATTTCTATGTAGGAAGCAAGGGGTGGCCTTTGATGGTGTTATTTAAGGATCAATGTGTATTTAATACTGCTATTTTATTGTTGGCATTGAAATTACCCTTATTTTGGACAACTAATATATTTATTTAATGAGAAATGGTAGATGAATCGAAATATTGGATTTGGTTATTTATTTACTTATTTTTACTTGTTCGGTTTTAGGAATGTATTTCTTAAATCAAGTTGTGTTTAATTTTTTTAACAAATCTTTTTAATGGGTTGCAAGCTTTTTGATAAAAAGTAGGATATAATAACCAATCTTTGATAAATGAAGCAAGAAAAAAAACCGTTTGAACCCAACGCCCAGGAAAAAGCTGAAAATATTCACAAAAATTGCTTTATTGTTCAACAGTTTTAATGGCATTTAGTAGCCCAGGCTTCAACGGTTTTATGCAATTTATTATTATCAAAAGATAATATAATTATTTGTGGGTTAAACCAATACAAATACTTAAAAAATGATGTAAGAAATGTGAATTATGATCTAATTATTATAGCAAAATAATTGGTAAATATATTTTGTTTGATGGAAATCTTTTTATATTCTATCTAATTTCATATTATTTAAAGATTAATACACGTTGATGTTATGTAAAAAATTGATTGTATTTACAATTTTTTTTAAAAATTAAAATAGGTTTCACAATAATGGGTGTATTAACACATTAATTTATGTATAGAAAAATTCTAAAATCTCACAAGAACAATATTAAATATTAAAAAAAAAATTATTCATCATCTATACATCACACACTTATTATTATTATTATTTTTTAACAAGTGTCTAGTGTAATAATAATGAGTAGCAAAAATCATTACAAAATATTAGGAATGACTGAGTAAAATATTTGATAAAAAGAATATATTGTAGGAAAATATTTTAGGAATACTTTAGCATAATATTTTTCAAATGAGGTTGTATTTTTTTTTCTTGCAAATATTTCTAATGACTCAGAAAAATATTTGATAAAAAGGAAAAATAATTATACATAATTGGCGAATAAAGGAAGCATAAAAAAGAAAAAAAAGAAAAGAAAAGAAAAGCAAAACATTTCACGACCCTTCTCAGGAAAACGCCGAAAAGGTATCTCAAAGCACTTGTATTGTTCATGCGTGGGCTTCAAGGGTTTTCTGCAAATATGTAATAGACAAAAATTAATATAATTATTTTTGGGTCTCACTAGTATAAATATTTAAAAAAAAAAATCAAACTAATCTGATCTAATCTCTATAAACAAACACATATTTCATCTTATCTCATATTATCTCATCTATACTCAACATATCTCAATACTATTTACACATATAAAAAAAAATCTCATATCATTTCATCTTATCTCTGAAAACAAACGAGACTGATATATATATTTCTCGAAAGTCCCACTCAAGCGATAGTTCTCTAATTTCAATTTCCTATTTTCTCGACTTTAAATTAAGTAGATGTCATTCTATAAAAAAAGCAGCTAGCACAAAACTCATAGAGAAATAAACACAACCATGTGGTAATAGATCAGAAGGTGAAAGAAATACCTTGGCAAATATTGAAATGTGAAAACTTGAAAGTTGCTGAAATAGTGACTGATCGAGTACTAGAGGAGGTAGTGCGTGACGGTGGGGCAGCCTAATCACGGAGGAAGAGAGAGAGAGAGAATATCGGAGTGGATGGGTGCAGAGTAATTAGGCGGAGAGCAGATTGGGTTTTTTCTATGCATTTTTTTTTACGAACTTTTTGCGGGGATAAATTTCGCCATAAAATGGAAGCCCTTCGTAATATTACACCTTTTGCTACAGACTTATTTATGAAGACAAGATGTCGTTGCAAAAAGTCTATTTTGTGATGAATTTATGGGTCACCATCACAAAAACACAGTTATAGTTAAATGACGCTTCTTATGTCCAACGGTGCCTCGCCGTAATATTTTTTTGCCGCAACAAGTACTTTTTTTTTTGTAGATCTGTAACAGTCTTACCCATATGGATTTTCTGCAATTCCATCAACAACTCAAAGGAGTAAGGCATCCTAGCAGCTGCCAAACACCCCTACCCCCAAATTAAATCTCTTCAGTCTTTTTCTTTAAAATAAACCAAAAATAAATAAATAAATAAAGTCTCAAATCACATACATGTAGATGGGTATACAAAAATGAAAGGTCATTAAATTGATACCAAACATTTGATGTGTTTGGTCTGTGCATGAAACAAATGCATTCAGCGCATTGTAATTGTCTGATCAACAAATTCTTGTTTGATGTCCAATTCATCGAATAATCTCCTCAACCAAACAACTTCCTAAATAATGTGGAGAGTTATACATATTTTCTTGATCTTTTTCTCTTCTGTTCAAATTTTAAAACTTTCCCATAAAATTATGATTGTGAGTGAATTTCGATGTTTTTGTGCAACAAATGAATGTGAATTTTATAAAGAGAAATGTATGGTCTACATAAGAATATTATAATAAAAAAAATTTACAAACTGATGTGGTTCTACTACAAGAGTTAGATTATATAAAGAGGTAGATTATGTGCATGTTTGAGATTGCAGTGGGTAATATAGCTTTTAGCTTAAAACGTATAGTTATAGAGGTTAAATTAATAAGCACTATTATTAAAATTTATTTATTATTTGGTAACCATATGTCTAAACCACTTTCAAATATGTTACATTTATTTGGAAACAAATTAAAAAAATACTTTTTGCATGACATAAAATGTCATTTGACCTTTTAAAGATGGAAAATGCTATATATACTTTGAATTTTATTTACATAACCATAGGTGCTGATTTATCAACTACTGAAAATGATAAAAATTTTAAAATTAGAATTTTTGAAATTCTAATTAAAATAGAAAATACTGATAAAATGAGACTATTGCTCAATAATATGAGACAATGGAAAAGATGTAAATATTTAAAAGTTATATAAGTATTTTCACCTATTTATAGTTTTTTTAAAAGTAAAATCACGTTCTACAAAATTAAAAAAATACGCTTGAGGAAAAGTTGAAAAATATTTTTTAGCTTTTTTATATTAAAAAATAATTTAATATAAATCAACTAAACAAATTAATTTTTATCATGAAAGTACTTTTAAAATTATTTAAATACTTTTTAAGATTTCTAATACAATTTCAAACAAACCCTATGAGTGATGAAGAAGTAGCCAGAGTGAAAAAGCAATCTGATGCACGATAATAGAACCAACGATGCCACAAAGGATGTTAGATCAATTGGTGCAACAATTGTACATACGTCGTATAAGGTGGATCAAAGTGTAAAGGCCCAAGGAAAGAGGCCTTATTCAATTTGAGGCCACCTCTCAATGGAAGCCCATGAGGCAAATGCCAATGGCAAAATCCTACATTGCTCACTTGGATGCCATCTCCAAAATGAGTTTATGGTTGATAAAAAACAGGAAGGATTATGACAAAACATTTCATCTCAAAGATAGGTTTATCTCATTTCAAATCATCATTATAATTTTTTCAAATTTTAATACAAAATATAATAAATAATTTAACTTTTTCAAAATACAAAATAATAATAATATTAAAAAATAATATTCTAATAATATTTTATTCAACTCATCTAAAACCATATTATCTCATCTCACTATCCAAACCAGTCCTTAAAGAGCTCAAATATTATAGTTAGCGTGGATAGATAATAGCCTTGTTTGGATTCAAAAATCATTTCATTTCATCTCATCTCATCATTATAATTTTTTCAAATTTTCAAATAAAGTATAATAAATAATTCAACTTTTTTAAGTCTCAAAATAAAATTATATTATAACAATATTTAATTCAACTTTTATTTCAATTCAACTCAACTCACTATTCAAACTTCTACTAAATGACACAAAGTAAGCGTGAGATGAGTGATGTTTAATATATAATGAAAAATAATTTGAATCCTCTAATAAGGATTTAGATCATCTTGAGTTTTTTTACCGAATTTTTGGATTTAAAATGAGAGAAATAAATATATGAAGTGGGACCTTACAGTATTTATAATTTTTTGAGTGAATTTTTTAGATAATATTAAATGTTCAATATATACTATGAAACTATTTTATATATCTATGTCTCTCACTTCAAATCCTAGAATTCAATTAAGAACGCAGATCGAACTCTAGGACAACCTCTATTCATGGGTAGAAATCTTCACCAACAATTGAGTTTAAATTCGAATGGACTTAAGTTTTTGAATTTGAATTGAACCAGGATAAAATAATCTGGTCAGATTAGGTCCAATTAGTCTTGAATTTATTAGGTAAGTTTTGTTTTATTTAAGAGAAGGAGAGAATTTCTAATTCGGTGATACTACTTGGCATAACACTTTGAACACCAACGATGTTGACCGAATTAATAATTTCTTTTTTTCAATCTTCGAACTTTTTTAGAAGAAAAATAATTTTCATTTAAAAATATAAAATTAACCCAATTTTGCAAAATATCATGTCAAATATCATTTGTTTTTGTAAATTGTTTCTGAAAATAAAAGTACCTCTCGAGTCTCGAATTAGCTCGTAAAACTTTTCTTAATAAATTTTTTATTTTAATTTGTGATTTAATGTAGAGTCAAGATTTGAATTCTATACTTCTATTATAATATCACGTTAAATCAACACTTATTTTAAAATTTTGAACCGATAAAATAAATTTAATTATTTAAATGATTGAAAAAGATAAAATATCAAGGCCCAACCTACTAGACCACCACTAAGAGACAAGAGGACAAACATCAAGGTAAGGGAGCAAAGTGTATTAGGAGGTAAGGGAGACACTATCAGAAGAAAGTGGAATAGTGAGAAGTGGTCAGACACGCAAAATGGACTTCCCTCACCACTTCCAAGACATACGCGAGAAAGGGGGATTGGTTCAACTTCGACTTCTTCTTCAACCCAACGAAGGGGAAATCCTACGAGGGCGTCTTCTCTAGTAAATATATTCTAAATTTCTATTGTATAATAAGAAATGAGAGGTTATGAGAGACTGTAAACAAAATATATTATAATGAATTTCTCCTCCCTAAACATCTGTGAACATAGACATTATATCGAACCACGTAAATCTCTCAGTCTCAATTTTTTTACTTTTCTTGCATTTATTTTCTATACACTGCCATTGATGTATGTATCGATACTGTACGACCACACGGGATCATTGTCAGGGGCAGTAGACTATACCGGTTGAGATTTGAATCGTCATAGTAGACCGGCAATAACTCTTTCTCTCATTCCGACCAGTTATACGATTTTACTTTTAACATATTCTATAGCCTTCTAATACATTTAAATATTGGTCTATTGTTTTTTTAAAACAAATATATTGACCTTACGGTTGCGGTGGATTTGAGTAAAGGGTCCGAACACTCTACGAGATTGCTGAGGTTTTTCTTTTCAGCGGACTGGAAAATCTGATCAAAGTCGAAGTGCTATGACGGTATATACATATAATGGTTCATCTTGAAAAATAATGTAGAATAGGCCATAGGGAGGGAGAGTGCTTCGTGTCCTAAACAACAGCGGTCTCTGTCTCCTCGAACAACCAATTCTCACACACGCACTCTCTCCGTCTCTTTCATTTCCCCCATAATTTCTTCTCCCATCAAGCCTGGGTCGCTAATTTATATAATTTGTTATAGTCTATGTCGCATCATTGATATCCGATTCAAGTTCTTGTTGTTATTCTTCTACTACCTGTTGTTGCTGTTTTCTTTTCAGTTTTTACTTCGAGAAATTTTCTTTGATTGTAAAATCTTTAAATTGATCATCAATCCGATAGATTATGATCGTCGTGAGTGATCTTTTGGGAGTTGGTATGTTGCGAGACCCATTTTTGTGAATGAAGAAGGATGGGATTGGAATCGGTTGGGGTTGAATTCGTTGAATTGGAAGAGAAGCTCGACACCCAATTCGACAATCGGGTTGGCGAGTTGGTCCGATCAGTGATCGGTTAATTGAATTTTTTTTTGGGGTTCTCTTTATTTTGTTGCTTGTATAGAAGCCTATGCTGGAATCGATGTTGGAGGCATTGGGCGAGGTCAATTTCCGGGTCGGTGCTTGATTTTGGGGCTTCTGGGTCTGGGTCATGGATGAGGTCGGCCCAAGCAATGGACAAAAAGAATCGGGCGGTGGTGGTGCCGAGGAATTATCATCGTCATCGGCGGCGGTGCCAGGGGGTTTTGATTGGAGGCCGAAGCAGCTCGTTTTTAGTCCATATGAGACTGTGAACAAGACGCAAGCTTTGCGCGTTGTTGTGCGGAAACCGGTTAGTTTTTTGACCTTTTGATTTTGTTTCATGTCTCTTTAGCTTCATTTTCAGTTGGCTTTTGAAAATACGTGTTTTGGGTATTGGGTCTGCTGGTACTTAAAAAGGGAAAAAGGAGAGTCTTTTTTGTGCTTATGAGTTGAAAACTCCATTGGCATGATTAAGAAAGAGCTAGCTGCCTTGACAATGGAGATGCCCTTACAAATTAACGGTGGGCCAGTTTTAGAGGATTTTTTTGCTAGATGAAGGGTTTAGGATGTCCCAGTTCACAAAGTGCAAGTTGGAGAGTGGTAGTTTTTTGTTTCCATTTAAGCAAGACCCTTTGATTTTAAATCAAGAAAATTATATCTCCCAGCATTTGAAAAAAAAAGCTGTAATAATATCACAAGTAATGATGTAAACAATTTCCTTGTTTTTAAATTATTCCTATATGCTTTTTTAATTGCTAGTAACATACGGATCACATGAGATTGCAACCTATGAGCTCGCCATTTGACCAAAAGGCCACAAGAATGATCCCCTCAATGTGCAAGAATGTCTAAGAAGAATATTTTAAATGAATGGCCCTTCCTATCTCGAGCATTTTCATCAATAGAGGTATTTTAGAAAAGAAGGGACAGAATGTTTGAGATAGTTAGGCAACTTGAGTTTAGAGGAGACCCTGTTTTACAACAGGAAAGGATTATGATCCAATCGTGATTTGTGGCTAGTTTATATCAATTGCAACATGAGATCATTAATACTTAAATCACTATAGATCCAACTTTGAATTTCATTGACCTTTTGCTTCCATTCAATCAATGATGTCTACAAGAAAGTCGTTTAAGGGAGGTAAGTATCTATCCATTCAGCATACTTATAAAAAAAAATAATAATGATCATGCCTATGGCCCTTTGAACTCTCCTCTTCAGGATGGTTAGAATATGCTTGTAAAAAAAGAGATATGAGATAACTATATAAGAGACAGTAGAACATAATACGGCAGTCTCCTTTATTTGTTTATTCTTATAATTAAATGATGCAAAATGTGCTTCATTCAACCTCACCACCATGAATGATAATGCCTATAACACTTCTGAACTGTCCTCTTCAGGATTGAGTTAGGTATACGTGATGCCCATTTTGCTATACATATCTAAAAGGTTTTCATGTAAACATCTCCCGGCTGACAGTTAATTTGACTTAAAGTGCCATTATCTACTTCCTCCTAACCTTATATTACTTAAAGTGACATTAAACCACAGTATACTTAGTCTACATGAAATATAGGATCAAGTTCCCACAGGTTGCATAGGTCTTGGCCCTGCCCTCTACCTTCCCACTGGATGTCACCATGCTTGTTTGTTTTTTTTTTTTAATTGTGATTCCAAGTGACAGTGGTACCTCCATAAAGGTATACAGACCAGGCTTAGAACTTCTATCTGCTGAGTCTACATCCATAAAGGCAGTGGTATCGAGATTGTTGAGAGGGTTCATTGAAAGAGCATTATCCTAAGTTGGCATCTTAGGGGTTGCATGAATTGACTCATTACACATACAGCACAAATAAGATAAGGCTTAATGGCAGTCTAAGTAAATTAGCTACCCAGAAGTCTTCTATCATTCCCAGGATTAGTTTACTGCATCCTTGTCTCTTTGAAGCTTAATATAAGGGTAGAGGTCTATCAGAATGCTCGTGTTCTTTTGCTTTTAAATAATTTCACAGCAATGTTTTCAATTAACTCGATCATTTTATTCAAATTTTGCATTATGATAGCATATGATATAGCTCAAATTGTACAAAGGCACTGACAAGACAGCTTTCATAAATTACTTATAAAAAAAAAGACAGCTTTTATAAATCAAACAGAATGATGTGGCATCAGGCACATGCTAATCACTCAGATGACCAGAATTTATCAACAAGGTTTATCGGGGAATTTTTGACAATGTAGTAAGAATGTAATTCAAAAATACTCGGCAACGACTATGAACTCACATTGCTAAAAAAATGATATAGCTCAAATTGTAAATAGTTTTGATTGTCTTTATTAACCTTGAAGACTTGAGTTCCTTTAAGAGTTTAAACCTTCTCATGTGAATTGTGGGGTATTAAACTTTTTTTTTTTGATAAGTAAGAGATAAATTTTATTAATATGAATGAAATAGGCATGACCCATGTACACAGGAAGTATACAAAAGAACACCTAAATACAATCTAAGGGTGATGCACTGAAGCCAAAAAATCATGAATATTATCCCCGTTTAATACAATAGCTGAGAACCACAGCAATAAAGTATGTAAAAAAAAGTTCTTTAGCTCCAGCCTTGTGCGTTCCTTATCCTCGAAACAACGCGCATTCCTTTCCGTCCAAATGCACCACATGATACACAGCGGAATCATCTTCCAAACTACTGACACTTGTTGACAGGCCTGCAATTTCCTCCAACAACCCATCAAGTCCACCACCCTCTTGGGCATTACCCAAGCCACACCAGCCCTACGAAAAATCTCGTCCCACAACACTCTAGCTACGTCACAGTGTAATAAGAGATGATCCACCGATTCTCCATTCTTTTTACACATGTAACACCACTCCATCACTACACATCCTCTCATTCTCAAGTTATCTGTGGTTAAGATCTTCCCAAGAGCGGCAGTCCAAACAAAAAAAGCAACTTTAGAGGGCGCACGAGACCTCCAAATGTTCTTCCATGGAAATGGAGTATGATCTTGTGTTGTCAAAAGGTTGTAATACGCCTTAACTGAACATTTCTTGTGATCCTTAGACCTCCACTTCAATCTATCATGCTGTGCCGTAGTAGTCCCCATTGAATGTAATAGGCTGAAAAAATCTGAAACCAAAGATAATTCCCAATCATGAAAATCCCTATTAAACAGAATATTCCATTGATGTGAATCATGATGAAATAGCCTCACATCTGCCACTGAAGCCTCCCTATTAGCTGCAATACTATATAAAACCGGAAAAACCCTTTCCAAGGCACAATAACCACACCACACATCCCGCCAAAAACTGATTCGGTTGCCCTCACCAGCTACAAATCGAATATGACTTTCAAAACATGGCCACCCCTTCCTTATAAACTTCCATAGGCCCACTCCATACCCCCCTCTCACTTCCTTGGAACACCACCCACCCCAAGCCACACCATATCTAGCATCTATGGTTTCCTTCCACAATGATCCCCCCTCCAAGTGATATCTCCAAAGCCATTTCCCCAATAGTACTTTATTAAAGGTTCTCAAGTGGCACACTCCCAACCCCCCATTCACAACTGGAGCACATACTGTCTTCCAGTTAACCAGATGAAATTTCTTCTCCTCCCCTAGACCTCCCCATAGGAACGCTGTAAAAAGTTTCTCAATTCTATTCACCACCCCTACAGGCATAGAAAAAAGAGATAAGAAATAAGTGGGAAGGTTAGTAAGGGTGCTCTTGATAAGAGTGAGATGACCCCCTTTTGATAGATACCCCCTTTTCCATCCAGCTAGTCTTTTTTCAATCTTCTCCACCACTCCATCCCATATGGCTCTACTCTTGAAAGTTGCTCCTAAAGGAAGACCCAGGTATTTCATTGGGAAAGATGATACCCTACAATCAAGGAGACTTACTAGATCGAGGATATTGGGGACCACACCCACCGGTACCATCTCGGACTTGTCAAGGTTCACCTTGAGCCCTGACACCGCTTTAAAACAAAGTAACAATGCTCGTAGAGTTTGGACCTGACTACTATCCGCTTCACAAAATATCAGCGTGTCATCTGCAAAAAGAAGGTGTGAGATGATAATTGTGTTGCCAGAGCCATTTCCCACCTGGAAACCCGATAAATAACCCCCACCAACTACAGCTTGCACCATCCTACTCAATGCCTCCATAAAGATAACAAATAAGAGAGGAGATAAGGGATCTCCCTGCCGCAAGCCCCTTGAACTTTCAAAAAAACCAGCAGGAGTGCCATTAACTAAAACTGAAAATCGGGCTGTTGAAATACAATGACGCATCCATGAAATCCACCTATCCCCAAAGCCACACCTCTCAAGCAAGTACAAGAGGAACTCCCAGTTCACATGATCATAGGCCTTCTCCATATCAAGCTTACAAAGAATACCCGGACTCCCCTCCCGCAATCTAAAATCTACGCTCTCATTTGCAATGAGCACCGAATCAAGAATGTGTCTCCCACGGATAAAAGCATTCTGAGACTTGGAGATAATGTTTTCCATCACTGGACTAAGCCGGTTAGCAAGGACCTTCGAAATAATCTTGTATACATTACTAACCAAACTTATTGGACGGAAGTCCTCAATAGTCGAAGCCCCATGTTTCTTGGGAATGAGAGCAATGAAGGTCGCATTAAGGTATTTTTCAAACTTATGAAAAGCATGAAATTCTCTGAACACCTGTAAGATATCATTCTTCACAACATCCCAACAAGTTTGGAAGAAACCCATTGAGAATCCATCCGGGCCTGGCGCTTTATCCTTAGCCATACTAGAGATGACCTTGAAAATCTCTTCTTCCTTAAAAGGTCTCTCCAAGACACTTACACTTTGCGGCTCAATTGCCTCAAAGGATAAGGCATCAAGCTTCGGCCTCCATGTTGCTGATTCGGTTAGCAGATTCTCATAATAACGTACAATATGATTTTCTAATTCGGTAGGGGAGGATAACACTTGTGTACCTGAATGCAGCGACTCAATAGCATTGTTACGCCGATGTGAATTAGCCACTTTGTGAAAAAACTTTGTACACCTATCACCCTCCTTCAACCAAAGGGCCCTAGATTTTTGACGCCATGATATCTCCTCTGACAACAAGACCCTTTCCAAATCTGCCTCAATTGTACCCTTCCTCAATAACTACTCCTCCGAAACCTCTCTCAGTAGTTCCTTGCCCTCTAACTCCTGCAGTTCCTCCAACAAAGAAGACTTTTGGTCGTCAATGTGACCAAAAACTTCCAAGTTCCACTTTTTCAACTCTTGTTTTAGAGCCTTCAACTTGCTTGCATAAATATAAAAAATCTTGGGAAGGAAAGTGAACATGCAACTTAACTAGTAAACCTTGCATTAAAGAAAACATCGGGGATTTTAAACTCGGAATGTGTGGATTGGGCAAAGGTGGTTTTCGCCTCCAATTAGCCTTGTCAATTTTTGACTATTTAGGATTGACATTTCTTTTAGCTGCTAATTTGTAGTATGGAACAACCTATGAAATAGGCAGGCTAGTGTGACCTTTCCATTCTTGTCTAATCTTAAGGTTTATCTGAATTTTTTTATGGATACAATTGTGATTGGATTAGCGTTAAACTTAACTGCCCACATAATATACAACAAATTAATGTAGTCTAGTTTGATCCTTCAATCTTTTTTTTTTTTCTTGAAGTAAATTTCATTGAAAGAATTAGGTCTTGTTTGGTTACACAGTTCAGATGAGATGAGATGAGATGTTTTGTTGAAAGTTGAATAAAATATTGTTATAATATAAATTTTTAATATTATTCTTGTTTTGGGATTTTAAAAAGTTGAATTGTTTACTATATTTTGTGTGGGAGTTTGATAAAGTTGTAATGATTTTATGGGATGAGATGAGTTTAGATGAGATAGTTTGGTTTTGTATAACCAAACCAGCCCTTAAAAGCTACAACACGGGTACAGGATGTATACAAAAGAATATCTATCTAGAAGCAGCAAAATACAACAAAATCATGAAAGTTAAGCCTACTAAAGTCTATAATAGCTGTTCAAAGGAAGAGAGTATTGAAATAGAAAATATGTAAGTCTGAACTTTAGACTTACAAAATGTTTGGATGCTAGAAAGGAAAAGTAATTTTTTTTTTTTTGGGGGGGGGGGGGGAGTAAACATGGGGTCCATTTCCCTGATTGGTTATGGTGTTTAATGGGCGGAGATTCCCTTAGAACACCACTCTGTTGTTCTGCCCAGAAGTGGGTAAACTCCTTGATTCCACTCATTAAGTTGTATGTAATCTTATTTGCACCTCAATGAAATAGTTAGATATAAAATAAAGGATATTATTCCTTCTGCATTCCTTGCTCTTTGTTATATCACATAGTGAATCAGTAGCCACTTTTCTTATTAATACACTCACACAACGGACATAATTCTAATAGTATAGCAGCCTTTGACATTTTATGTGGTTTGAAGAATTTGTAGATCTGAGTTGTGTGAAATTTGTGATGACGTGTTTTTAATTGTGCAGTTGGTGGCAAGACTAACCAAGGGCATAGTTGAGACGTACCAAATATGCAATCCGCAGTTTAAGTATTCTGAGGAACTAAATCCAAAGAGATATTTGACCAGCCCATCCATTGGAGTCCTAAATGATGGCTATGATAATGTGAACTCAGATCTTATTCTGACCGTGAACTGTGTCTTAATCAATTCAGGAACACAGCGAAGGTTTGCTATTCTTTAATATCTTTTTAATCCATTTTCCGTTCATCTATTTGTTTAAACCCTTTTCTCTTCTTGCCATACTACAAGCTACAAAGGGCGTTCCTGATTTTGGTCGGAAGTGAAAGAACTTGAGATCGTCTTCTTGCCTGTTAATATCGTTATTTGTGTGATGGGGACGTGTTACATTTGTCCGGGGTTTAACTGGGTTTAAAGACATGCTGCATTTGTAGGGTCTCCAGGATTACTCGTCATAAAAAAATAGTGTTCAGCACTGCAAATTACAACTTATTTTAGGTTGAATCTAGAGAAGCTATATCTCCACATCAATTGTAAGCAAGACAATTCATCCCTGTAGTACATACTTTCGCTGGTCTATATAATAATAATAATTAGTCTCTGTAAGTATTGCAAGTGTTGGCTCTGTTTCTGGTCTATGAACCGTTAACACCCAAACTTACTGATTTGAAGCCTTTTTTTTTTTATAAGTAAATTTGAAGCCTTTTTTTTTAATCAATTAAGATCTGATAGATGCAATCAGAGGGTTCTGGCTCTGTCCAACCTGGACTGCCTCCCCCCATGTTCCTATTTCGGTGTAGGATCTTCACTTTTCAATGTGAACCACACCAAATAATTTTCTATTTGGCCTTTTGAATCTACGATATTGATCTATGGGTGGGGGATTTAGCAGAGCAAATGGATGGATAAGGAAGTGCTGGATAAGGAAATGCAGGATAAGGAAATGCAGGAAGAACTTTCTTTAATGAAATCAAACTATGCAGATAATCTGACATGCTCATTTGGCATTTTGATCTCCATGCCTGAGACTGAATTTAAGTTTCTTTGGTTAGTGTTCATCCCAGAAGTTAGGAATGCTGTTGGCTAATCATTGTCAGTGCTGGACTCGGCATAGTTTTTGAAGATACTTCTGTGAAGTTGCTAGCAATGTAATGAAATAAAAAAATTTCTGATAGATTACCTCCCTGGAAGTAAACTTGTAAATTCCTTAAGTTGGTATCTGATGCTTGCTTGCACCCATCTACTAGTATTGCTGCCTAATAATCATGCATCAGTTACTGGAAACAAACAGATATAATTGGTTATGGATAAATGAAGATAAGTGGATATAGATACCTAAGGGTAACATTTGCACGCCCCTGTTTCCCTTTGGGGGGCCACATCTGTTACTGGAAACAAACAGATATGATTGGCTATGGATGATTGAAAATAAGTGGATATAGGAGCCCAACGTAACCTTTGCACGCCTCTGTTTCCTTTTGGGAGGCCAGGGGTCTATGCCCCAAAGAAACTAAGTTGATCTCCACCTAAGTTGCACTGTAAAAAATGTTGACTGATCCATAGGCAGGGACGAATTATTGTAGTTCATTCCAATTTGTGAAGTAAGCAGAGACAAGGATAATCTTTCTAAACTAAACCTCAAGTTACTGGTATGAAGGCTAAACCGTAGTTTCTTTCCTGTGGATGATGAAGCTTTACAGGGATTTAGATGTTCTGTTAACACAAAGGGTAAGCAGACCTAGGGAGATGACACAAACCTATCAGACAATTGGAAGTACGAAAGATAGTGATGAATAGGTCAAGCAGCTATCCTTGACTCACCTATATATCCATCAAAAGCCCACCCTAGAAAAAGCATTTTTTAAAAGGATAGTACCTGCAGCCTCATGGACTCATCATTTTTTAAAAGGAGAGGAGTAAGGGATCTCTAGTTTAAGTCACAGAAAATGGTTGCATGTATAAGTCACAGAGAGCTGGGAAGAGGAGAGATCAAAGACAAAGCTGCTAGCTGCCGACTTTCATATTGATGCCTTTATAAGGCCTGGATCAAGCACTTCCTTATCAGTTATTTAAACAGCTGGAACTTCTTTGTGAATCCTGTGACCAGGTCTAGTTGATCAAAGTCGAATTGAAGGTCTTGAACTTGAGACATAATTGTTAGCTTGCCATCATCTTGTGTGGTAGGCAAAAGTTTGTCTCTGTGCAAAGGTTGATTCATTCGAACAAACTATAGTGCATTTCAATGCAAAAACCCATATTATATTTTTTAAAAGGTTGAGCATATGTTGTGTTCAAAACTTCAATTTAGTCCTTTATCTATTTGGTTTCTCCTTCTTGCATTAAATGTTCAATTGGATTGCTATGATCATTTGCAGATACATTGTCAACGATGTTCTTGGTCATGGGACATTTGGGCAGGTTGCTAAATGCTGGGATGCAGAGACAAACTGTCTTATTGCTGTGAAGATTATCAAAAATCAACCTGCCTACTATCAACAGGCACTGGTTGAAGTATCTATATTGACAACGGTAATTATTTCCTCCCTCAATGAGATGTTTCTTATGGTAGTGACGTTGATGGTGAAGCTTCTGTATTACTTGTCAAAAGAAAATTACTGTTGAAATGTGTGCATTTATGCTTGCCTTTTGCAGTTGAATAAGAAGTATGATCCTGAGGATAAGCATCATATTGTTCGTATTTTTGATTACTTTGTATATCAACGACATTTGTGCATCTGCTTTGAACTGCTTGACACCAATCTGTAAGTTACAGAGACTACTACATCTTATCATCTATTTAACTAGATATATACAATTTTTTTTAAAAAAAATTTGTGTGGATCATGGTTATGAAATGCTTCTTTTTTTTTTTCCAGGTATGAGCTTATAAAAATAAATCACTTTAGGGGATTGTCTTTGAGCATTGTCCAAATGTTTTCTAAACAGGTATTACATTTATTGCATGGGATTGGATATTGTGGTGTAATGTATCATCTTTGGGTAAATTCCTTGATCTATTTACTTCTTGCTCTTTGGTTTTCCTTTTTCTGAATATAGATTTTATGTGGACTGGCTCTGTTAAAAGATGCTAGGATCATTCATTGTGATCTGAAGCCAGAAAACATCCTTTTGTGCACGAGGTGAGTTACTTTTGACCATGGTTTAGGACTACAACTGTGAAATGGATATATATATTTTTTTTCCTGAAATGGGTTTTTCTGTCTTGTGAACAATAGTGTGAAGCCAGCAGAAATTAAAATTATCGACTTTGGATCAGCATGCATGGAAGATCGCACCGTTTACTCCTACATTCAGGTTTGCAATTATGCTTACTCCCAGGCTTCTTTTTTTTTTCATAATTTCATGTGGTGGATGATCTCATAATTGCATTTTTTTTTGCATCCATTCTGCAGAGTCGTTACTACAGATCTCCTGAAGTTCTTCTTGGGTATCAGTATCCTTCTCAATGAAGTGATTACTCCACATGTCAGCATAGTTTTGTCTCGGTTAATTTCAATTTCTGCAATATTTCTTTTGTCTTTACCTCCCTTTTGCTTTTTTCCTGGCCTGCAACTTTGTTGTAATTTCAAGTTCTCCCATCAAGCGTTCTCTATCTTCAAATCACTGCCCATTCCTTTCCAACCATAAACACCACATCAAACATGAAGGAATCATCTTCCATATCGCAACAATGCGATGACTCCCCTTAGAACATAATTCTTTTGCTAAAAATTATGTTCTAAGAGAGGTAAGTTGTGTGTTTGGTGCATTAGAAATCTTAATCTTGGTTTCGTTTTTCCGAGTTGTCTGTTTGGTCCTTAGCCCTTTCTTCAGATATACTACAGCTATCGATATGTGGTCATTTGGCTGCATTGTTGCTGAATTGTTTCTAGGCCTGCCATTGTTCCCAGGAGCTTCAGAATTTGACCTCCTTAGTCGGATGATTGAAATACTCGGGTATGCCCTTCTTTTTTTCTTGGCGATTCATAAGCAATTGTATGCATTTAAGTTATCTTTCCATCAGTCCACTTTATTGGGGAGTTTACTCCCAAGGTCTTTGATTGTTTCTTTCAAATATGTTTTTGTAGTCTGTGTTAGAAAATTGGAATAATTAGTTCAAGGCAATGTAGCGGAGCTTTTTATTGTCATGTAAAATTAGGAAATGTTGCAGTCGTCTTTTTTTTACCCCTTTTAACACTAAAAAGTTTAAAGAGAACGGCTTATCTTTTAAGTTTTTTCCTCTGAACAAATCTACACAAGAATTGGTATTATGGTGATCGCCGGCCACTGAAGCTAGAGAATCAAGAGTTAGAAAGTTTTAAAATCATTATTTTCCTTTCTTTCGCCTTGACTTTTAAGTTTCTCTTTTTTTTAAAAAAAAAAATTCTTCCAAGAGTCTAGAGTTTATTTTAAAGTATGATTTGCCGTGAATGTTCTCAATTGGTGGATAGTGTCACAAATTTAGCAAAGAATGGACTGCTGTATGAGGTTTCAAATTTCAGAATGAAGGTTGTGCACAAGGATAAAGGAACATAGTGTTTTGGGAACTCGAATGAATTGAAGTACATCCATTTGAAATTGCCTATGCAAAATTTCAAGAATGGGCAACTACAACCTTATTAGATGCAGATGTCATGATTGCTTCGATTAATTCCTTATTTTATGTCCTTTGTTAGTCTTCTGAAAGCCATGGAGGCATCGGCATGCCAAGATGTTTCAAACATTTCTACACTTAACAAATAGTTGGCTGCAAGAAAGATGCTAAAAATTTAGGAGCATCTAGACTTGATTGCAAAGGCAATGAAGGAAGCTCAAAATTTATACCATGTTCACACCATAATAGATTTTATGTTAACTTGGAACCAAAACATGGGAGGGAGGGAGGGAGACATTTCTACCTTGTTCGGAGGAATGGAAAGTTCTACCTTGTTCACACCATACTAGATTTTATGTTAAGTTAACATGGAACCAAAATGAGGGAGGGAGGCCTTCTATAAAAGGCAAGAATTTCTCCTTTCCAAGTGATTGGGGATTTTATTCACCACCCTCTCATTCTATTACAATTTCCTCCCTTTATCCTTGACTCCCTTGTGGGGCCTTTTCATCATTGGTAGCACGACTCAAATCCCCTTTTTGTCTGAAATGACCTAAGAAACCCTAGCTACATCTAGGCATATATTCCATAAGGACAAACCTTTTACTCCACTTGGTTGTAAGATTGATCAAATTGATCAATGTATAAGAGATGCTGCATTACTACGAATGAATGTTTGATACATGTTAGTGGAAAGGCCACATGTGTGCCATGTGTATTAAAAAATTAAAACATTATAAAAAATTCAGAAAATTAAAAAAAAAAAAAAACTGCAAAATAGAAAATTTTACACACAAAATTTACAAATCTTAAAAAATCTTAAACTAACAAAAAAAATAACAAAACGATGAAAAAACAACAAAAAGTTTTGAAAGTGCCAAAAAAAGAAAAAAACAAAACAAAGGGAGGCCTGTCATGTTAAAAATTATTTTTTAAAATGTTTTCTGAAGTTTTTGTTATTAATTTTTAACACATGGCATGCCTTATTAGCATGTTTAACAATTTATTAATGGAAATTTGACAAAGGAATCAATTTGATCGATCTTACAACTAGAGGGAATAAAAAGTTCAACTGAAAATATGGTGCAAATTGACTTAAGATCAATTGTTAGGACCAATTTAGTATTTAACCCCCTTTCTAGCTTTTCAGATTTTTTGAATGGTTTTTTCTCTTATTCTATTGAATAAGGGTTCTCTTGTGCACTTCTTGTGTCCTAAGGTTGCTTCCCTTTGTGTATTTTAATGCATTTACATTACTCATAAAAAAAAAGTTGCTTTCTATGCACGTAGATTGGCCTAAAATCTTTTCTTAAACTTCGTTTTTTTTTTATAAGAAATCTTTTCTTAAACTTCAATTGTTGTTCTACATGAAATTTTTTCATTTATGTTGTTAAGTTGGCATTTGCAAAACCTCTTTTTTATGGCTGTTCAACGGGTCTTGATTCTAACTTGGCCTGGTCGCACTTCGGTGAATAGGAATAACTGGGGACACAAGCCTATCCTATTAAAAAGGCATGTTTGAGTTCTTTAGGGTACTAATGTCCTGAAATTGGTTTATCATTTGGACTATCTGTAATTTGTCCAATATTTGAGCCGCATGCAGTAATATTTTATTTGCTTGTGCTTTGGAATTGAATTTATTTTGGTTTTATATTGTGGAGACTAGTGATTCCTTCAGTGATGTAAAATGTTTAGAATTAGTTGGATAAACACTAATTTTTTTGTTTCCCATCCTTGAGGTAATGAATTGTGTAATAAAATAGATATGAAAGATGAAAGGTATTGATATATTGTTTATCCTCCCGCCATTACTTTCTGAGATTGAGTTTGGGCACTTCTATTGTATTCTTTTTTTTGGTGCATCGTCTAGGTAAATGAGTACTCAAAACTTTTGGCACTTTCTTTTGCTCAGTTTCAATAAAACTTGTTACCAGATTTATGTATGTGAACCGGAGAATTTTCATATTAGTCATTATTTTTTTGTATGTTGTTGCAATTGATTAAAAAATTGGACAATGTTTGATATATAGTCAACATTTTGTAGAGGACAACCCCCAGATTATGTATTAAAGGAGGCTAAAAGCACAAGTAAGTTTTTTAAGTGCATTGGGAGTGTCCACAATGTAGAGAGTGGTGAAGTTTCAACAAATGGCAGAAGTGCGTACCAAGTATTAACTGAAGAAGAATATGAAGTTGTAAGTGTTCATATTATAATTTTTAAGGAATTTAAAGTAGAAGTGAAAATACTGATTATCAGACTGATCCAAAATAATAACAAAATATTGACAATAACGATGTATACTTTCTTTCTTATTTGGCCCTTTTGGAAAGATTCTACTTGCGTTGTAATTTTTTCTGTTTGATTATTGTGTTGCTGGTTTTTGTTCAGAGAGAGAAGAAAAAGCCAGTGATTGGAAAAGAGTATTTCAAACATATGAATCTTGAAGCAATTGTCAGAAGCTATCCTTACAGAAAGAACTTGCCTGAGGAAGATATTTTTAAAGGTTAGGTTTTATCTGTCTGAAGTAGCAGACACTAACATTTTAGCTAAATGTTGCTACTAGCTTTTTATTGTGTCACTGATGGCTGTCCGATCATGAACTTGTGGCAGAAAGGCAAATACGATTAGCTTTGATTGATTTCCTGGGGGGTCTTGTTGACTTTGATCCTGCAAAGCGGTGGTCGCCTTTACAGGTTATAGAATTTTGCTTCATCTGTTTTGTTGTCTCCTAAACTAGATTTCATATGGGTTGCAATACATAATTCAAGCTTTTGAAATTAGACTTCGAAATCAATGTGCATGCAGGCTTCAAAACATCCTTTTGTCACAGGGGAACCTTTCACATGCCCTTACAAGCCTCCCCCAGAGACCCCTCGCGTTGTAAGTTGATCTGTTCATCAACTTTCTGCATTGATTCATCAAACTTTAACCCAAGTTTTTTCCTTGTCAAAAAAAACTTTAACCCAAGTTTTTGCCATTGTGTTTCACTTAGCTATTTTCTATCATTGTTAAATCTATTTGGGATACAGTAATTGAAAAGATTGAACGAAGATTGGTGGGTTGGAAGAGATTATATTTGTTGAAAGGTGGTAGGATTACTCTAATTAAAAGCACTCTTTCCAATCTACCTACCTATTTTCTATCATTGTTTCCAAATTCCTGCAAGTGTGGCGGCACGTATTGAGAAATTGCATCGTGACTTCCTTTGGAGCGGACTTGGTGATGAATTTAAATTTCATTTGGTCAAGTGGGAAACGATATGCTCCCTAATCTCTTCTGGTGGTTTGGGAGTTAGAAACCTAAGGGTGTTCAACCGAGTTTTACTTGGGAAATGGCTTTAGTGCTATAATACGGAACCCGAAGCTTTGTGGAAGTTGGCAATTGATTATAGATATGGAGGATTGCGCCGCGCCGGCGCCGGGGGGGGGGGGAGGTGTTCTAAGGAGGTAAGTAGGGTTTATGGTGTGGGTTTAGGGAAGCACATTAGGCGAGGGGGGTGGGGGAGTCTTTGCTCATCATACTAGAATTGGGATGGAAGATGGCTCAATAACTAAATTTTGGCATGACGTATGGTGTGGAGATAGAGCTCTCAGGGACTTATTTCCTATAGTGTTCATACTTGCACATGAAAAAGAAGTTTCAGTGGCAGAGCTCATGGAGAGGGTTGGGGATTTATTCTAGTGGAATGTGAACTTCACCAGGGCGGCTCAAGATTGGGAAGTCAGCAATTTTGAGAATTTTTTTCAGCTTTTATACTCTATGAGACCTCACACTCAAGGAGCTGATAGTTTGTGGTGGACACCTACCAGGAAAGGTACATTTTCAGTTTGTTCTTTCTGTACGGCTCTCACACAACTACAGAATAATCACTTTCCATGGAGAAGAATTTGGAGAAACAAGGCCCCCCCATAGGGCTGCAAGTGTAAACAAAGTGGGGAGACTGTGGACCATCTTCTACTCCATGGCGAGATTGCTAGAGCATTATGGGTCGATGTATTCAGAAGGCTAGAACTAGCTTGGGTTATGCCTGCTACAGTGGTCGAGCTTTTGGCATGTTGGGCTAACCTCGGCGGCATCCCACAAATTTCAGTTGTGTGGAAGATGCTTCCTATATGTCTTCTATGGTGCATTTGGCAGGAATGCAATGATGACCTTTGAAGATAGGGAGCATTCATTGGAGGAGATTAGATTATTATTTGTTGGAACTATTTTTCTTTGGGCCAAAGCTGTAGATTTCAATGGCCTCAATTTTCACGATTTTCTTGTTTCTATTTCTTCCTCCTAAATAGGTGTTATCTCTTGTATACCCCATGTGTACTTGGGTTATGCCCATTCGTATTAATATAATTTAACCGTTTACTTATCAAAAAACAAAAGAAACAACACTGTTATCTCCTTCCTTTTCTAACATTGAGTCTCTAGACTTTGGCTCCCATGCTCACACAGTCAAACCACAATGTGGCACACACTTATCAACCGTATAAACAGTTTCTTATTGTTATAAAGTGTTCACTGTTTGACCTGATGTAGTTCCCTAAATTGTCTATATAATGTGATATGCATATTGGTTATGTTTTCATATTGTTTTTACCCATTTGTTCTCACCGTTTTGACCTTATGAAGTTTTCTTGTTTAATATAAGCATGCAGTATTGATTCGGTTATGTTATGAACTTTCTGTTCCAATATATTTTTCATACTTAGGTATTGCTCAATCACAAGTTCTGTAGCCAGATGATATACGGTTAACTGTTATTTCTCTTGTCCATGTGGGTGTTTAGCCTGTAGCTCAAAATATCAAGGTGGACCACCACCCAGGTGGAGGGCATTGGTTTGCTGCTGGTCTCTCTCCTAATGTGAGCTTTGCTGTGCCTTTGATCATGCCTTAATTTTAATTATTGTTGGTTGTTTATTTCTAATTTTTTTCTTATCAGCATTTACTACACTATTCTCTCACTGAAGGATATCTATGTCATGTAGATTCCTGGCAAGAATAGAGTTGCTCTTCATAATAGTCCTCACTTTCAGATGGTGCCATATCAACATGCCCACAGTTATGGTAGTGTTGGAAGCTACGGTAGCTATAATGATGGTACAGGGCTTGGAAGCAGCTATGGAAGTTATGGAGATAGTAGTAATCTGTTTGCATATTATTCACCTGTTGGTCCATCTGGAATGAACATGCATCCCCATAGCAATGTGTCAATGCTAGGAAGCAGTCCCGATGCAAGAAGAAGGGTTATGCAATACCCACATGGAAATGGACTTGGTATAAGTCCCTCGGCAGGAAATTTTGCACCACTGCCTCTTGGCACTAGCCCGTCACAATTTACTCCACCAGGCTCCTATAGTCAAGTTTCTGCTGGCTTTCCTGGACAATATGGTCCAACCTCTCCAGCTAGAGGTAGTCATGGATCGTCTTTAGGAAAGATGGCTGCAGTTAGCCACTTCAATAGAAGAAAAAGTTCAGGATATTCTGGAAATTCTCAATCTCAAGAGTGCTTGTCATCTTCTCATTGGCAAGGGCAATTTAGCGAGGGCTCCAGCTCTTCACATGCTGAACTTGGTGGTTTTCCATCGCATCTGCAATCTAACTCCAATGCTGCGAGCTGGAAGCAACATCAAGGAGGCACCGGAATCTCAGCTGGTTACCCTGCTTTTCAGAGCATGCCAGGAACCTCTACACCTGGCTCTCATATGCAATCGGAACAAAATGCAGGAGCAGCTAATGACAAGCCTGAGGCTAACCTCTCACTGCCTGACCCTCGAGATTGGGATCCCAGCTATAGGTAAGCAGACAAGATATTTGAGATAGCAATCTAGATTTTCATATACGTGCTTTAGGTAGGATATAGTTCGATTAAAAAGGTGTATGCGCCACTAACAGAACACCTAGCTGTGCCTGTAACTTTGTAATTTGATGTTTGTATACAAACTTACCATAAAAAGGTCTTTCAAACCGGTACAGGTAACTGCCCAACAGGTTAACACCATTGCCTGTGCGATGGGTGTTTGTTATGGGGTGTGGTGACTTGTTTTCCTTTTAACCATATCGTAATTATTCCATAGTTTTTATGACTCTAGTTGATAGTCATTTGTTGAATCATACTCCTATGATGAATTTACTACAAGACTACTGATAAAAAAAAAAAGAATGATGAATTTACTTCAAGGCTAATTTTTGTACTGGCTACATGGTGGGGTACTTTCTAATTCAAGAAGCTGGAGCAATGACGTTTACTCCTTGGCCAAAGAAACATTGCCCTTTGAATTGGTGGCAGATTCCAGATCATTAGACTGAGCGGTAGTTGGAAATGGATTAGGCAATAATTTTTTTTGATAAGTAATCAAGATATTGTATTCATATAAATAGGCAGAGCCCAGGTACATAGGAAGTATACATGAAAAAACGCCTAAATAGAGGTTACAATAGAAAGAAGAAGATCATGGACCCTAAGTCTGTTACAAACTTAGCCCCGCCCATAAGAACAAAGACTTAAAAAAGAAAACTTTAAGCTCCTCCAAAGTTCTCTCTTGATCATCAAAACATGTAGCATTTCTTTCACTCCAAATACACCAACACATGCATATTGGTACCAATCTCCAAATTGCCGCTACCTGAGAATCTCCATATAGTCCTCTCCAGCTCGCGAGGAAATCCACCAATCTACCAGGCATAACCCAAGACAAACCGACTTTTGAGAAAAAATCATCCCATATAGCCTTAGCCACCTCGCAGTGTAAAAGCAGGTGATCAACTGACTCCTCGTGCTTCTTACACATGCAACACAAATCTAGGACAATCACCCGTCATTTCCTCAAATTATCTGTGGTAAGAATCTTGTCCAAAGATGTTGTCCATACAAAGAAAGCTGCTTTTGAAGGAGCTTTCGTCTTCCATATGCTCTTCCACGGGAACATAGACATTCTGTAGTTCGAGAGTTTATGGTAAAAGGAACTGACAGAGAAGATATATTTCTTAGAATGATTCCAATACATTTCGTCTCCGGAGCCCCCAGGAATACTTGTGGAATATAATGTCGCAAAGAATTCCGTAATAGACTCCAACTCCCAATCATGAGTTGCCCTAATGAAATCAATATTCCATTGAGGGGTACCATTAGAAAAGACCAAAAGATCAACAATTGATGCCTCCTTTACTCTAGCAAGCGCAAAGATGGCAGGGAAGGTATCTCGTAGGCAAAGGCTGCCACACCATATATCAAACCAGAAATGAATTTGCGACCCATCACCTACAACAAAATGTTCATGACCCCGAAAGGATCCCCAAAGGCTACTAATGTTTTTCCACAAACCCACCCCATGAGTACCTCGTACCTCATTTGAGCACCATCCTCCCCAAACTTCCCCAAATTGAGAATCTATGACAGACTTCCATAAGGCCTCCCTTTCATTTTGGTATCTCCACAACCACTTACCCAAAAGAGCTTGGTTGAATTTCATCAAATGGCGAATCCCCAATCCTCCCCCAAAAATTGGGGTACAAATTGTTGACCAATTAACCAAGTGGAATTTAAAAATCCACTCCATAAGAAATCCCTTTATAGCTTCTCAATGCGGTTAGCCACCTTTAACAGAAGCGGAAACAAAGATAAAAAATAGGTGGGTAAGTTAGAAAGAGTGCTTTTAATCAAATAGGTGACAGACAAAAATAGGCAATAATGTAGCTGTGCGTTTGAATTTTCAGTAATAACATGCATTTTGAAGCTAATGGATGACATAGTATACTTATCAAGATAACAAAATGCTTAAAGAAATCAACTAGAACTAAGACGTGCAAATTATTGTGTCATTATTATCATCACCCAGACCATTATCGGTTAATCTATAGAAAACTAGTCAATGATATGCATGTAAAGAATGTGTAAGTTTTATTTTCAATTCATCATCGAGCTAGATTTGAAGATCTTGCTTAGATTTTCTGAAGTCCTTATGTCCTATGACAAACTTAAGGTTGTTCGACTATTAGTTTGACATTTGCATATTTCTGTTTTAGTGATGATCTTCTTCTGCAAGAGGACTGTTTGGATGTGAGCGAGATGACAACCGACTTCAGAAAAAACATGCGTCTTGTATGTGCAGATGGAAGATTCAATCATATCTCAAATACAGTTTCAATTTCATCCATACAAAGGTAAGTTGTGCCCTGTTTAACTATTCCCACAGTTGCACCAGAAAATGTATTTCTGAGAAGTTGCACGGCATCAATATTTCCTGATATATTCACTATAGTTATTTCCATTTGCTTCACAAGTCTAAAAAATCTTCAACTGGATTTGATGTTCTCAATTATGAATTACTAAATTTACTACTAACTTTACTTTATTTCCCTCTTTTATTTGTTATATTTTTTTTTGTTGGGGGGGGGGGGGGGGGGGGTAAGGGGGTAATTGGTAAAATGAGGGATCGTCTTCCAATTTCATTCTTTTCAATTCTTTGTTTTGATTATGGCTTTACTTATGTGCATCAGACAAAATGGACCTGTTCAACCATTTTCACAAATGGAGGTGGGTAGCCCTCCTTCAGGTCATGATCCACATCCTGGAGGATATGTCCGCCCCATGTCAAAGCCTTCTCACATTGCATCTCATATCTCACAAAACTCTCCTAGCCGTTTGGGTCAGCAAACTGTTCAGCGGTTCAATAATGGACGACCCCCCAACAGTCGGACTGATGAATGGAATCATATGAATGTTCACCCCCCTTTCTCCAGCTTTACCTCTGGGGGTCCACGTTCTCCTGGAAATAGCTCATTGAACAATGGCATGTCATGGGGTATTTTCTGACTTGACTGTGCAGCCACATCAACGTTTCTTAGTTTCCTTTCCAGCGAATAAATTCTAATTACAAATGTTGTGGTCAAAATATAAAAGAATATGCCAGTTTGTATATTTTTTGTCTCTGTGGAGAGGGTGAATAGAGGGGATGGGAAGAACTCTGATAACATTTTGACTGATCTTGGCATTCTTTTGTAGGTCGTAGGAGTAATCATCCTATCACAAACATGCCACCAACATCCCGTGGAAGGAAAGACTATGGAAGGATTGCCTAATGTTGAATCAGCTTATTCTTTTTACCATAAGGGATCTTGTCTGTGAGTTGGAAGAAAGTTGTACTCAATAGTTCAGCTGCCCAATGGGCTCATGTTAGAGAAATCCTCCAGACCATGCTCATTCATTGTGCTTGCATAGATATAATTTATGATACGGTTTATCTCGTCTTCTTACGTATCCATGCAATCAATATTCTTTTTGATCGTTGAAGGCCTTGATTGTTGCATCTCTATCTTGAGTGCCTGAACTTTAAGTTCAAATATTGTACTGGTACCATGATTTTTTTCCCTTTCCCACTTTGTAGGAATCTAACCTTATTATTGAAGTATTTTCATTGCAGCTGCCGAAAAGAATTGCAACGAGGTATAAGTTGTTCTAAGAGTAGCAAGAGGGTTGCGTGGCTGATGGCGTGATCGTAAACAGACATTTGAAAAAGATATATTTTCCATTTTTAATTTTTTCTGGTTGACAAGCCAAGTAGGTTACTTGCAGATATCCCGAGCCACTGGCTAAATCCGGTACACTGAGCATGTAAATTAAACAAGTTTTTCAGCCCTTAAAATATAAGATTATGCTAGTATTTTTATTGACTGTGAATGAACAAGAATTGAGAGCTAGCCTGAACAAACAAAATGTAAGTTTTATGGTTTGCACTATATGATGATATATTTGAATACAGAAGGCTGTAGTCAACTGCACATACAGTCGAGTGATAGAGAAACGACCAATTACTGGTGTGCATGCTTTGTGTCACCTTTATTATCAATTTTTCATGATTTCTGTCACCTTTATTCTCAATTTTTGTGAAGCTTTTCCAGACCCTGTTATCTCCCAATAACCCAGAAGTTTTGGTCACGATGGGGTCTCATTGTTAAAGAGCATTCAAGTGCAGAGTTCATGACCTCTTTGGCTTTTCTGGCAATGGCAATGCCAAGTGCACTTTGCATTGCCCATTATAACACCGTGAATGATGTTCTGAGAAATGCTACACAACCTCCTACTATTCACCCACACTCCACACTCCATACTTTTTAATATTTTTTAATATTTTTTTTAAATTTTTTTTTGAATTTATTTTTTTTTAAATATTTCAAATTTTTTATTCACTATTCATATAAAAAATATTTGATAAAAAAAAATTAAAAAAAAAAGGTGGAGTGTGGAGTGTGGTGAATAGTAGGAGGTTGGGAAGATTATTTCTTTCAAAAATAAAAAATTAATAAGAAAAAAATTTTAATCAAGGAAAATAATAAATGCACAATCATTTTTTCAGACACGTCGGTTGAAATGCATCGTTAAATGGTGACGTATCAAGATGGTGGACAGAGTCACGTAGGTCCCACACTTCATAGATTATTACTCCCAGCCCCAGATTGACTGAATATTCAATGCAAGCTGTTTTGCGTTGGTTTTTGTGTTTCAGTTATTACCTTGGTTTGGTGGCGAGTTGCTCACCAAATTTCAAACAGATTTTTGCATAGAAAATAGATAATATTAGAGAGATTTTCAAAAATAAAAAAGAAAAAAAAAAGGTGACCCATCCAAAAAATCAACCCAAATTGAAATGGATTGGAAGAGACAGGCAGATGGAAGCCTAAAGAGCATAGAATGGCACATTCTGCACCACTCGAACCTGGACCCAATATCTCTTCCAGCCAATGGCATCTCTCCCTTCCATATCTTCAACTCTCTTCTACTACCCAATCCCATTTTTTCCTTTTTTTTTTTCTCTCATTTTTCATAAACAAATACAAAAAGAAAATACAAACATTGTTAAAGATAATATATATGACCGGAAAACAAGATGACAGAAACAAAGAAAAGTTTTCAGTTTCATTCATGCAAATAAAATAAAATAAGAGCAGAGTCGGTTGGAGCTTAACTGGCTGTCCTACTATTTCTCCTCACTTTGGGTTCATCGTCTCTTCCTTCTTCTTCTTGCTTTTCTTCTCGACTGACTGAAAAAGTTTCCATCTTGGGGTCTGCCTTCTCTATAGTGGATTCCGGTATGCCATTCTTGAACCCCCTACAGAGCTTTTTTTCCTTTCTTTAATGGATGTTTTTCTAAAATAGTAACTAGATATAATTCAGTTGGAACCACTTTGCTGCTCTGCCTTCATAATTACAATCCTAAATGTTAAGGCTGTTGCAAGCTTAAATCATCTTCTTCCGATTTCCTTGGTTAATGACTGGTTGGATGATTGGATCTTCTTCCTTGTGTTCACGATCCAGTTGGGACGTAAAGAGAAGGGATCCCAGATAGAGAAACCATATGATTAGAATATGGAATTCCCATGTGTTCATTTCAGATTGAGCGACCCTTCATTTTCAATACCAAAACTGTTCGTTCGTTGAATGTAAGCAGTAAATATTGGTTTCTGTAAAGAATTTAGTTTAGTATTCGTATATGTTTGGAACTTTGGATACCTGTTATTCTGCAATTCATGAGACGCATTACATTTATGAGTTGTATCATATCTATGTATAAAATGCTGAATTGGTGAATTGGTGTTGTTCTTATGGGAAGAGGGAAGGAGAAAGTTCCTTGACAGATATAGACGGATATACACTATATTTAATTTTTCTTTTTCTTTCACAAAGAAAGAGGAAATCCTCGATCATCAGTACTTATTGTGAGATAAATATGCTGTGAAAAAGATGTTGAGTTAGTTTATTCAATATTATATTCGCCTGGTTGTACTTATCAAAAGAAAAGGATATTTGCCAAGTTATCAAACTAATAGTTCACCACATAGATGTCTGCATAATTTGGATACACTCCTTATACCTTATGTCAAACCAATCTTGTAAACCAGTTCTTTGAGAAAAAAGTACTTAGCATTTTGTTCCTTGATTTTTGGGTTTTAGCAGAAGACTAACAAAGATATAAGGGGTACATCTTGGAGAGCAATTTTAACAATTCACCGGGGCTGTTGAAGGAAGCACACTAGAAGAAATAATTGCGTGTTTTTGGTTTGACAAAATTGTTAAAGACTTGTTATGTTATTTGTACATACATCAGAAGAAGCCATATGATGGCCGCGGCTGCAGTAATTGGGCTTAGCTCAGGGAAGAGGCTCTTGAGTTCCTCCTACTATTACTCAGATCTCGCGGAAAAGATCCCTTATGCCAATGATCATGCAGGAGCGCACTATCAAATAACTTCATCCAAGAAAGTGATAAGTGCAAAAAAGTCAGCTAATTTTACTCCAGGTTTTCCGTCAGCTATTCAACAAACACAGTCTATCAAGGCTGTCAAAGAACATGTGGATATTGTTTCTTCTCCTTCAACTGCAGAGCCATGGTTTCAGAGATCCAATGAACTTGAAGAGGAAAGTTCTGATCTTCATTATTCAATGGAGGCACTTCTTTTGCTGCAAAAGTCTATGCTGGAAAAGCAATGGAATCTTTCTTCTGAGCCGAAGGTACTAACTGACTCACCAACAGGAAAAAATCGTAGGAAGATACCTGTCACTTGTTCTGGAGTATCTGCTCGGCAAAGGAGAGTGAATACTAGGAATAAAATTCTGAACAAAAATGGTTATCTGATGCAACCTTCTGGCGGTAAGCAGTTGAGATCCATGATCAGTCCAGAGCTGCTTCAGAGCCATTCAAAGGGTTATGTCAAGGGTGTAGTAAGTGAAGAATTGCTTACTCATGCAGAAGTAGTATGCCTGTCAAAGAAAATTAGTGCTGGTCTTTCCTTAGAGGAACACAAATTGAGGTGATTACATATCTCTCCATGTGATGAATAATTCTAATTTAGTGAACTTTCTTAATGTATTTAAGACATTAGCCTTTTTTCGAGAAAGAGGATCAGTTTTTCCTTTACTTATTGATCCACGCGTTGAGAAGTTTAGCCTATGGTAAGTGATGAAGATTTGACCTTAGGATACATTTAGTTTTCCCAATAGTAGAATAACTGATGATGGTATGATATTTGAATAATTCCAATGTGTTCATATCATTTGCATAGCAATATCAAGTGTACTTGAGTTCTTCCCTTTTTATTTCTATCTTTTGCATAACAAAACATTGTTTGTTCCTATTCTATTCCTTCAACATTCTGTGAATAGAATTCATTACACCTATTAACTTGTTCCATGGGAGGCCCTTAAAATTGTCAAATTATGGTATTCATAATTACAAATAGAAGGTTGAAAGAGTATGAGACAAGTGTATGAGAGAGAGAGAGAGAGAGAGAGAGAGAGTCATTAGTTTATACTTTTATGGCATTTCTGGCCGGAGAAAATCTCTTATGTCTTTATTCTAATTTTTATAAATGGAACATCCAGATTGAAGGAGAGGTTAGGATGTGAGCCATCTGATGACCAACTTGCAACTTCTTTGAGGATTCCTCTCACGCAATTACAGTCAAATTTCATTGAGTGTTCTTTAGCAAGGGAGAAGTTGGCAATGAGCAACATTCGTCTGGTCATGTCTATTGCTCAAAGATATGAAAACATGGGCGCTGAAATGTCTGACCTTGTTCAGGTGATTTTCTGGTTCTTGTGTGACTCCAAATAAGGCATATCAATTTATGATGTATCATAAACTAGACTACAGCATGTAATGTGGATTTTTATTATAGATAAATATTTTTATTTTTTATGTAGGGTGGTCTGATTGGACTGCTGCGTGGAATTGAGAAATTTGATTCTTCAAAAGGGTGCAGAATTTCAACCTATGTTTATTGGTGGATACGTCAGGTAGGGCTAATATTTCCCTGCTAAGATTGTAAATAACGCAACCTACAGAGAAACTCAAACATTGTCATGTGTTAGAGACTACAACTCGATGCAATCAACTGTGTTAAATTGCTTACCCTTACGAGTTAACCAATTAATGCTCTCCATAAATGATGAGTCTAGTCTTTGGTGAACAATCGGTGGTTGAGACCAGCGTTGTTTAGCCCAGATTTTTCCAGTTTATTTTGTGTTACTATATTGGGATGGGGTCGAATAGGAATGTTATTATTGAACAAAAATGTTTCGATTTTAAGAAGTTGAATGCAAGGTGGTGGAGAATCACGGAAAGCAGTTGCCGACTGGTTAAACATATCTCCATCGACCAAGATTCGTTGGGTTGGTTGGCTGTCATGGTGGAGGAAGGTATGGTGTATGAGGGGCATGCTGTTTTCGTCAGATCACGCAGAAGTGGGGATCAAGTTCTGGTTCTACAGATGAAAAGGAATTCTCAGGGGAGTTTCTTCGCATTATCAGAGTTTGGCCAAGAGAAAAGGCGTGGATCTTTGGTGATTCCGGAAGGGAGGGAAGGGACTGGATGGAGGAGTTTTTGTGAATTGTTGAAGGACATGTTTGAAAAGTACAGAGACTTTGTTGAAAACTCTGTTTTGGGAAGGAAGAACAGAGGGAACAAGATCTGGATGCCGCATCCTCCATCGCAGGGACTTCAAGTATCCTCTACGTACAGGGAGGTCCTCGCTCGAGCTCCAAAACCTACAAATCCTGTAGGTACCATGGCTCCTCTAGAGATGGTGTGGTTATGTGAGGAGGTAGGGGAGAGCAGCTTTACGTCGGGGACATCATGGGCTGATCTGCAACAAACACTCACAGAGATGGGGAAGCAAGTGGGAGCTCTGGTCCTTAATATGGAGTGTATGAAACGATGCGTTGAGATGGCTCGGCAGCGGGAGAAGGGGCTTGGTCTTAGGCCGGATATGGAGTTTGGGCTTAAGGGAAAAGGGTGTATTACTCATGGGCCGGTTTATGAAGTTGGGCAGGCCAGTTCTCGTGCGGCCCAAGGACCAAACCTGGGGGAAGTTGGGCAGGCCAGGTCACTTGTGGCCCAGTGGCCTAACCCAGTGGAAGTTGGGCAGGCCAGGCTTTCCGTAGCCCAGGGGCTAAACCCGATTGAGGATATTGGGCAGCCCAGGATTCCTGCGGCCCAGGGGCTAAACTCGGTTGAGGATATTGGGCAGCCTAGGACTCGTGCGGCCCAGGGGCTAAACCTGGTCGAGGTTTTTGGTCAGCCCAGGCCTCGGGCGGCCCAGGGGCCAAACCCGATGGCCAAACCCGTTGGTTGGAGACCATCGGCTACCCATCTGTCACCGTCGGTGGTGGCGGTGGGTCAGGGGTCGACGTCGGTGATGACATCGACATCGGAGGTGGTGGTGGTTCCGTCGGAGATGGTTGGGTGTCGGAAGTGGTGTCGGAGGGGCTCAGAACTGATGAGTTGACTTTGTGCAGCCTTGCGAAACCACCAGAAATTACAGTGCTACAGAAAAATTCGACCACTCTTGATTCGGAGACCCTCTCGACGGCGGCTGTTGGAATGGGAAAACAAACGACGGAAATACTTGTTGAAACCCACGGATCTAGGCAAGAATCGATGGTTCACGGGGAGGGTTTGGTTGGGTTGCCACCCGTTGAGGAGGCACAGATAGCGTCTCCGGTGGGCTTTGTTCTCAGTTCCAACCCACCGGGGGTGAGAGTCTTATCGGAGGTGAATATAGTGATGCAGCAAGGGTTTTTAGATCCGTTGGACCCTCTGGTGGCACTGCCGATTTCAGCTGGGGTATTTTTTGGTCCCATGGAGGTGGAGACAGAGAGACAACAAAGGTGTTTTGACCCTTCGGGTATGGAGGTGAAACTGCCTAGAACACTCCTTGCAGATGGTTTCTCATCTGATCCATTAGCGGCTAAGAAGTTGGATCAGCTAGGTGATCAGGGAATGAAGATGGCAGTAGAACCTGGTTCCTTGGTGCTGTTTACGCCGAATAGGGAGGGGGAGGATGATCCTATTCCAATTTACTCCTTTCATCCCCATGTGTCAAATTGGGTCATTCAGAGAGCGATGGACATTAAGCATATGGTAGGTATTTCTTATGGGGATTTTGAAACTGAATTCATGGCCCTTCTTACAGCTGTAGAGGCTGTGAACGTCCAATCCATTTCTGATCAATCCTTGGCGTTGGCTAAAAAGAGGGAGAGAGAACTCAGAAGGTTAGATTGAGCAATGATAGAGGATGGAGGTGAGAAAAGCTCTACTCGTGACCGTAGTAAGGGGAGGGGTAAAATGGTGGTCCAATGAAGCCAAAAATAATTTCTTGGAATGTGAGGGGGTTACATGATATTAATAAGCGGCTCCAAGTCAGAAACTTACTTCGCCAATGGAAATGGGACATCATATGCTTACAAGAGACTAAACTGGAAGTGATTACTAGACAACTAGTTCGTAGCTTATGGAGTGGACAACATGTTGGGTGGTCTTATCTATCGTCTAAAGGTGCTTCTAGGGGAGTTCTCATTATGTTTGACACAAGGGTGGTGGAAAGGGTCGAGGAGTGTGTGGGTGAATTATCGGTTGCTTGCTCTTTTGTTAATCTAGAAGATGGCTTCAAATGTGCTTTCATTGGTGTTTATGGCCCAAATATTGATTCAGAGAGAAGATTTTTGTAGGAAGAACTGGCTGGTATTATTAGTTTATGGGAGCTACCGAGTTGCATTGGGGGGACTTTAATATATCTCGATTTCCGAGCGAAAGGTCTGGATCTCCTCGCATCACTCCAGCAATGAGAGATTTCTCTGATTTCATTTCCGAACAGGAACTCATAGATATTCTACTATCAGGAGGCACTTTTACCTGGTCTAATAACCGAGAGTTTCCAGCTTGGTCGAGGATAGATAGATTTTTGTTAACCTCCAACTGGGAGTCTCAATTCCCAAAGGTAGTTCAAAGAAGATTACCCCGTTTATGCTCCGATCATTTTCCCGTCATTTTAGATTGCGGAGGCATTCAAGGGGGTAGGAGGCATTTCAAATTTGAGCATATGTGGCTTAAATCTGAGGGTTTTGTAGACAGGGTTAGACAATGGTGGTCCTCATATAGTTTCCAAGGCACTCCTAGTTTCATTATGGCTAAAAAGTTGAAAGCGTTGAAATAGGATTTGAAACAATGGAATGAACAAGTTTTTGACAATATGTCTCAACAGAAGCGATCCCTTATGGAGGAACTACAAGAATTGGAAAATGAAGAGGAGGTTAGAACACTTTCTGAATCTGAGAAAAGCCGCAAGAGCCAGGTTGTGACTGATCTAGAAAGGGTTATTTTGATGGAGGAGATTTCTTGGAGACAGAAATCAACAGTTTTCTGGCTTAAGGAGGGAGATAAATGTACGAAATTCTTTCACAGGATGACTAATTCTTACAAAAGGTACAATACTATAGATACCCTAATGGTGGATGGGGAAGCTTCTTTGGATCAGACGGTTATCAAAAATCACATCGAACATTACTATCAACAACTTTTATCTGAAGAACATAATTGGAGACCGAGAGTAGATGGTTTGTCGTTTTCTACCTTAGACCAACAAAGTGCAAGGGGGCTAGAAAGATCATTCACAGAAGAGGAAGTGGGCGATGTTATTAGAGGTATGGCTAGTGACAAGGCTCCCGGCCCGGATGGCTTCACTTTGGGTTTCTTTCAAGTTTGCTGGGGGGTGGTCAAAGAAGATATTATGAAAGTTTTTCATGAATTTCACTCTAATGCTTGCTTTGAAAAGAGCCTTAATGCCACCTTTTTAGCCCTCATTCCAAAAAGGTGGGGTCTTGGGATGTAAGAGATTATCGTCCCATTAGTCTAGTGAATGGGATATACAAGATTTTGTCCAAAGTGTTAGCAAATAGACTAAGCTCAGTGGTGGAAAAATTAATATCGAAGCCGCAGAATGCGTTTGTCAGAGGTAGACAAATTCTTGATTCAGTTCTCATTGCTAATGAAGTCTTGGATGGTCGTTTGAAGTCTAGAGAACCTGGGTTACTTTGCAAGTTAGACATGGAGAAAGCATATGACCATGTCAATTAGAAGTTCGTCCTCTACTTACTTGGGAGATGCGGTTTTGGGGGAAGTGGCAGAAATTGATAGAATTTTGTATCTCTTCAGCTCGTTTTTCGATCTTGGTAAATGGTTCTCCGGTAGGTTTCTTCAATTCCTCTCGTGGTTTGAGAGAGGGAGATCCGCTTTCGCCTTTACTCTTCTTATTTGTTATGGAATCTCTCAACAAGATGATTGAGGGTCTGGTGGTGGGTGGGTTACTCCATAGTTTTTCAATGGGGAATGGTGATTCCCATATCTCTCACTTGTTATTTGCTGATGAAACGCTTATTTTTTGTGGGCCACAACTTAGACAAGTCCAAGATTTGAGGGCGCTGCTCCTTTGCTTTTCGGTAGTATCAGGCTTGAGTATCAATCTCGCAAAGTCGGAAATAGTGCCTGTGGGGGATGCCCCCGATATAGAGCTTTTAGCTACTACCCTGGGATGTAAGATATCTTCGCTTCCCATGAAGTATCTTGGCCTACCGTTAGGTGCTGCTTTTAAATCTGAAAGGATTTGGGATGAGGTAATAGAAAGGGTAGAGTGCAGATTGGCTGCGTGGAAGAGGCTATACTTATCGAAAGGTGATAGGTTGACTCTGATTAAAAGCACTCTTTCTAACTTACCCACCTATTTTTTGTCTTTGTTTCCACTTCCACTTAAGGTGGCTAATCGCATTGAGAAGCTACAAAGGGATTTCTTATGGAGTGGATTGGATGAAGAGTTTAAATTCCATCTAGTTAATTGGTCAACTATCTGTACTCCATTATCTGGGGGGGGGGTTTAGGGATTAGACAGTTGATGATATTCAATCAAGCTCTGTTGGGTAAGTGGTTGTGGAGATACCAAAATGAAAGGGAGGCCTTATGGAAGTCTATCATAGATTCTTAGTTTGGAGAAGCTTGGGGAGGATGGTGCTTGAATGAGGTACGAGGCACTCATGGGGTGGGTTTGTGGAAACACATTAGGAGCATCTGGGGATCCTTTCGAGGTCATGAACATATTGTTGTAGGCGATGGGTCGCGAGTTCGATTCTGGTTTGATATATGGTGTGGCAGCCTGTGCCTACGAGATACCTTCCCAGTAATTTTTGCGCTTGCTAGAGTAAAGGAGGCATCGATTGCTGATCTATTGGTCTTTTCTAATGGTACTCCTCAATAGAATATTGATTTCATTAGGGTAGTTCATGATTGGGAGTTGGAATCCATCACGGAATTCTTCGAGATGTTATATGCCATAAGTATTCCTGGGGGTACTGGTGACAAGATGTACTAGAATCATTCTAAGAAAGGTATTTTCTCTGTCAGCTCCTTTTACCATAAGTTATTGAACCCCAGAATGTCTATGTTCCCGTGGAAGAGCATATGGAAGACAAAAGCTCCGTCAAAAACAGCTTTCTTTGTATGGACTGCAGCGTTGGGCAAGATCCTGACCACAGACAATTTGAGGAAACGACGGGTGATTGTCCTAGATTGGTGTTGCATGTGTAAGAAAGACGGGGAGTCAGTAGATCACTTGCTTTTACACTGTGAGGTGGCTAAGGCTATATGGGATGATCTTTTCTCAAGAGTCGGTCTGTCTTGGGTCATGTCTGGTAGACTGGTGGATTTCCTCGCGAGTTGGAGAGGACTATATGGAGATCCTCAGGTAGCAACAATTTGGAGATTGGTACCAATATGCGTGTGTTGGTGTATTTGGAGTGAAAGAAACGCCAGATGTTTTGACGATCAGGAGAGAAATGTAGAAGAGATTAAAGCTTTCTTTTTTAAGTCTTTGTTCTTATGGGTGGGGGCTTTAGTTTGTAACGGACTTAGGGTCCATGATCTTCTTCTTTCTATTGTAACCTCTAGATAGGTGTTTTTCATGTATACTTCTTATGTACCTGGGCTATGCCTATTTTATGAATACAATAGTGTGATTACTTATAAAAAAAAAAAGTTCCATTTTATCATGGATGAAACAATAACAGCTCAAGATGGTCATACCTAGACCATCCGCACTAAAATAATCAAAGATGCATAGATACTCCTAAAACAGATACCAAATGAGAATATTATCTACCTCAAGATTTTGGATACGCACGTCCATTTTCTAAGTTCATACTGACAAAAGCTCTCAATTATTGAGTCGACGTTCTAGTTGTTTTCTCCTGATCATCTTGTTTGACACTGATGTGTAAGAGCAGTACAGAGCAAAATGCTGATCACTTCAAATTTTGAAGGAAGAGAATAATCAATTGCTTCTTTTCTGTTTTTCCTTGGGAATTTATACTTTATTTATCGAGTCAGGAATATTTGTTACATGATATTTTTGTGGTAATATAAGTCGATTACTAGTGTAAATTATATCTTCCTGCTCATGGCTTCAAAACCAATTCCTTCATCAGTTATGGAAAAGCTAACACCGGCTTTTATTACCAGGGTGTTTCACGAACATTGGTTGAGAATTCCAGGACTTTGAGATTACCTACCCATTTGCATGAAAGATTAGGTTTAATTCGGAATGCAAAAGTTAGACTGGAAGAGAAAGGAATAACTCCATCAATTGATGTAAGTTTTCTACCGTTATAAGCAATTACATTTACTATATTTTAACCTTTGCATACTAAAATATCAATCAACATGCCTGATACCACCTATCATGAATGAAGGCACAATATAAGCTGGCTTTTTTTACATTTTTGTTATTTTCATCTTGCCTATCAATTATCTTGTTTTTCCACCTTTTTCTCAGAGGATTGCAGAATGCTTGAACATGTCAAAAAAGAAAGTCAGGAATGCTACACAGGTACTAAATGTTTGAAATTGTATATTGTTTAGTACATCATGCTTGGTTAAATTGTACAAGCATGCTCATTGTATGGTGTCATAATATGTAGGCAATCAGCAAGGTCATCTCTCTTGATAGGGAAGCATTTCCCTCTCTGAATGGTCTTCCAGGAGAAACGCATCATAGCGTAAGTATTGTTGATGAAACCATATTTCTGCAAACCCATTTGTGGAAACTTTTCCAATGTCTTCAAACTGCTTCCCTATGCTCTTGGTTGACCATTTTTTTTTTTTTTTCTCTTTACTATTTCAGTACATTGCAGATAATCGCCCCGAGAATAACCCATGGCATGGAGTAGACGAGTGGGCACTCAAGGTAAATAAACTAAAAGTTGAAAATATACAAGTGAGAATGTATATAAGTAAGCGGTAATTCAAACACCTTTCAGTAGTTCTCTTGAACGTGTTCCAAATCAAACTGGATTTGTAGATATTAATTGTTGTAATCTCCAAAGTAGTTACAAATCCCTCTTAATTTTATTCTCAGGGCCTCATCTTAAACCCTATGGCTCAATCTTGAAGCTTGAGTCACCCAAAGATCTAGGTGTTAACACCATTAGTCAAAATCCTCATCCCTTTACCGAGCCTTTTTCTTTATTGTTCTAGGCAATGTTTGAACCATGCATAGCCCCAGTGGATGGGGGATTCTACCCCCAGACCGTTACACCAACAGCACCATAAGTACCATAAGGCCAAAGGCCTATTGGCCCTTTACCGAGGATCTTATTTTAAAGTATACTAATACCTCATATCATTTCTCCACAGAAATAACTCCAAAGCTGAAACTTTTTATCAAGTTTCTGTACGCATTCAAAGTTTTTTCTTAAATAATCTTAGTAATATTTGGGACTACTATCTGTTTTCAGACTACTTAAGTAAAACTCATGATACTTATGTCATGGTATTTATGCTAACATCTACTTTTAGCAATGAAGAAGATTTAGTTAAATAGAATAGGGGATGGTGATTATGGATCTCATTTGCCAAATAATTGTGCTACAACTTTTATCATGCAATCCAAGATGAATTATATGCAAAGTGCATGACCTCTTTCTGTGTATGCTGTTTGCTGAAAGAGAGACTTTATTCATATTCCATGCCACTGAATAAAAAAGTAAATAATATTACTTGTAATGTATTTGCAGGATGAAGTAAACAAGCTCATTAATATGACACTTGGGGAACGGGAGAGAGAGATTATACGTCTTTACCATGGTCTGGATACTGAATGTCTTACATGGGAGGATATTAGTAAACGGTAAGTGCAAAAACTAGACAGTATTACATACTAAACAAACAAAACTAAAAGCTGCATCATGATTTTCTCTAGTCACCAAAAATCCTTATTGACCACTCTTCAGATACAATCTGGATGCTTTTTCAAAAATAAACTGCACACGTTTACCTATGGTATATATCCCGTGGCCGTAAAATCGGATCAAACAGATGACTTGTAACTCTCTGATTGAAAGATTACTGTTTCAATTTTCTGGACATGATTGTCTTTCAAATGAAAACATGTTTTATAGGGTTAAATCATAAAGTTTAGATCACTATCATCCATTGTGGTTTGAAGAGTTTTTATGCTTCTGGGATCCTTTTCTTGCATGGAGAATTGCATTAGTTATTTTCTCCAGTTGGATTTGATGAATATATATGTTGTGCTTACTCTTCAGCATAGGTTTGTCCAGAGAAAGGGTAAGGCAAGTCGGACTTGTTGCATTTGAAAAACTAAAACATGCAGCGAGGAAGAGCAAGTTGGAGGCTATGCTGGTGAAACATTAGTTTGCTGTGTTTCATCAAAGACGCCATGATAAGATGCATGACTGTATATAGAGAGACAAAAGAAAACAATTTGTTTTTCCATCAGAAAAAAAATTATAGAAGATTATGCCAGGGTTTAGGACCCCAACTTTCTGTAACAAGAAAACACTAATTAAGAGCTTGTAATTGGGAGCGGAAATTTTTTATGTATCAAATTTTAAGAGACTAAAGTTGCGTTTGGGTAGTGAGGTATTCTGTGAGGTACTCAGAATACCTGAGAATACCTTGAAAGCCAAACTAGGCAATTAATCTCTTATGTGAAGCACATCTCATTATCTTTGGAGACGATAATAAACCAAGAATTTCATTGAGGACCTTGAACTACAAGTCTAATTACTTTTCTTTTTCTGTCTTTGTACAATCAATCTTTTTATTGAAGCACTACTTCTTTACCAACATTGGAAATGTTCAGATATTAATGCTCACAAAGTAGAGAAATCCATTGAATGACCAATGGGCATTTGGCATTGAGTGTAGAGTTCTCCTTACCTTTTTGATACAGTAAAAATACTCTGTAAACTTAAACTGAGTCCAGTCATGGTTGGAGCCGAGGAATGGAGCCAGATTTGCTCTGCTTGTCATGCCTCAGATTTGCACAAACGCATCGCCAACTTGGAAAGTAAAACTACCATGGATAGAACATAGTTTGGATCAATAGAAACAATGTTCATTTTGCAGATGATCGATCACTCACTCACTCAATTATTTTCTTAACTAATGCTAATACAGCTATGGTGGTAGTACTGCATGTAATGCACATCTCATAAACAGGACAATGCCACGACCATGAAAAAGTTCATGCCTTCGTTGGGAGAGGCATCAAGGGGGCACAAACTACATTCACAGAGTTTAGGTTCCTCTAGTAGAAGATCTCTAATAACAAGGAGCCTTACAAAATGATATCTGCTTAACCCAGTAAATGACTACAAGCAAAAGCTTTTTATCACGAAAATTTAGCTAAAACAAGCATGTTTCAAGTCCCAGCCCGCTATAAAAAGAAAAGGTCACATATTTCAAGCATCAGTTTAGTGCAGTGGGTAAATTTAGAGGGAAAAATTGATTAATTATAACCAAGTATATAAATCAAAATGACACTTTTTGGGACATATATGCATTAACTCTTAAAATATCATTAAATATGCTTTTTAATTCACAAAACAATGTTGCAATATTGTATTGACGGTAAATGCCCAAGGTCAATAATCTGCTAATGATGGCACCAATCCACGCCACACATACGGTCATACAGGTTCTTAGGAAGGTCAAATGCAAATGCACCAGCACAACAATGTGTTTTTGCTCTAGTTGACAACAGATTGTTCTCATTAAGAGGCTAAACTAACATACTTTGTAATAAGTTTCAATTACCTCAAGGTTCAAAGTTTGATATTGACTAAGAAATATAGCGGATAAAGTAAATCATTTGCTAGAAGATATGTAGACGTCTTGGGAAACATCGAACTTGGCCTTATCCATGATACATATCAATAAAAGAATGCATCAATATCTGAAGAAGGTAAACTTTACAAGTTTGTTGAAAGCAACACCATCTTCAACTTTAAAGACTTCTTGCTCTTGAAAGTTGACATTTTTGGTGAATATTTGGGCTCTAAAGCTTCTAGAGAACGATAAAAACGCACTACAAAGGCCCTGTAATAACCTTTCCTAGGGGTCAGGGAAGTCCTTTTTGCTATGCTATATGGAGGTGTACATGAAACTCCAATGGTGAGGTGTTTCCGGTATTCATTTAATATATACTCTGACTGTGTAGTATGCTTACCAATAAATTAGTAATTGATACCAGTATTATAGAACCATCTCTATTGAAAATAGTATTCAAATTGTACAGATGACGATCCAGTCACAACTATGGATGCATTTCAATGAATGTATCTACTATCTATTAAACAAGCTACCTTAAGACCTAATATCGTTAACACGAAGAAGATCCGTATTTACAAGACCAGAAAACCGGAGAAAAGCGAAATGAAAACCTATGTTAAAGTCGCTTTCAAAAAAAAAAACAGAGAAAATCTATGCTGGTGTCGAGGAAAATTATACTTGCAATTTCAATTCGTACAACAAAAATTCTAGCCACCACAAGCTGGAAGAATCAGGACAAGCTAACCTTTTGAGTCCTGAATCTATGCATAATGAATAAGGCCTACAAATCAGAAACACTGCTCCACCTCAGCACAGAGTTTCTTCACAACCTAACAACTTTTTGTAGGGCACTCTACAACTCAGCGTCTCTTTGTAAGAAAACTATTGTGCTTGTCCAGCAAATCTTGAAGGGATACAAGGGACCACGCTTCATCGGTTTGGGAATACACCTTTTGATTCAAAGAGTCCATTATAATGCTTACATTACCGAAACCATATATCTGGTGACCATTGTGCATCCTGCCAGGTTTAGGCTTAAACAGTAATCCATGCTGTTGGGCATGGGCCTCAATAACTTCTTTCAAGCTCATGTCAACCGCACCACCCATACCATCCATATTTGTAACACCACTGAGGCTTGCAGCTGCTTGCTGTGCCGCTGCTTTCTGCTGAGCCTCAAATTGCCTTTGCTCAAGTACCCTAAAGTAGCTGATATTCTCTTTCAGACCAGGTTGGACCACCTCCAAACCTTCTACAGCCTGGTTCATCATCTCAAGACCAAGGTTAAGCTGATACCGGATACTTTCATTGGCCAGCAGCTCCTTTGGAAGAAGTTCCTTCCAGCCCAGGTACCATTTTGTAATCTCCTCAAAGTTTGGGTTCGACTGTAACCAGTGATATAAGACCTGTAGCCACTTGGGAAAAAATAACTTCTCCATCATATCAACCATAAGATGAATTGGTACATCAGAAGCCCAGTTCATAACCCAATAAAATTCATCAAGCTTCTGAATTGACGGGTTTACTTGGAATTCCTGAAGAACAAGCTGCAACTTTGGAACTATAAATCTACGCATAAGCTGCTCCCAACTCACTGAATCAAACACAGTCCTCCAAGGTGACAATATAGTATACGCAGACACATCACTCGGGTGCCAAGCACCAAGAATTTGACTCAACTTGACACGTATCGTCTGATACATACCCTCCAATTTGTGTCCCAAATACGGTAACCATGGATGCATCCAAATGTGGATCGGAACAGTTTCCCGCAGTGGTTCCCAAGAGCCCACAGCACTACTCAATTTCGGCATCACAATGTTATCCAAGATATATTGGAGAACTGAAGGAGGTAACAACTTTTCCCAGGAATCCAAAAACCGTAGCATCGGTTCCGGGTCTCTGGCCTGCCAAGTATTGATGCCAGAAATTCTCACAGCCGGTAACACAACTTCAGATACCAATTGGGCATAAGGCGAAGAACCAGTATCCCAGATATCGTGAGAATTTTCACCCTGAAGCAAAGTCTTCCACAAAGACACAACCTCCAACCCGTGGAAGGGATTCTGAAGAGGGTCCCATCCCTGAAACACTCTAATAAACAACGGCAAAGCATATGAGCATGCAATGCAGGACAAGTTACATAACTTATAATCATCAGGAAATTTTCTCTGTAAATCCCCGAAACACTTCGCAAGCGAGTCCAACGTCAACTTTCCCATCGAATTCTCATCTCCTAAACGGTCCAACACGCCCAATATCTCCTCCATACTACCCAACTGCTTCTTCTGCCTCTCGGCCTCAACAACAAACTTCTCCTTCTGCTTGCTCAGCATCTCCACCGCCTCCTTCTCCTGCCTCAAGTCCCTGTCAATCTTCTCAATTTCGAGCTCTGCTAAGTCCACAACTAACCTCAAATTGTGCTGAAGCTCCGGCATCGGCACGTCTTCCTCCCTCGCCTTCTCCTCTGCATTCAAATTCTCCAAATTAGTAAGTACCCGGACCTGTGGACCCCTCATATCATAAACCTTCTGAACCACTTCACCGAACCCCTGCTCCGCCTTCCTTTCCAACAACTCTTTGGCAGTCACATACTCCTCCTTCTTCTTCCTGGCCTGCTTCGACCACCGCCTCTCCTTCCCTCTCCCCACATTCTCAGTCACACCCCCCGAACCCTTTTTCTCCTCGAGCTCCTTCAACGCCGGTGGCAATTTCTCCGTCTCCTTGTAATCGTTGAACCCCATGCCCATATTCTTAGGCCGCAACTTCGCCTCAATTGGCGCCACAATCCCTTGCGCATTCTTCCCAAGCCCACCGCCCTTGTACCCCATTTTCTCCAACAACTTCATCCCAATCCCCTTCGTGTGCTTCTCAAACACACCAACATCGCTCCCACCTACAAACCCTTGATCTTTCACTCTCTTACCCTTATCCACTTTCGACTTCTCCGCTCTCTCCTGCTCCCTCCTCATAGCCCCTTCCTTAATCTTCTTCCCAAACGCCGATGGCAAAAAAATGTCATCGTCATCATCTTCACCTCCACTATTACCCTTGTTACCATTACCGTACTCTTCATTCTTACGAACCCCGTTAGAACTCGAATTGAACCCTAGACCCAGCCCAGAGCTAGCGGAACCGAACCCGAGCCCCAACCCAGGTTTGTCGTCGTCGTTCTCATAATCGTCGTTGTTTTCTTTCTTGGAATTCTGATCGATTTCCTGTGTGGGCAATACGGTCCCGGTGGAAATGAAATTGACGGGCTTGGAGAGGTCGGCCTTCTTGTAGAGATTGGGATCTCTACGGCGCTTTTTGGTGGAGTAATCGCCATCGGAATCGGAGGCGGAGTCAGCGAAGACGCCGTAGAGTACGTCGTCTTTGGTCTGAGTGCGCTTCTCTTTGCGCTTCCTGTAGTAGAACTCGCCGCCGATCCATTGCCCGTCCTCGAAGTCGTTCTCCGTCCCGAACCTCTCCATCTCCTGGTAATCATCCATCTTGACGTAAAGCCAAAAACAAGAAAGGGAGCTAAGACTTGAATATCCTACAAACCAAAACCCTAATTCTGTACGCAGAGTCGGAGATTGGCACTCGGGGACATCAGATTTCTTGCCTGAAAATGGATTGTTGTAGTAGTCTTCATCTTGAATAATGCGGATCCAGCTGATCCAAAACCGACTACCGGGTGAAATGGGCTTCGTCTTGGGGGGCTTGGGCTTGGGCTTGAAATATCATAATCGTCGTATATATATATCAATAAATCTTCCCAACCTCCCAACACTCCATACTCCATCTTTTTTAAATTTTTTTTAAATTTTTTTTATTAAATAATTTTTATATAAATATAGTGAATAAAAAATTTGAAATAGTTTTAAAAAAATAAATTCAAAAAAAAATTTTAAAAAAATATTAAAAAATATGGAGTGTGGAGTGTGGATGAATATTAGGAGGCTGTGTAGCAAAACCCTTGAAAAAATATTTACACTCGTAAATTGTACGACAATTTCGTAATTATTTTAAAAATAAATAAATAATTTATATTAAAAAAATTAATTTTTTAATAATAAAATTTACTCTTCTTCGAAACAATTATGTGATATTTACACACTTTACGATTATATGTAAAATTAGTCATATATATTATTTATCATAATAATGAAATAATTAAATATTTTTAAGTGAAATGCGATAAAAAAATCTTACACTATACACATCCATAGAATCAATATATGATTTATTATTTTTGTCATTCTATTTAAACACATATGTTTAACGATTAAAACAGAATGATAAAAATAACAAGTCACATAAAGATTAGTTAGAAGTATGTGGTGTAAGATTTTTATGTAAATTTTATTTTAACTGTCAATCATTTGACATTACGTCAAGAAATTATAAAATAATAATAAAATGATGAACAACATATTTGATGCGACGAGACAATTTATTCCAACTAATGGCTCTTAGATAAAAAATTTTATTTAAGTTAGTATGAAGAACACATTATACACCCTACTAAAATGTTAAAATAGATAAATATATTTTTAAATTTCTTTAACAAATCAATTTATATTATATTGAATCTTGATTAGGTGAAGGTCACAAATCCTGACAAGTACAAACATGCAACACTTCCTTCCACTTTTACATACACGAAATTTATGCCTAGTTTTAGTTAAATCAAGTTCCTAACTCTCTAAATATCATAACCCCACTATCTTATCTTCTAAGTATGGGGTGTAATTGATTCAATTCAATGTAATTTTAGACTTATTAATGAATTGAATCGAACCAATCGATTTCATAATAATCAAAACTGAAACCTACTGGTTCATCAAGGAAATTGATTTTTTTTTTTTTTTCCAGTTCAGTTCGATTCAATTTTTATGCATTTTTTCATTTTTCTCATCAAATTTTTTTTTTTACATTGTATAAATGAAGTTCCTTAATCTAATTGTGTGTAATAATATGTCAATGTCATGATACTCTCTAAGATATTAAATTACTAATATGTAAAGAAGCATATAACGGAAGTTGAGTTATATAACTTAGGGTTTATTATATCATTTAATTAATGAGTACTATATAATATGTAGTAACTAGTTACTACATATTAAGATACGCAAGTGCATCAAGTAAATGGTAGACGTGATCTGATTTCTCGCGCCCTCCTGGGGGGGCGTCCTCCCTCTCCTTCCCTCATTCTTTTATTCACCACCTTGTCTATCAAGATTTTTTTTACTTAATTTTATTTTACCTTCTTCAAGATTGAAAAAAACAGATTTACAACTTTCTGGCAACTCGCAAGAGACATGTATAGTACAAATAGATTCACAAGTTGAAAATCGTTAAGAAGAAAGTGGTGATTTTGCGAAAATCACCGCATGTGATTCTCACATGCCACCCATATCTACGTATGGTTCTCACGCGTCACCTCTTTTGGTAGCTTTTCTCGACACATGCACAAGATCACCAAACTCGCCACTATTAGACTTTTCAGATCTGATTTTTGTGACTAAAAAGAGACAAATGTGTTGCTTTCACAGGCCGTCACAAATTTCAAAGTCTATCGGAATTGGTCTAAATTGTAATCTGTCATTTTTCGCATCTATCTTACTGTTTTCTTTTTTGGTTTCCTTATTGTTAATTAAAATGAAAAAAAAAAAGTTCGTCTCTCAGACTTTTATCTATAGAGGTTGAGTCTCTGTTAAGACAGAGAGTGTTGTCCCTTAAATATTTGTTTATAAAGAGTATCAACAATAGTGAATACCATACCAATCACAAAAAGAAATAGTGTAATGGTGGAGTTTCAAATGTATTATTTTAGTTTATGATGTCATGTTTGATATGAAGACATCCCAAAATATATCTGATCATGATTATAAATTTATCTAATAAATAAATAATGACAACTTCCCTTAAAAAAAGGTAAATGGTAGGCGATAAATTTGATAAATACTACCTTGTAACCATAAATAGTAGCGTATTAATATCTTAAGAATAATGATACATATAATTCTAAATTTACACAAATTTTTTGTAAAAAAGTAGACATTGTTATAAAAAAGTTTGAAAAACTCACTAATTCTTGACGAGATATACAAAATTTGTATATTTAGATCTTGTCCATCATTACTCATATGTTAATATTAATATTAAGTAATTATAAATAGTAAAATTGAAATTTCGTGATATAATTAATATCTATTTAATATATAAACTTCAACGACTTCTTTCCACGTGTCCTCTCCGCACTCCCACATTTCTCGCTACCCAATCTGGAGTGAACAACTTTTCCCGCTGCCACCCGCCTCCACGCTCTCTCTCTCTCTCCCCTCTCTCTCCTTCAATCATCAATCTCCTCTCGTTCTTTCGTATTGAACGGCATAATCCTATCCTTGATACTTCTTCAATGGCCAAGTCTCTCGTGGTTTCCTTTGGTTGTCAGGCGCCTGTTGGTCCTCAACATCCTTCTTTGTCCCCAAACTTTTGCCCCTCGCTTCCACCACCAAAGCCCTTCCTCTCTTCCACCCTCCAAAGCCCCCTCTCTTTCAAGTATGATTCTTTCACTTCTTTGCTTCACCGCCGAATCATCCGTTTTCCGGCTCCTTCCGCTCTTGAATCCGACGTCCCACACCCCCTTCACGAGGTACTTCCACTCCGACTCCGAGCTCTTTATGTTGTAGTCTACAGTTTTATTTTCTTTAAGTTTAACAAATGCAGTGTTTGCCGGGCCGAGAAAATGGAATGAATTTACCAATAAAATAAGGGAAATCCCCGACCAGTTTCTGGGCTTTCCATTTCTCATTCTTTAATTCACAATTTCAAGCAAAATCAATAGTGGGGGATCGACAGTTTACGGAAGACCGATATCATTTATCCAAGCTAGTCAGCTGAATAATCGTTGTACCCACTTTTCCAAAAGATTCGATTTAGTTAACGTGGCGTAGTGGAAGAGGCATTTCTTGTTCTCTGATGGTTAATCTTAAGAAATTAATACGTAAGCAAATTTCTGGTTGAGATTTTCTTTTTGGTGGTGGAGGGGTACGTACAGGACCGGTCAGTTGAGCAAAATGATTGTTGACACCTAGTTGAGTAGGATCTCGCTTTTTCAAAAGATTCAATTCCCTTTCTCCTTTTTCACAGTCGGTGCTAAAGGAAAAGCTAATAGATATGATGTTATAACTACTAAAGCTTTGGTTATAGGAATTTTCTTGTTCGTTTTTTTTTTTTGGCTTTGATAGATAACTTGGTATAAGATGTTAATGAAATTCTAATTCTCAGTCCTGTCTTTGGTAGAAATTAATTTGAGGCCTTACATCTTGTGTTTTCTGTTTTCTAACAGAAGCTCAACTAGTTGAGCTGAAAAATGAGTGAAGAGGCTCAATTAATACTTACATTTTCTAAAACCAAAAACAAATTGTGCTCCTATGATGTTGCAATTTTCCTTTTTTATTTTCCTCTTATCCTCTGGCTGAGTTATAAGCCCTTGGTTTTAATTCAATGTACTAATGGATTCCATTTGGGGGTTTTGAAAGGGATCAGTGAAATTTGGGGGCAGTAAGAGCTTTGAGCAATGGGATTCGTTAACTGCAAAGTTCTCTGGAGCATCAAATATCCCATTTCTGTTACTGCAAATGCCTCAGATCATCCTTAATGCTCGCAATCTTTTGGCTGGTAACAAAACAGCCCTTCTAGCCGTCCCATGGCTGGTAAATCATTACAGCTGCGTCTTTGTTATTTATAGCAATACTATGTAATTTTGTCATGCTCAGCTGAGTGATGTCTCAATCCTCTTCCATGATTTTGTCATGCTCAGCTGAGTGATGTCTCGATCCTCTTCCATTATTACATCATGGAGAGTCTAAGATTCAAAACTTCAAACAATTTTATTTTCCTATTTTTTATAATCAACCAGGCAGATAATTGCCTTTGAAATTAAGGAACTGAATGTTGCAAATGCAGGGGATGTTTACTGGTTTGCTGGGAAACCTTTCACTCCTCTCATATTTTACAAAGAAGAAGGAGAATGAGGTCATCGTTGTACAAACATTAGGTGTGCTATCACAATATGTGGTATTTGCACAGCTTGCACTGGCTGAAGCCATGCCTCTGCCTTATTTTGTGGTTACTTCAGTTGTTGTCGCAGCGGGACTTATATTGAATTTCATGAATTATTTTGAATGGCTCAATTCTGGATTATGGCGTCTTTGGGAAGATTTTATTACTATTGGCGGGCTGTCTGCACTTCCCCAAGTAATCCCCCCCTCCTCTTTCTATCAATCTGTCTATTAGCACTCCCAAACACATGAGCATCGAGTATTTATTTTGGTATTTAGATAATGATGATGTTTCTTAAATTTTTGGTTCAATATTGACAATGAAAACATTAATACAGATTATGTGGTCTACCTTTGTCCCGTATATACCAAACAGTATCTTGCCTGGGGCAATAGCTTTTGTTATAGCAGTGGCAGCTGTTATTATGGTAAGTCTACACTACCTGTGGGCTGTTCATTTGTTGTTATATATGTCAGACAGATGAGTTATGAGTCATACATGAGGAAAGCATTGGCACACAGCTCAGTTTAATTCTAGGTGCATAAAGTTTCCTTTCTTTTGTCTATGGTGTTGATAAATTAATATTCTTACTCATGAAGGAGGAGAGAAGCCCATCTCTAAGAAACCATACATTAAGAGTTGATAGAGAAATTGCGGAGATTGTCTTCCAACATGATTAAACTTTTTGTGCTGGACAATGAGGGAATCTCTTCATCAAAACAATCAAGACATTTAATAACTCTTCATTGTTAGATGCCTTAATGTTTCACATTGGTGAACTCATCGAGTAAGACACACTTTAGAGTCACTTTCCAAACCATAAGAGTTCCTTCCCTTTCTTATTTTCAAAGGGACTTCTCAATATTGTTCCCTGTCATGCAAATAGAATCATGGATATAATGTACTTCTTGTTATCACGTATTTATTTAATGTCAAAGATTACCGAAGGAAAATTCATGATATGATTTGTAGATAATCAGTCACAAAGAAATATTGCTCAATTTCGAATGTGGTCAAACTAAAATTAAAGTCACAAAGGGTCCTTTATGTATTTCAGTTGGTTTAGATCAATTGAAGATCAATTGAAGTGGAACAAAGAGAAGTGTAACTGTGTCAAAAATTTAATCACATTTCTTCTACGGATATTTAATGAGAGGAGTATATATATAGTGGAACAGTAATGAATAAACAGTAGGGTTTTGAACAAATGGTTTTCCCTCTTGTTTCTGTTCTCTATGCTTTTCAACACTAGGTAAGTGTAACACACCCTTAGTGGACCCTATTTTTTACACTTATTTTCTCCTCTCTTCCTTTCATTACTCAAACAAAAGAAAATACTATAAAAATTACTTCTCTTTTCTTCCTTTTCCTCACTTCGTTTCTTTACAATTGAAAAATTAAAATCAAAGGGGCTTATCTCGGTACATTCCATCTAGACAAATTCATCTCAAAACTGCTGTGAGATTAGGCGCCTTTGATATGAAAATGAACAATTCAAGTTTTTTCGTCTGGTAAAAATGCTTGTGTTTAAATGCTTTTTCATATTTGAAATTTCTTTAGAAGAGAGATTGGAAATTTGTGTCATTTCTAAACATTTAGCTGCTAAGATTTGCAGGCACGACTGGGAAAACTTTCAGAGAAAGGTGCGAAGTTTGTTGGAGCAATTTCTGGGTGGACAGCTACCCTTCTCTTCATGTGGATGCCAGTTTCACAAATGGTAAGCTAAGCTTGTCTTGCTGTTATAGAATTGCAACATATTTAACAGGGAAATCTCTTTTATATTTACACTGAGAATATGTGCTCCTGTTCAGTGGACAAATTTCCTAAATCCTGATAACATCAAGGGCTTATCAGCTTTCTCAATGTTGCTTGCTATGATGGGAAATGGACTTATGATCCCACGTGCACTCTTCATTCGTGATTTTATGTGGTAATGCTCTTGTCCCTCCAGCCTTTTTGTGTTTTCAATGGTGATATAAGATAGTCATTGTTCTGTATAACTTGCATCATACAGTACATCTATATCTATTACTATATTTTGGAAACAGCTCGCTTTGTATGAAACCACACATCCTTACTCAAACCATAAATTTTGGAAGCTAAAAGGTTTGAACTCAATCATGACCACTCAACCTTTAATCCATTAGAAATTTTGGTAGTTCAGAAGTCATTTGCTATTTCTGGTTGATTATTCCTCCACATGAAAATTGTTATTTAAATTATAATTAAATAAAATATATTACTAAGTTAAAGTGATTTAATGACAAATAATGTATCTACTTAATTACTAACTTTTATTTAGGAGTACTGGACTTTTAGTTTCAAAAGGGATGTCTTTCTGGTTTTCTCAACCTAATTTTTTTTTTTTTTTCAGTTTTGCAACAAATGGATTTATAAATTACTGTTAGTCCTTCCCTTCACTCAAGTAAGATTTGTGAAGATTCTCAATACTAAGATAGAAACAATGGATGATAAGGAGAGTGGAGATCAAAGTTCTCAACCAAAATTTTGGGTATCAAAATGCTAGCATTGACACTCTTTTTAAAGGTTTTATTTATTGCATAATGGTTCAAGGTATGCTAACTTAGTTACCTCCACTATTTTTATTTAATAAATTTAGCTATTCCTACATGTCACGTAGATCCTACAACTAGTTACTAAAATAACTATGCCTGTCGTCTACCATGGTATTGTATATAATGACGGCTAGCATGACATATATTGCAAAGACTACCATATACCTTAGTACTTGCGGTTAAAAGAAGGGCAGTCCTATGAAGCAATTGTGATTCTTGATGTTTATTGACTCCAAATCTGTTGGTGGAATCCACCTTTTTTGTGAGAAAAGAAAGGTTGTTGCAGTGGAGTGGTCTGTCCAAATGGCTACTCTCTCCAACAGAAAATCTCCATGCATAAATTATCTACGATCAATGTAAAATATTGTTTTGTCATCTTTTGATTGAAATGGAAAGTATCGCAGAATTCTTGTACATATATCGTTTGGCTTCTTTAGATTGCTAGGAGGTTATATGCCAACCAATAAATTTTGATGAAACTGCTTCTCGACCTGGTTTAACACACCCTTTATTGTTAAACTTATTCTTTTATGTCTAGGTGAATTATTGGTATATACACATTAACAAAATGATGGTTCATCTACGATTGCAGGTTCCTTGGTTCATCTTGGGCTTCTTTGTTTTATGGATATGGGAACATTTTATGCTTGTACTGGTAAGAAAACCCTAACTAATGGCCCATATCTACTGGTATCTTTAATGTTTTTTGAGCAGCCATTTGGATCTCAAACTGAAACAAGGTATTGTATTGTGATTGCAGTTTCAAAGCTATTAGTAAGGAATTCTTCTTTGCAGCATCAACCGGTTTGTTTTTGTGGATAGGTTGTCCCTCTTCCTCGGCAGTGCAACAAGCCGATTACTTTTTTAGTTATATACAGAAAAAAAAAAAAAAATGTTTTGGCCCATCCATTGATTATAGTGTTTTAGGTGGAAAATATCTCTGACATAATTATCCTTGTAACAGGAATGGCTCTGTGGAGAGACACCGTAGTTTATGGTTATGGCTCACCTCTGACATCTTTAAAAGAGTTGGTTTTTGGATCTTAATCCAAAGTGATTACTGCAAATAGATCCCAACTGATGCAGAAGTGACCTGGCCTCTAAATCCTGAGCATGAAATGTAGAAAATTATCCTCCGCTGTGATGCCAGTGCTTGATCGACAGACATCTGCGACACTAGAATGCCAAGAGGTTCAAGTATAAAGCATGTCTCTCATGGAAACATATCAAATTAGAGAAATAAGAAAATTAATTGTTCTGTACTTAAAAGAATCTAAAGTGCTTAATTTTTGTTGACATAACTAATTAAATTATTTTATAATTTATGATCATTTAACCTACGAATCGAAGATGTTGCTCAATTGAAACAAACTTTATGTTTCTAAAATCCTAAATGATATATATTTTAACGAGTTTCCTTCTGGTTGACAAGTTATGGACCCATTATATTGAACTGATAATCTCATACATCTTCTAATCTCAGTCTTAAGAGGAGTTTGCTCTTTGACAACATTATTAGTCCAAATCCAAAAACTATACTCAAAAAATGTTGCAAATGTGAAAAATTTGCTCCTTTTGCCATGTGCGTTGAAGAGGAATGCCTGTTGCATGCTTGTTTTCATCAAACAATGTGATGATTTAGTCCCAGTCTGGATAGTGAAAGTGTGTTATCTTATCTCATCATTATAAATTTTTCAAAATTTCACACAAAATATAATAAACAATTCAACTTTTTCAATTCTAAAACAATAATAATATTAAAAAATAATATTTTAACAATATTTTATTAAACTTTCATCTTAACTCATTATGACACCTCGGTAAATTTTTTTACTTATGTTTTATTGAATAATCATGCTTGTGGTATGAATCTGAGGTATTAATCGATTTCATAGGATCTTAACAAGAGAATTCTTATCAATAATAAAGAAAACATAAGTAAAGCTGCATTACAGACAAATATATAAACATAAAAAATAAAGAAAATTAAAAAAAAAAGGTAAATAGAAGTACTAAATTATTATTATTTTTTGATAAGTAGCATAGAAGTACTACATATGAACTATCTTATGACCTGCAAAATGCATTTGCATATTTTCAATGGGAAAATATAAAATTTGATCATCAGAAACGAAGGTGTGTTTGTATGTTACAACTAACTACTCGTATTCCCACGCAATGTACATGAATAGTTTGAGCTATTAAACAGAAAACTGCAAGTAATTATGTTAGCATACCAGTGGCCATTATGCAATAAACAAAACCTTTACAGGAAGAATGTTTGCACCTTAATTTCTAAAATCTTTTTAGTACCTTGATTTTCTTTTCTCTAATCATCCTTTGCAATTCAGCCCATTTCTTAGAAGCATAATGTTAGGTATATAACAGAACTGCCCAATTCAACTACTTCTAACGGGATTTTTTTTTTCCCAACTGTCCCCTTCATCTCCTGGAGGAAGTCTTCAAACGTCTTGGAAGGCAGCTCCAAGAAAATGCCTCAGCGTTCTCTCTCTTTAGTCCAGACAGCTCTTACATTGGTACTGAACCCCTTCCAAGATGTTTGGACTCTTAAGTGGCCGTTGACCTATTTGCAGAAGTGGGATTCAAATATAACATGAGTGAGAGGATTAGCAATCAAGTCTTCCTTATTTTGCCCCTTACATCCCTTGAGGATTAATGATGGATATTCTTGTCGGCTTGAGAACTATGAATCAAGGATTCACTCTTACCTATTGAACCAGAAACTAGGGTTGGAATTATATAAAGAAAAAGACACTTGGCATCAACAAAACTTCAATCAATTCTAGAAACTTATATTATTTTTCAATTCATAAGTTGCGATCAGAAAATGGGGAATTTTATTAAGGACAAAGTTTGGTGACAGAAGATAGAGTTGGCAGAAGCCTAGAAGGTCATATAGGAATAGATATGCCAGAGGCATAATTTTAGTACCTTAGGCCTGTTTCTGAAGGTCTTTGATGTAAGCAATTCCCAAATCTGACATAACTCTAGTGCACGTTTGATGCTAACAAGTGAACAAAGAGATTTCAAGTTTCAAATAACCACTTTCATTTATAAAGAGATGGTTATAAAGCAGGAGTGTAATACTACTAACTACCTTATCCATGATTCTGGAAAGCTCTTTCAGCTTCCTCGTTCTTTCCAAGTGTACATGTTCCTTATTTGACACAGTCAGTGAGGACATCAAACAATTAAGGCCTTGTACTGATAGATTTGAACAGTATAATACACGATACATAAAAAAGTAGAGATCTATTTAAAAAATGTGTTACAGTCACATCTACTCCATATTTACCGTCAGTATACATAAGAGTCCATAGCATATCAAGTTATCATTATCGTTCCATGTCTGTATACCAATTGTATGAATTATTTCCCGGTATAAGAAACTAGAAAAACAGCTAGCATATAAATATTGAATCTTCATCTATTTTACTAAGCAACAACTAAAAGAAAGCAATGCATAGAATCAACTTCAAATACGGCAACCACATTACTAGTATAAATGAAAAGGAAATTCACTAAACGCTAGGCAAGGGGGAAAATGATGGAGCTAGACTGCTTTCCACAGTTATAGACGGCTTCATATTTTTTTCACTATTATTTAACTAACCAGCAGTAAATATCCAGTTAACAAAGATATACAAAATAGTAGAATGAATAAATCATTGTCTTACCTTCTCGCATCTCTGTCACCTTAGTCCCGTTTTGTGCTCTTCGAAGCAGTACTGAAAATCCATACAAGACAACAAGGTTTGAATTATACAAGTGCTTTTTAGAGCTTATGATATGCCAGCATATGAGGCTTTGAGTGGCTCCTTTTCAGGGCCTATCTTTCCTCTCCAACAGTTAAACCAGCACAACATGGCTGGAAAGATTATGCTGAAAGGGAAATGACCTAAAGCAGAGTGAAGAAATCAAGGAACAAAACCTCTAGAGTACTAAAATAAGTAATTTATTAAAGATTGTATAGTATAGCACTTACAAGCAACTAAATACTGTATAATGTATTCTGTCCTTTGCAAAATGGCAGAGCTATTGACGCTTCACTATTTGCATCTGCTGCTCACAAAGTACAAAGGGTACAGATACCCATGGAAGGGGGGAATGCATGAAGCTAAAAGGGGGAGAAAATAATGGCATTATGTCAAAATTGGTTTCACGAGTTTGTTCTCAGTCCTATCATGCCAAACGCACAGAAGGACCAAAAACTTCTTATAGAGGTACATGTGCAGCCTAAAACATAACGAAAGGACGTTTAAAAAATGCAGGGTAGAGACCATATGTTTCCGAAATGATGATTTGTGGATCTTTGTCAAGACTATAGTGAAAAAATCAAGAGCAGAAAATAATGAATCCTGTGTCCATAAGGGGTGTTCCTTGACCCTAAATTTCTTTTATTTTTTATTTTTGTTTTTATTCATGGTCCCAAAACACAGTATGGGAAATCATTACCTCTAATTAGGAAACAAAGTTTTCCAGGGTGAATGTTTCCCCCTCCTAGGAGGGCAGGTCAACTTCTCTTTCTGCTCTGAAGCTTTGACTGTTAGTTCAACATTTTTTTTCCTTCCCTTGATATCCAAGAACCCAGAGAAATGGAAATATCCTTTTTCTATAGACTGCCAGAAAGGGATGAAGAACTTCTGCAAAGTTAACGGAAAAAGATATTATTTGTAAAATGTAGAGGGTAAGTAGCAAAAATTGAAAAGATTCTCCATGTCTCTGGGAGACGAAGTCAAAAGGAATGAATGCAGAAACTGCTCTTTCAACTGCAATGATTCTACTTCACCAAAATACAGGGCATCTCAAACCTAGAAGAATCGACAACTAACCAAACTAATCAGGTACAATAATTTGGATTGTAAGTAGAAAATTTGAATATAAAATAACTTATAAATATTTCAAAAATAAATCAAAATTAATAACAGGGATCTAGAATTGGTGCTTTCCTTTCTCAAAGCAGGAAGCATAAGTGTGAATGTGTGTGTGTGTGTGTGTGAGAGCGAGAGAGAGAGAGAGAGCATTGAAGAAAGAGATGGTATCAGTGGATGTTAAAATAACAGTGAAGAAACCATGCAAGAACAGTATAATGAATGTGATGGTAAAAAGGAAAGATGAAAGACATAAATGAGCATCCTGTGCCACTAAAGAATCTACTGAGTGCATAAAGGTTTCAGTAAATTCAGTTCATAAGTACTTCAATGGGAAACTACAAAACTTAGGAGCCGTCATCCCTGCCATGCAAGATGAAGATATCCAGAATAGGATAGAGCCATGCCCTCTGCAAATTATAAGTCATATCGTTTTTTGTTAGTGTCCTAAACAACATTTTCTTTGGCCTTTCTTGTCCTTGTGATAACAGCATTTCATGAAATTTGGACTTTGTGATGAACAACTGTACACCTCAGATGTCCTAGAATTAAAGAGACCGAAGATCAGTAAAAGAGATATTGACTGTCAAGAATACAAATAAACTCAAGGTGGTTTGAATAGCAGTCTGGGTACTGTAAAGCGGAGGTGAAGGGGGACTTGAAGAACGACGTGATAGTGGTCCAATACTGCCGAAAATGATACTGGCTCAGCTGTTTCTGAAAACTTACCAAATGAGGAATTGGGAAGGGAGGTGAGGCTCCAATGCAATAGATAATACAAGGGTGATAAGTAAAGGGAGGTAAAAATATAAGAAACAAGCAGGCCACTTCTCCTTGCAGCTGCTTTTTCCTCATTTAACGCAATAAATGCTTTTCCTAAAAAAAGAATAAAATATTTTTATACTTATTAATGCAGTTCAGAACTCTATTGTTCAACTTATTGTTAGTGTTAATTACGAAAAACACTAAGTAAGAATTGATAATGGATTAATTCTAATGCTCTTGAGTTTTTTTCTTTTGGGGGTAAAAAAATGCTCTTCAAATATAGAAACAGACTTCGATCAGTTTAGAAGAAATGCAATGTGATAATATAATTGCTCTAGGCCAATACAAAGGCAGCAAGAATGCATACCAAAAATACTTCAGGACCCAGTGTCTAAATATAGAATTGGAATGTTGCAGTAACACATACTTCCATTAGTGCTCAAGTGGTAGGCTATCCACAATAGACATCTCCTGTCTTCTGTTTTGAGCCAATCTATCATATATTCTTTCTCTTATACATTTCCTTTACCAGTTTCTGAGCATCAACCTTCTTTCCTGGTCTAGCAAACGTAGCACTAATTCGTAAAAGGGTACTTTCACATGGAACAAACCCTTTCTCTTGCATCTCTGTGAATAATCTTTTTGCCTCAGCTCGATATGGCACTTTCCATGCCATGTCTAACTCTGGCCGATTAGATAGATTGCACCAGCCACATATCAGTATGTCATAAGTTGAAGAATTTAGAGACACCCCTCTTGCCTGCATCTCATTTAAAAGCTCTCTAGCTTGGTCCATCTTCCCCACCTTAGCAAAATCACTAATAAGCACATTGTAGGTGCTAGTTTTGGGAACAAAACCTTTAGTTACCATTTCACAGTAAAGTTTTATTGATTCCTTCTTATTTCCAATCTTGCCATGTCCAGAAATTAAAGTATCATAAATAGAAGCATTAGGGACAAATCCTCTTTCCTGCATTTCACCAAATAAATCATCTGCCTCTTTCATCAAACCAGCAGCCGAAAGACCTCCTAGAAGGAGATTGTATGTAGCAATATTCGGAGAAACTCCTTGAACCAACATCCTAGAATACACAATGAAGGCCCTCTTTACATGGCTGCTTACACAATACCCACGTATAAGGGCATTGTAAGTAATAGTATCTGCTTCAAGCCTTCTTTGTGTCATATCTTTCAATACTGATGTGGCTTTCCTGGTCATCCCTAGCCTGCATAAGGTACTGATGAGAGTGTTATAAACCGCCCGATCAAGTTTAAGCCCCATACCGACTAGTTGCTCATGCATATGCAAAATTGAATCTGCCCTCATACTCTTTGCAGATGCACCAAGCAGAACTCTATAAGTGGTTAAAGTAGGGTGATGACCCAGCATCAACATTTCATTCAAAATGTCCATTGCTCTCTTAATATCACCATCTTCACAAAGCCCCGTAATCAGAATGTTCAAGGAGATTGAATTTGGCATCAAGCCTTGGCTCTTCATCTCATTCCAGAGTTCAAAAGCATTTTTGAAGTTCCCCCGCTTACAATAAGCATTAATCATGGTGTTGTAAGTAGCATGGTCTGGAGACAAACCCAAATCTCTCATTCCAGTATAAACAGATTGTAGTTCATAATTTCCCAGCTTCATTAGACCGTTAATCAAAACATTATATGCAACAACATCAAACCTAATATTTCTGTGTGTCATTTCTTGGGCCATGTTAAGAGCATCTGACTCCTTACCAACTTTGAAGAAGCCATCCATTAAGGACGTATAGTTAACATGGTCAGGCAACAAGCCCCTAGACATCATACCTTTGAATAGTCCCTCAGCCTCCACCATGCTTCCTCCTCTTTTCCAGTTGTTCACAAAAGCATCAAGTATAAAACGGTTATCTTCTAATCCTCCCACTTTCATCTCATTATATAGATCAAGAGCAGTTGCTTGCTTACCTGCCTTGAAATGGCCACCAATTAGTGTTGCGTAAACAAAAGCATTTGGCAAGATATTTTGCTGCACCATCTTCCTCAGTGCATTAACAGCTTCACCAAGCATTCCTTTCTTTGTATACCCATTTATGATAGAGGAGTAGGTAATAACATTTGGAAAAGCATGCTTCTGCACCATTTCTTGCAGCACAGACTCCGCAGTATTCATGTCTCCTAACTTGCAAAGCCCATCAATTAGTGCAGAATAGGTGATAGAATTTGGAACTACGTTAAGCTTCAAAAATGTTCTGAACATACGCGCAGCCTCACTGGCTTTCCCAACCTTAAAAAGTCCATCCATAAAAGCACTAAGTGTGACCACATCAAAAATAATGCCACGAACTACCATTTGGTTCAGAAGAATAAAAGCCTCGACATCTCTTTCTGCCTTTAACAGAGAATCAACAAGGATAGTATATGAGACGTGGTTGGGATCCACACCCATCTTCTCCATCTCCATCAGAAGAGCTTTTGCTTCAGCTAATCTCCCATGCTTGCAAAGGCCATACATAATTGAACTGTAAGTAACAACATCGGGGAAGAACCCGTTCATAACCATTTCCTCATAAACAGAAAGTGCTTGCTCAAGCCCTTGCTGGTTACAGGATGCACTGATGAGGGTAGTGTATGTAATAAGGTTCGGCTTCAAATGCACACTGTCAGCCCCATCCTCAATATCCTCCGTTTTCAAAACCGCACACTCCTCATTTGTCTGAGACCCCAAAACCTCATCGATAAGACTCTTGGCCTGAACAAAATCACCCATCTTGCAAAACCCATTTATCAAAGTATTATAAGTAACAATGTCAGGCAAATAACCGTTATTTTTCCAATTCTCCATCCATTTGAATGCGTGGTCAACTTCCCCCGCTTTGCAATACCCATTAATCAAAGCATTCAAACCCATAGTATCTCGATGAATCCCCCCACTTACTAAATCATCCATGACCCACTCTGCATGCTTTACCAGCCCAATTTTGCAAAACCCATTAACCAATATGTTTACAGTAATAGAATCTAGATACACCCCCTTCTTTACCATTTCTGACAAAAATCCAAAAGCCTGATTAGCCAGTCCTTGTTCACAGAACCCCCAAATGACAGTATTATAGGTAACAGTATCAACGTCTGCACTCCTAAGAAAATCCAATGCCAGACCCAACTTCCCCACTTTACACCAAGAATGAACCAATATGTTGAAGGTGAAAACATTAGGCTGAACCCCACAAGCGAGCATGTCATTGTAAATAACCCATACCTGATCAACCAAACCAGAGGCATTGAATTCGTATAGTAGCCGATTCCACAAGGGCACAATGGGAACGAAACCGTGGTTTCGCAGAGAGAAGAAGGTTTGAGAGGCTTTGGAAAATCTTCCACACGTCAAGTAGAGGTGGATGAGGGTGCAGAAGAAGGAGGCATAAAGATGGGTCTTGGACGATGAGAAGGGAATGACATTTGTGTCGCTATTGGGATAAGGAGGGACGTTTGTGAGAGAGGAAAGTGGATTTCGATTGGGTTTTACGTACGATGAATAATTGGAGTGTTTGGTGGAGGAAGAAAAAGAGAAAGACTGGAAGAGACATGTAAAGGAAGGGAGAGTCTTTGTTTGCTTCTTCAAGAGCTGCACCATTTTGCTTTGATTCTCAGCAGTCGAGACAGATTTCCACTAAATATCCTTCATTCGTCCGATAACAGAGGCGGAGTAATATAGGGAAAAACTTCAAACCGGACTTGGTGTTTAGTTGTATTTTACACCTCCTAAAACAATGGACGATTTACATTATTCACTATGGAATCGATTTGAGGAAATAATTTCCGCTTTTGAGTTCTCTCTCTTTCTCCTGAGCCTCTCTCTCTCTTCTCCCTTTCTCCTCTCTCCGTGTCTCGATTTCAGACTCTCGATTCTCTCTCTCAATTCTTCTTCCTCTGCCAGGCCCTTGCGCCATGCCGTGACACCAGCGAGCCACCCACTTCTGGAAGTAACCACCCGAGCAACTGTTAGGGCCTCTCACAGGGATGGGCGCAGGTGGGAGACGAAGGGGACATCAGAGGAGATGGGAGGTATCGGGGAAGTGAACGAAGTGAGAGTGAAGTGGAAGGTTAGGGATTAGACAGGGGAACTCGCAACGCTGCGTCTGAGAGAGGACTGAAGCTCACCGTTTCATAGTCAAGCCGTAATTACCCGCTCTTTTCTCTCTCGATTGGTGACGAATCTCGTCCACACGTTTTAAATATCAAAACTGTGTTTTAAATATAACGGTTAATTTTAAAGCAAGTCCAATATTTTAAACTCTTCAAATATTTTAAATGTCCTAGAAATATTTATATGAAATATTTTTAGTATTATTGAATTAAGCCTGATTTTAAGTAAGATAATTATAATATTTTTAAAGAGCTTAAAAAATATTATAATTGTAGAAAATCATTTTATTAAAATGATTTCAGTTATTTAAAATATTATGAGATTTAAATTATATTGAAAATTCTAATTAATTAGATGATTTTTTTCTCTTAAAGATATTAAACAAGACTTCATCATTTTATTAATGATGAAAAAATATTATTTTATAAACTAAAGTTTAGTTTAAATAATATTATACTTAATTCCTCTTAGTACTTTTAGCTAAGTTAATGTTTACGCATTTTTAAATCAGTATTTAAAACCCACCGTTAGGTCGTCTTGAAGACTCCAAGATAAAGGGTTTGGATTAAAATCTTACCTCCCTCTCTTTCTCCCTCACTTTTACCTTTCCCTCTCTCTCCCCTCCTGTTCTCCCTCCCACTTGGTTTCCCCCTCACCTGAGTCCTCCCTCTTCAGCCCCATTGCCACTGTGCGCCACGAGCGATGTCACCCGCCACCATAGTAGCTCCCTCTCACACCGGCGAGCACCATCCCACCGAACCCAACCCCTCACGACAGTCCCTCTTCCCCCACACAAGCCCCTATCTCCTCTCGAGTTTCTCACTTCGCATGGCCATAGCACCGCCGTCGTCAGCCTCCAGCTCCACCGAGCACTACCATGGGTCTCTTCTGACCTCCCTGTTCCTCCTCCCCTTGACCCGAAGCCCATAGCTCCTCCCTAGGCCACGCACAAAACCCACGAGTTTCTCTCCCTAACACCTCCGTCAGTCGCTCCCACGGCCACCACACCACCACTAGAAGCTCTTCCTCCCACTGACGACCTCCCATAGCCACCCCCATTAGCCACGTACAGTGGCTGTCCACTGTGTATGGTGGCTGTTTGGGCATTGGAATAGCTAGATGTGGTCTTGGAATGGTTCATGGTGGCCTAGTGGTGGCGGTGAGGGGCGGAACACGGTGGATCTAGCCGTGTACAGTGCACTCGAGAGGGTGAGGGTTCATGTGAAGCTAGGGGCGGCTAGGGACTATGGCTGGCCATGGAAGGGCTTAGAAGGTGTTGTGGTGGGGCATGGTGGCAATGGAGTGGTAGCACGGTGGCTGGAGGGGCAGATTTGGCCTGAGGTGGAGGAACAGCCTGTGAAAGAGAGAGAGAGCGTGGGGGAGCTAGGTAGCTCGGCTAGGCATGGCCTTAACCGCCACCCACGGACTCCCCACCATGTCAGCCACCCTCGCATAGCCCAGATCTACCCAATAGAATCCTAGATCCAGTTCCCAAAATAGTCCCATTGTAAGGTCACAGTAGTGACCGCTATCGCCCAAACTAGTGGCTTCAAACGCCACTAGCCATGCCAAACAGCGAGCAACGCACAGGTTATCCCGTCGATAGTATAACTCTCTTTCATTTTATCCTTGTTATTATGTTAGTTGGTTGGTTAAGTTATGAACTGTGCTATTAGTAATTATGGAGTTCATTGTATTGTGGAGTTCACTATGTAGTGTGATGTGAAGTGTAATTGTGTGCGTGAAGTATTACGCGTAGTTGGTAAGTGTGCCGTGTAGTGCTGTAGACTGTGTTGGGAAGTGTGGTTATGAAGTAAGTGTTGTAATGGTGACGTGGCATTGTGTGAATTGGGAAGGTACACGTAAAGTGTATTCTCATGGTGTAGCATGGAATAAGGAGAGTATACGTGAAATATACCCTCCTGGTGTAGCGTGAAAAGGGAAGAATATACATGGAGTATACTCTATGTGGCATAACATAATGTGAAGGAAGTACACGTGGAGTGTACTCCATGTGGTGGAGTGATATACCGTGTGGCGTGTTGCAAAGATAATGATGGTTGTGTAGTTGATGAGTTTAGAGCTTGATGAATGGTGTCGGAAATTGTGGAACAATGTCATAAAATAGCTATGATGTGGCCTGTAGTCTGAGGTGATAGGTGTCACCGTGTAGTTGACTTATGGTTGGGAGTATCTGTGAAGTGACAGAATGGTGTAAGAATAGTGCAGTGAAAGCATGACAGGGGAATGTCACGAAGTGACATAATTAAATAAGAAGTCGTGCTTATGCTGAGTGAGGAGTTAGTGTAAGAATGACGTAGTGGAATGTTAGGTGATGTGACAAGGTCACAGTGTAGCTTGGGGGTAGTCTCAAGCTATATGACGTGACGTAAGGTGTAGTTATGAATGGAGTCTTGTTGTGTTAAGTGTTGGGATAAACTGTCAAAAGAGATGGGTAGCATGAAGAGTCACGTTAGTCGGGTTAAGAGAATGTTGCTATCAAAATATGGACTTGTTTACACAAGCAGGTGATCGACGTGTTATATGTTGATTTTAAGTGATAAGGATGTAAGGTATGTGTGTAATTTGGTGAGACATATGTGCCAGACGGATTTACCATGTGTAATGGGTAATCTGTCCTAAGCATAGGTACACTATGTTTGAGTCTCAGAACTAGCTTAGAGTCGTGTGATATGCATGGATGAGAATGATGATAATGATGAGTAAGCATAAGCTCGAGTGTAGGAAGTGACGTGTGTATTGTCTAAGATGTCGATGCGTGACTTAGTCAGTCTGAGTCATGCATCGGGATGAGGTTAATAAGAAGAATAAGATGAAGGTCTTTTAGTGTCTTAACCCTAAGGTGAATCATGCGTTTACTCTAGTAGGAAAGCACTTGAAGTAGAACATTAAGTTTGGAATAGGTAGTGACCGTAAGTGGATCCCCAAGAGTTTTAACATAGTAAAGGACACGTTAGAGCCCAGGGATAGAAGTAGAGTGTTTCAAGTGAAGTATAGTTCTATTTCTAGTTTAGTTGCTTATGCATTAGATAGAAAATGATGTCAAGGTTATGTGTATCCATATAGGTGCCATCTGACACGCACATGAATGGACTGCATGATATGAAATTAACATAGAGTCCGAGTAAGTATTATGTTCATACTCTTGGAGAGTTTTATAAATGATATGAAATGAAAATAAATGTTTCTTTTTACTATGCTTTACGAAATGAAAGGAAATGATGTTTTATGAAAAGTATACTAAGTGTTTAAAGGTATATGTATGTATGGCCCTTCTTGGCAGCCCCTTTTTATGCAATCAAAGTATTAATTGTATACATATGAATGGATGACTATACGCAGTATCTATTGTATGTATTTTCACAACATGAGATGTGAGGCTTATGTCTTGTGCTTTAAGTGATGTTTTAAATGATTCTAAGGAAGTGTTTTAAAATGTCCCTATGAACTGATGCTTTATGGATGTCATGAAAGATTATGTTTAATTTCATGCTTTTAAATGACGTTTTTCCATGAATGAACTGTTAAATGAAAATGACTGAAATGAATAAATGAAAGAAACGACTGAATGAAAGAATGTTTTAATGTATAAAAATACATAACGGCCATGACTGAATGAAAGGGTACCAAAGGAATGGGTAGATTGCAATGCTGGGTAAGTAGTACTGGTAGTGCACCCAGTGCTGCCCCTGATTGAAAGGAATTCCCAACTTGTGGCCACGAGCGAAATCCAAGTCCAAAGGAAGACCGCTAACCCCAACACACGGGGTGTAATAATGTGTACCGACTAAAGGAAAGTGATAAGAAAGAATGTATGAATACATTGAACTCTTTAAGAAATGAAGGCATTGAAGGGATAAATGTTTTACAAAAAGAAAATCCTTTTTAAGAAAACCCCGCCTAATGATGTTTTCAAAATGAATGTATGTCTTATGTATGCATAGTATGTATGAAATGATGAATGCATGAATAAAAACCTATGTTAGTATATTTTAACTGTATGAAGTAATATTTACTGAGTATTCGACTTATTTTAATTTTTATGTATGCCCCTCCCCCCATAGGAACTAAATGAGCAGAACACGTCAGGACAGACATGGCCCAAGGGGAAGAGCATAGAAGTCTAGGCATAAGAGTTTTAAATGTATGAGATGCCTTTTATTTTAAGTATGATGTTTTCCATTGTAAACCTCTTTTATTCTCAAACATGTTTATTTATAACATAGAGTCTGTATCTTGGGTATGGAAGCAAAATTTTTAAAAGGATCAGTAACTCCTGTCTCTTTTTTTCTAAAACTATTTTATAATAAGTTCCACCACAAGGATGGAGCGTTACACAAGCAAGCAACGACATCGTTTGGAGGACCAAAGAATAAATCCTGTCGTTTAGAGTCTGTCATTTTATTACTTATTTTACTGTCTGTTTTCACTTTAGTTACTACTTTACACGTGTTGCATTTTTATTAGACAAGTTAGTTATCCCTGCGTGGATATGTAGATTAGAAAAGGGACTGAAGCATCATTTGAACATTATGGAATATTGGCTCTATTGGAGGTTAAGGGATTCCCTTGAAGAATCCTAATATCATTACTGTTTCTCTCATTGGTTTTTTATCAAACACCTTTCGTTCATTTACTTTCCATCTCAGAATCCATTCCATCAACACATACGAAGCTCACCTTACAACAATTTCACTAACTACATCTTTTACACATAGATCAAAATCATTACAATTGGTATATAGAGCCCATGATCATAATGGTTGAAAATACAAAGTCCAACAAACAACAAGAAGAAATGCTTACTAACCATGATCAAAACATTCAGGAATTGCGGGATCAAATGCGCCAGATGAAGGATATGATGTGCACCATGATGGCTACCCAAAATCAGATCTAAAATCAACTTATTACTTGAGATCCACACATGAAAGTAGAACAGGACCATCTGAAAAATCGAAATCACAGATCACTGCTTCAAGCCTGCGATGGATCAAGCTAGATTTTCCTTTCTTTGATGGAGAGGACCTGGCGAGATAAATTTTCAAGGGTTCACACTATTTTGACTTTCATCAAACACCTGTTCCTCAAAGGCTCCTCATGGCTTCATACCACATAAATGGTGAGGCCTTCGTTTGGTATTAGAATGCTGCAGACATTGGCCAGTTCACATGTTGGCACACTTTCAAACAAGCTCTTCAACTGAGATTTAGACCCACAACTTATGATGACCTCATAGAGGCCATCACAAGGCTCAAACATGCCATTGCAGTAGCAGATTTGAAGCTCTCTCCAACAGGCTGACAAGACTTCCAAATTCTCATAAGCTGGGCTGCATCCTCAATGGTCTCAGAGATGAGATTAAACTTCCTCTTCACATGTTTAACCCAGTAAACTTGAATGCATCATTTGACCTCGCAAGGATTCAAGAAGAATACATGATTAGCTCGAAAAGGGCAACAAGAACATGGGGGGACAACGGCAATACATCAACTTTTAGTAGTGCCCATGGGGGATCATCCAGTGAAGCATATAATAGAGTAAATAAACCAGCAGTACCTACCAAAAAAATTTACTATATGCAACTAGATGAAAAAATGAAGAAAGGATTGTGTTACCACTGTGAAGAGAACTGGAACCCCTCTCGTGTCTATAATCTCCTAAGATTTACTTCCTTTAGAGCATCGAGGATGCATTAGAAGAAATAATAGAAGAGATTTTTTATGATCCCAAGGATTCAGAAGAGAAGGGGTTTAACCATCTGCTAGAAAATAACTCAAAAATTTCAATCAATGCCTTAACGGGCACTTCTATGGTGGTCATTTTGGTGTATTCAGAAAGTACTCACAAATTCCACGATCATTTAATTGTGCCAAAAAAACAACTTACCTATGGATGGGGCTGGATAACTCAAGGTTAGGGTGGCAAACGGAGAAATCTTGCAAAGTAAGGGCAGTTGCAGTAGTGTTGTAACAACTATACAAGGTACGAGTTTCTCTCCCTCATTTCATGTATTATCATTAGCTATGTGTGGTGATGTATTGAGAGTACAATGGCTTAAGGGACTTGGACCCATTACATGGGACTTTTCAAGTCTGAATATGAAATTCCAGTGGAAGGGTAAAATGGTGGGGTTGAAGGAAATGCAGCAAAGTGAAACCACTTTTGCTAATGAAGGAGATAAGTTTTTGTTGAATATAGTTCACAATAGTAAATGACTCATTTTACAATTAGTAGATACTGAGGTGGAGCAACCTAAAGGGTCTTGCTACTAAGAAATTGTTTAGCTGTTGGAACAATTTCACCAAGTATTTCAGGAGCCTATGGGGCTGCTTCCTACAAGGTTGCATGACCATAAACTAGTGCTGAAGGAAGGCACCAACCCAATCTCTACCAGACCCTATCGGTACCCCGACTACCAAAAGATAGAAATAGAGAAAATTGTTATTGAAATGCTCATAATTGGAGTTTTTCGACCCAGCTCCAGCTTCTCCTCCCCCGTGTTGTTAGTTAGAAAACAAGATGGAAGTTGGCGTCTATGTGTAGATTATAGATCCCTCAACCAAGAAACTGTGAAGGACAAATTTCCAATTCTAGTAATAGATGAATTACTGGATCAGTTTTATGGCTAAGTAGTATTTTCTAAGTTGAACCAAAGGTCTGGCTATCATCAAATCAGAGTAGTGCTTGAAGATGTTCATAAGACAGCCTTCCAAACCCACGAAGGCCATTACGAATTTTTGGTAATGTCCTTTTGGCTTACTGATGCACCCTTAATATTCCAATGGCTGATAAACATAGTTTTTAAACTGTTTTTGAGGAAATTTGTGTTAGTTCTTTTGACGACATACTGGTATACAACAACAGCATAAAGGAACATCTTGGTCATTTAAAACAGGTATTAAGAACTCATCCCATCACTGTTTGTATGCTAAGAGGTCTAAATGCCTATTTGGGGTGGCTGAAGTTGAATATTTGGGACACATTGTGACTGGTGAAGGGGTTAAGGCTGACCCCAAGAAGGTGGCAGCTATGTTGGACTGGCCAGTGCCTAAGAACACTAAATCCTTAAGGGGATTCTTGGGTCTCACAGGTTATTATAATAAGTTCATCAAGGGATATGGGCTTATTGCATCACCACTCACGGACTTGTTGAAAATCAACTCATTTGTGTGGAGTGACAAGGCAGCCAGGGCCTTTCTAGAACTTAAATCTGCAGTGACTTCACCACCAGTATTGAGGCTGCCAGATTTTTCACAACCTTTCACTCTAGAATGTAATGCAAGTTGTGGGGGCATAAGGGCTATCCTAATGCAAGGAGGGCAACCAATAGCTTTTTTAAGCAAGGCTCTAAAGGGGAGAGCCTTAGCCCTATCTATATATGAGAAGGAACTCCTTACTATTGTCACAACAGTTCAAAAATGGAGACCCTATTTATTGGGCTAGGCCTTCACTATCAAAACTGACTAATAGGCCTTAAAGTTTCTATGGGAGCAAAAAGTGGGCACTGTTACCTAGCAGAAATGGGTTACTAAACTCATGGGTTATGATTTCAACATTCAGTACAAAAAGGGGAAGGAAAACAAAAGTGGCAGATGCCCTATCTAGGAAGCACGAGTCTAATCAAGTCACAGAGGGGTCTTTGGCAGTTATTACCTATCCTACACCTCTATTGATTGATGAGCTCAATAACACTTATACCACATCAATAAAGTTTCAAGAACTCTTGACCAAAATTCACAAAAACCAGGATGTACCTAAAGGCTACACCCTTTAGCAAGGGTTGATCTTAAAAAAAGGAAGAAATTGTGGTGGATCCACAGTCTGCCTTCAAGAACAAGGTTCTAAAGTTCATACATATGGATCCTCATGCTGGACAATAAGGTTTCCTTAAAACTTATAAAAGGGCCAAAATAGATTTGTTCTGGAAGGGAATGAAGGACATTGAGAAGGTAGTGAGAGAGTGTGATGTCTGCCAAGTTAATAAAGTTGAGACTATTTTATCCACAGGGCTCCTGCAGCCACTCCCTATACTAGGACAAGCTTGGGAGGCAATTTCCCTTGACTTTGTGGAAGGCTTACCAGTTTCACAAGGAGCTAGTGTCATACTAGTGGTCGTGGATCGATTAACTAAATATGGTCACTTTGTAGCTCTATCTCATCTGTACACAGCTACTGGGGTGGCTTAAATTTTTCTAAGGGAGGTATTCAAGCTTCATGGTCTTTCTAAGACCATAGTCTCAGACCGAGACCATATCTTCCTAAGTTCCTTTTGGAAGACATTATTTGAGTTACAAGGTGCTGCCCTACATTGCAGTTCAGCCTATCATCTTGAGACAGATGGTCAAACGGAGGCACTTAACAAAACTCTGAAAGGATATCTCATTTGCTACGCAAAAGCCAAGCCTAAAAGTTGGGCTTAATGGTTATCAATGGTAGAATTCTGGTATAATACTTCCTATCACACATCAACTAAAATCTCACCATTTGAAACTCTCTACGGGTATATCCCCCTAAAACTCACCACCTACATACCAGGCACTTCATCAAATGACGTATTGGATAATTTATTACACATAAGAGACCAAACCAAAGAACTGCTGAAACAAACTTAGAAGCATCACAAGCAAGAATGAAACTTTATGCAGATCGTAGACAAACTGAAAGAGAGTTTACTGAAGGGGATTGGGTTTACCTCAGACTGCAGCCTTATAAATAGAAATCCATTGTGGCTCGACAGAACCTCAAGCTTTCTCCAAGGTTCTATGGGCCTTTCAGAGTGATCCAATGCTTGGGGAAGGTGGCCTATAGGCTAGATCTGCCAACATCTTCGTGGATTCACCCAGTTTTCCATGTCTCTTGCTTGAAACAAAAACTAGGTGACCAGATCTGCCCCTTACCAAAGCTGCCACCAGTGAACGCCGAAGGTGAAGTCTTGCCAGAGCCAGAAGCCATCATGGACTGACGTCTCAAAAAGTTAGGCCATCAGGCCACTACCAAAGTGCTAATCAAATGGGTCGGCGCCACCTAAGAGAACAATAGTTGGGAATCCCTTTGGAGGCTACGAGACCTTTACCCACACCTTGTGGGCATGGTGCCTTAAGAGAGGGAGATTGTTAGGGCCTCTCATAGGGATGGGCGTAAGTGGGAGATGAAGGAGACATCATAGGAGATGGGAGGTATCAGGGAAGTGAACGAAGTGAAAGTGAACTGGAAGGTTAGGGATTAAGATAGGGGAACTCGCAACGCTGTGTTTGGGAGAGGACTACTGTAAGCCACAATCACCCAGGTTTCTCCTCTTCTAAATAGAGCATCTTCTTACTCTTTAACCCAGCCCTATCGCATCCCACCATCCTCACATTTGCTTGACCACCAACGTTGTGCAAGAAGCTCCCTCACCTCCATTCTCTCGGCTGCAACCCGAAGCCACCACAGTGGACGTGACTTAGTCATCCTCCAGCAATAGGGAACTACCCTAGCACTGCTCATCGCCTTAACCGTCTTTTTCCACTACTAGGTTGCGCCTCCATTCGCAGCCAATAGCCCTTGCCCAATTCAATGGTCTAACTTGGGAAGAAATTATCGACTGGTTGGATTCAAATTTGACATTTGGCTTGAGAAGAGAGAGAGAGGGGTATAAATCCGTTTAAAGGAGAAAGAGAGATGGGGGAGTCTATGGAGTTGACTATCGACGTAAATTTTCATTGGGAAGTGATATTCCCACTTACAAATTCACCTTTTTTATTTATTTAGTTTGATAGTTAAACAAGTATTTTAGTATTTTTTTAAAATGTTATTATAATTTTAAAAAAATTAAGAAAAATATTTTTGCATTGTCATAACCATCAGTGAGATTTCTTTTGAGTAATATTATATACAATCATGGAGTATGTAAGGGTTGCACAATTATTTTGAAAAAAAAAAGGTTCATTATTAGAGCACTAGCATTGATCTATGGATATCTATATAAAAAACCATATTTGCATAATATGACTAAAAAAACACCCACATTGGCTTATGCATATGCATAAATTTAGCCAGCAGTGAACAGTTGTTATCCAAATTATTCATTCCATCAAACATATTTTAATTGTTATTTCTCTCTCCTTCCATTCTTTCTCTCTCAATCTTTTCCTCTTCTCCCTCCCTCAACAATACAACAAATCTTCACATACACATTCATTTTATTATATTTTTAATATAATATATAAAAAAAATTATATTTTTTATTATTGCATTTGTATTATTAATGTCAAATGTATATAGTGGATGTTAATTACAAAATATATATATATAAATTTTGATTTTAGAAAAAAATTAATAATAATAATAAAATAATTTATTATTATTTGGTCTCAAATATGCATAAGCCAATGTGGGAGTTTTGTTTGAATGGCAAAGTGATTATGCAAAAGAGGTAATTTTGCATATGCATATGCATAGACCAATTTTAATGCTCTTAAAAAATTAATTTTTTCATGTAAATCTCTTATTTACTTATTTTTTTTAAAAGATTACATGACACTTACACAATCCACAATTGTAAATATCATTTCTCTTTCTTGATATACATAGCAGGATCATTTTTTATTTGTTAGAAGGTATAGTATCATGAGAAGATGGGAAGATATAAATTGAATGGATAATGATAGATTTACTATTTCCTACCACTCCTTTACAATTTCATTAATAGTCACTTCTTTAACCATTAAGTAAAAATAAAAATTTTAAAAAAATAAAGAGAGTAGTAAACAAGTAGTATGAAGTAGTAAATCTATAATTATCCAAATTCCGTTGAATCCCTTGCGACACTCGTAATATTATCTAAGAAAGAGAAATGATATTTGTAGACATAAAATGCGCAAGCGTCACGCATTCTTTTTGAAAAAAATGAGTAAATATGAGACTCACGTGAAAAATTAAATTTTTAATAATGGACCTAATTCTTTTTCTAAAGGAATACGTAGTACTTATATAATTTATGACTGTATTTAACATTATTTTTTTCAAAGATGGAGAGAAAAAAAAGTAAGCGGGGTCTTCCCTCACGGTGTCCCCATTAGTTGATGTACAGAATTGAAAAGGAATTCCAGATGATTCACATTACAGGCAGTAAATTGATAGAATAGAGAGGGAAGAAAGAGACCGGTCTCAGGGCCATTATCTCCTACTCCAAATCTTAAAAAATCCACACTCCTATATCGATCTATGTCCAATGGTTCCTACTCTCTATTGCGTATAATGTAAATCCTGTAGAGGATAAATTCCAACAACCCTTTCAAGCTATTTACTTTTTGTTATCGACTCTATAGGTTCTTCAATAAACACTGGTTCTTCAATCAAGTTTGAATGATAGGTCGTTCCTGCATTTTGGATATGAAGTCTCATTGGAAGTTTTAGGTTCTCTTTGGATACATAAATACTCTCAATCCATCTTATTTAATCTCATTTCATTATTACAATTCTTTCAAATTTTTATATAAAATATAATAAATAATTTAATTTTTTCAAATTTTAAAATAATAATAATATTAAAAATTAATATTCTGATAATATTTTATTTAACTTATCTAAAATCATCTCATCTCACTATTCAAACGAATTACAAATGTACTATCGAGATATTGGGCTCTTATTGTATCTCATACACATTCCGACGATTGGCCGAGTTCAAACTGGATCTATTGTTTTCATTAAAATTAACTTGGGAGGAGAATGTTTTCGTTAAAATTTTCTTTTATAAACGTTAATAAAAAAGAAAAGAAAATACATAGTCGAATTAAAGGCTATCACAAGCCAATATAATTTTCTTTTAAAATATTAGTTAATTTATTTATAACAGAAAAGATTGATTTTTAATTTTAAAATAAAATAAGATAAAATATAATAAAATAAAAAAGAGAAAAAGACACTCTACAACGTGGTGACTAGCTTCTTGCCACCGCTAGTTAATTGAGAGCTAAGAGCATTGATATTGGTTTAATTAAAATTATCTCTAAAATTTAGTTAAAAATATATATTTTGTATAAAACCAAAATCATTAAGATATAATTTCATATTGGATTAGTTAAAATAATAATATAATTTTTTTAATAATAATTTTTTTCATATTTTATAATTACACTAACCATATGTTAATTAATAATTTAAGTTTTACTTAAATTATATTTCCCAACTACTATTTTTCCTCAACCTATTATTTTTCATTTATAAAAAAATGTGTTGGAACCTTACCTTCTGCTTGTATATTAGTTTGCACAAAACTAATATATAAAAAATGTATACGCATATGAAAAAATGTACAGAAAAAATGTGCAGTTGGTTAGGTTCCTCCTAACCTCCTGCTTCTATATTGCACAAAAATGTACATGTTCCTCCTGCACATGTACAGAAACCTTACCTCCTGCTTATGCAATATATTAGTTTTTCATATACAAAAAATGTATATGTTCCTCAACCTAAACTCCTACTTGTATATGCAGTTGGTATATATTTTTAGAATAAAATAATTCTCTTGAAGATGAACAGTGTATCTCCAAATTTAAAGAATATTTTAGTGATATTGTAGTTCATATGTAGAGCTTCCTTATTTTGACTACTTCAATACAGACCATTTTATTGATATTTTGCCAAATTTTAAAGATGCACTAGCATTTGGCTAATGTCAGTGTTCTTTACCATCTTTACCAACTTCAATATCCCCATGCATAACATCTTTACCAAGTAATGAGCTGCTTCATTAGTTGCCCTATAGTGCTACAAATGAACAGAGAATCTTGTGAACAGCTCGAGCTCGGCTTGTGTATTCTCAAATTGAGTTCAGTTCATTTAATAAATGAGATGTTTATAAACACGAATATAGATTCGAATATTGAACGAGCAAAACTTGTATAAACTCGACTTGATTTAGGCCAATGAACAAAGCTTATATAAGCTCGACTTGACTCATTTAAACTTGTTTCAAAGCTTGTAATGTGTTATATATGTATGTGTTATATTTATTACATATTAGTTATATTTTATAATTATATATTATTAATTTATTTATAATTTACCTTATTTAATATATTTATTATGCTCCCAAAGTGTGTATAGGTTAATTTATATAATAATATATTATACAACTAGAGCTTTTGATTTATTATCTTATCTATATAAATATATATTAAATAGTATAGTTTATTATATTTATCTTATGTATTATTTTTTAAATTTATAACTATAAGTAAATTTATTTCATAAAAAGTTATGCTATAAGAACTTTTTAATCAAAACTATTTCCTTGAATAGTTAAATGTTACAGTTATTTGTAAAACTTAATTTTTTTTTTTATTAATGAAAACATAAGATTTAGAATTTTCAAAAAAAAAAATTCAAGTTCAAGCTCAAATCGTTTGTTTATTTTTAATCGAGTTTGAGCTGAATTCAAACAACATGAATGATTAACAAGCTGAGTTTGAATAAGAATATTTGAGTTCGAATGAGTAAAGACGCTCATTGAGCTCGAGTACCCTTATTCACATCCGACTCGACTCGGTTGGTTTGCAGCCCTACTGCCCTATGAACATGCTTGATCTTTTCATTTTGTAGTTTTGACAACATCTAGTATCATAGATCATTTATCCAACCTTACCCGAATCCTCTTTACTATTCAGGATATTGTTCACTACTATCGTTGAATCCTCCTCCAACTCTAACTTTCCTATCCCCAACTCAGAGAAAACTTGTGTACCTAAATATGCACCCCATGATTCTGGTACAAGAGGATGCAGATTTGCCGCCATTGGTACTTGACCAGGAATAACTATTTATAGGTCGACGTTCGCTCAATGAATCCTCACAACACTGTTAAGACTCTCAGCTTCAAAGCTCTTAATGCAGCAAGTAGGCCATTTTACAATATATTAATGCATTTGAACTGGTTTAGTCTATGAATTTTCATGTCGATCTGTTTTTATTTCTGAGATTTTCAGATTGAAACTCCAAAGGGTGTCCGAGAAAAGTTTGGCCGGGTTGTTGTTGAGAAGTACTTGTGATTATAAGATTTTAGTCCACTGCCATGCTTCCAATTACCTAGTCACATTTTCTTGAATGAGAAATAAGGTTGCACTCCTTTAATTTACATATTCAATGCTGAATATGTAGATTTTGTTACATGATTAATTGTTCTTTACATTGATTAGAAAAAAGAAATGTTAGAAATACTAGATCAAAGTACATAGTGGAAGTGATATTATTTCATTGAAAATATCTTAAATCTAATGCAGTTGTTCCACAGATTCTTAGTCGGTATTGTTGTTCATTCATAATCTTTCGTATTAATGGTGGAGTGTGCTACGTGGTAATATGCCAAAGCAACACCCACATACTCTACACTCTAGATGTCAGAACTAGAGAGAACCATATAAGAAAGATTTTTTGTTTATGATGTCAGTGTCATCCAAATGGGAAAGAGACTATATAAATAGGTCCTCTAAGCGCAAATCTTGGCTGACCATTAAGGGTCAGCCATTAAGATTATGTTTGGATAACCAAGTCTCCTCAGTACTTTCCAAGTATTTTCATACGGATGAGAATACTCTACATGCTAAACACAATTGTTAAACAGTTCTCAACACTTTCCAAATTATCTCGCCACTGTGTTTCGAGCCGAGTGTTTCGTGTGAATGCCAGTGTGCCACAGAGAGGCAAAGGGAGGTTCATGGTGGCTGGGTCTGCGAGAGGTGGTCGTCGGTGTGAGGTGGTGGAGGTGCGGTGGCTGCGTACGGTGGCACAAATGAAGAGAAGCAACCGAAACCCATTTTGGTTGAGTTTCGGTTGTTTGGAGAGAGAGAGTTACGCGTGCGGGAGATCGGTGGTGGCTGACTTAGTTGCCGGCGTGAAGGTGAGTCGCTGGTGGTGGAGGTAAGGTTGGGTGGTCGCATACGGCAACGCAAATGGAGAGACTTCCACCGAAACCCATTTCGATTGGGTTGTCGTAGAGAAGAGAGAGCCGTGCGTGCGAGACATCGATGGTGGCTGGGGGAGTCGCCGGCGTGAGAGGGAGTCGTCGGTGGTGGTGGTGAGGTTGGGATACTATAATATCATTATTATAAAATTGTAATAATAAAATCACTATAATATTTATCACTATTATAAAATCACTATAATATTATGGGATCTACACCTTTTTCAACTACCTATCAAAAAGTTAACAACTCAACATACTTCATACATCCAAATAACTCAAAACACTTTCAATGGGACCCACAAACTTATTCCAGTCTCTACTCGCAACTATTCACAACACTTTTCGCTATCCAAACCTAGCCTAAGGCTTCGTTTGGATCCCCAACTCATCCAACTCATCTCAACTCATCATTACAACTTTTTCAAATTTCAATACAAAATATAATAAATAATTTAACTTTTCAAATCTAAAATAACTTTAATATTTAAAAATAATATTTTAACAATATTTTATCATCTCAACTCAACTCAACCCAACTCATCTCAATATCCAAACGTACCATTGTCTCGTGAAATGACTCTTGAAAGTCACTTCATAACCTCCAAGACAAGGAAAATGGGTGCCCACTATGAGTGCCCCTATCTACAAGAAAAAAATAAAGATATGTTCTTTACCCATCTGTGTACGTAGTGGTTGTTCTAGCCACTGGAATTGTTTTTTTCCTTCTTTTCTCTTTTTGTAGGTATCCAGCTTTGAATCCACCATCTCTCTCACCTTTGATACCATTCTTGCAAGGGAGATGAAGTGGCTTTTGGTTTAAAGAGCATCTATTGTTCTCTTGACGATAGAAAGTGATGAATGTTGTTGTCATGGTAAGCTTTTTATTGCTCTAATGAAATAGATATTAAAAAAATAAAAAATAAAAAAAACCCCACCTGAGTACAATGATTTGGGAATAATCAATCATGTTCCTATGACTGTTGTCTTTAACTTTCGCTAAAGATCTTCTGTTTTCTTTAAAAAAAAAAAACTAAAAAGAGAAATTCCCCTGTAGGAGAAGTATGTGGAATTATGAGATTGTATTAGAGTTGATTTTCACGTCTGATGCGGTGTTCTTTTAGCTTCTAATACCCTTGTCCATCCTCGACTCTCAGCTGCAGTCCATCACAAGACTAACATTGCTTTGTCATCATTAGAGGGCATTTTGGCCAATTTTTTTTTACAGATAAGATAAAATGAATTAAGAGGAATTGTGAAAACAAACAAGGTAAAGTTGTCTCATTTACAAGTAAAGCACGTCTAAAGCACGTCTAAACATGATTGATTGATGATGCTAATAAACTCTAGTTAATGGAACAGATGCATCTTGTAGTAATTTGTTGTGTATAGCATCAAAGGTTACAACATTCCCAAAATTGATATATAGCTCGAGATTTAGCATCTGTCCAAAAATAGTATTTTTCCATGCATCTATTTCCTTCAACCTGGATTGCATATACAAAATCCGGATTATTCCTTTCACTCTCCAGAAAATAAGCATACAATCTTGAGTAACGATCTTCTTCATCTAAGATGCTGTTATCTCTAGTTATACTTGGTAATGTCTCTCATTAACTGGTTGTCATTTAAGTAGAATATCATAGAATAAGCCACTTGAAATGTGCCACGTCAACAAGTGTGATTGGAGATGACAATGTTTAAAATGAAAAGTAACATTGTTTTACAATTTTTGTTTGCCTCCCTGACCAAGAAGCTTTCTACTTTTATTGTACAAATAATTCTCAACTCTTTACCAATATGAATAGACAATATGTTTCTTGTTAGTATTCCTAACTCATCTCAACTTATTTTATCTAATCATTACAATTTTTATAAATTTTTACACAAAATATAATAAATAATTAACTTTTTCAAATCTCACAACAATAATAATATTAAAAAATAATATTTTATTCAATTTTTAACTTTTATCTCAACTCACTATCCAAACCTCCCCTTGTATCGATTAAATTCCTTTGGTAAGGTCTTCCATTGAGGAAAGGTTGATGGTATGAGTTTTTCATTTATATGAGCAGAGATGTTGAGTGCAATGAGGGGAGTATCGGTTGGGGATGGTAGAGTGGAAATCGGGTGGTGGGTGTTTTCAAAGGTGGAGATCGAGTTCTCGTGGGAGGAAGGCTCTCCTGATACCATAATGGAATTTGAAAGATTTCACTCACAATGTTACTGCTCTGTTTTGAAAAATATTACACACACGTTACAAAAGTTTGTATGGAAAATAAATACACGTTTACAAGAGCTATTCTAAGTAAGTATCCTAGAATTAAGGCTATTGATTACAAAATATAAACATGGAAAGCAATAGCTGTTACATCCTTGAATTGAGGTTAAGAATCTGCAATCACTTTAGTTGCTTGATTTGAGGGATTTTCTTGATTTGAGGATGCTTCCGTTATAGCATATTCATACTTCAGGTGTAAGAAGCTCATGGTTGTGTTTATATATTCATGAGAAATTTAACTTATTCTTGAATTTAACTCATTTAATACATTAATATTATTAAATTGACTTGAATGCTATCCATTTTTACTCATCTAGTTAGCACAATCTTATATCTAATAAGCATAAATTATGTCAATTATACATATTTCCAATCAAATTCATGATAAAGTAAATTTGATAATTGATTTCTATAGCTATAACTAATGATTTCTATATCTATAACTAATAAACACAATCCAACTTCAAAGCAAATATCTAAGGAAAATTCTATACACTATACTAGCATTTTATTTTTATCGCATTATGTAAGATGTGACACATTTATCACAATTAGATGAATTCTTACATTTACCATCCAATCATGATTAATGTGTCATATCTTACGTAGTGCCATAAAAATGAGATGAAAATGTGATGTCTAGCTAGCATTACTTGATATCTATAGATATACAACTAAATCCAATAAAATTCATCTAAATAAATAGAATAAAAAATAAAATCACATTCCAGCAAATAATACGATAAAGCCTCCTCACAAGGCATCATCATTAATTATTAAAAATAATTCTTAAATTGGTCTTATAGGTTTAATTTTTAATAACAAAAATCTAATCTAATTATGCAAGCGAGTCATTTAATTCATTTATCAAGCATGTCTAATCAAATTGATCATCTAACCCAAACTTTATATAATGAATTATAATTCTTCAAATCTCATGTCCAATCACTTGATCTAATTTGACAAATATTTATAAGTTGAGTTTGGGTTCTTTAATCCGACATCAAGTTTATGCAAGGTGAATAATCATTTTTACGTACTTCTTACATACTTTACTGATATGATTGACTAAAATAATTATTTTATATTAAAAAAAAGTGACGTAGCCAATCACATTAGTGGAATACATAAAGAGTATGTAAAAATGACTGCATATAAAATTTTCGATGCAAGATACAGGGTTGTCGATGAAAAGTTAAAAATTAAAAATTTTCATTTTAGACTTTTATCATTCTCGATCATGTATGTCATATAATATATTTAAAATAACTCTTATATGTAAAATGCTACATATTAACTTAATTACTATTGTAAATTTTATTTTCTTTAAAAATATAAAATTTAAGAGAAAACAAAATAGCATTATAAATGGAGGATCATATTTGTCAATGTTATTGGGCAGAGAACATCCTCCACAAAGGGAAGAATATTCTGCATGCCATTGATATTAGTTGATACTGGAAAGATTCAAAAGAAAACAAAGAAAATGGACACCTCACCCCGGCACGTGTCATTTAATAACTCCGCCAACACACGACAGCTACCGTATCCTTGTACATAAAAAAAAAAAAAAACTTTCCTGCGCAAACAAAAAATCCCCCATTTTTTTCGGTATTCGAAAGTACAGACTCTCACTGGTCGGAGGAAAGTACGGGAAGCAAATCGGGGTCTCGCCGAAATGGTATCGTCGGAGAGTGGAGACCCAAACCCGGTCCGGAAGCTGCTGGGGCTTGGGTTCTGGGTGCAGGGCTTTAGGTGCTTTCCTTGGATGGCGGTGAACTTCTTTCTCAAGGACGGCCTCAATGTGGACCCCTCCACGCTTCAGCTCCTACAGAACTCCGCCAACCTTCCCATGGTCGCCAAGCCCCTCTACGGCCTCGTTTCTGACGCCGTCTACATTTCCGACCAGCATCGCATTCCCTACATCGCCGTCGGAGGTAATGAAAAATGAACATGACCGCTTTTTGCGTTCTGATTTCTAAATTTCGATCTTTGAGAATTGAGGATGATCCCATTTTCCATTACGTGGAAATTAAAGTTCTTTTGTTTTCTGAATTCTGACATGACTATTAGAGTTCAGTTTCAACTTAAGAATTGTTGCAGTTTTTGAAGAAAATGGAAATTATTATGCTAATTTGGATTAAAGGTTTGTATTTTCTTCACCGAGAAAAAGCGAAAGTGGCGGAGATGCAATTCCTGAAATCTTTTTATAGTTCCTTTCTTTATGGAAAGCAGATTCTTCTCTCTTTTTCTCATCATTTTTTCGTACTTAGATAACGTAGCACAGTAGACCTAGCGGATTTACTTGTGCCCTAGTGCTCCGTAAATGGAATAATTTTGATCTTCCACTTGAAGTTTAGTTTCTACTGATGCTTGGGTTTTGTAGTTGCTTTTCGCAACCCGAAGATCTCTGTTCGGATGCCGTCTGATTGGTGATGAACCAAATCTTTGATTTGGAGTTAAATGCCTCTGCATTTTCCTCACGATAAGATGGTTAATCATACCTCATTGTGTTAAGGGCTTCGAAAACACAAAGCATGGGCTAAAATTAAACAGTGTCTGTGAACCAAGAAGCATGATAAAGTTGATTCTGGCAGCCTAACCTGTTTAGTGATGAATTTAGTTCCACTTTTAATTTTAATGTTGTTCATTAGTTTTTAAAACTAGTCATTTTTTGTTCTTAAAATATGAAAGCAAAAATTTGCCCAAACGACTCCATGATACACAGTGGTGACTTTGTAAACGTTTTGTAGTTCATGATTTTGACATTGAGTTAAATTTCACAGGTCTTCACTTTCAGATCATGAGCAACACCACTGCTTCCTTGCATCATGGTCACCCTATACATATGTGCATTATTCAGATTTTCCTACCCGATCTCTTAGAGATGGTTTAGCCTGTGCCACAAACTCAAATTTTATGTTTAATAATGCTACCTCATCTAGGTTTCATGGTTACCGACTAAACAAAGTAGCTAGAAACTTGGGCAAGTTCTCACTCAGAAGTTATTTTTGGATTAAGTGGTCAATCACCTTTCTTTTCAAAGGAATATGAGAATTTGGTCAATCTAGAGATCTCTTTCAGTCAATTTCTGATTCACTCAAAAGCTATTTTGGGATTGATCTATCAGTCACCTTTCTTTTCAAGAGGAAATAAGACATCTCTCATGGAGCAAATGCTGGTGTGTTTTATCTTCATGAATTTGATTTACAGCTAGAAGTTTGATACTGAGAGAAAGGGGTTTATACTGGAGATAGACCTTGAAAAGTGATTATCTAATTTTATCATGTACTGATTTGCTCGTGCTTGTAAAAGGTAGGTCTGATTAGTGCTGTGATTACTTATAATTCTGAACTAATGAGTTTGAGAAGAATGCCCTTGATGTGTGGGTGCGGCGGGTGTGTTTTACTTTTAATATCCCTAATGCTGCCTTCCCCATGCAATATATATATATTTTTTTCTAATTAGTTCAGCGATTTTGTTGGTGCAGCTTTCTTACAAGCAGTTTCATGGCTAACTATAGCAGTCCTATCACCATCAAGCGTCTCAATCTTCACTGTCACCCTATATCTCCTCCTTAGTAACCTTGGTGCCTCAATAGCTGAGGTTGCAAATGATGCCATTGTCGCAGAGGTAGGAAAACAACCAACTTCCTCTTCCAAAAGTTCTTCACCATCTTCCTCAGGAGAGCTACAATCATTTGTTTGGATGGCATCCGCTGCTGGTGGGGTCCTTGGAAACCTCCTGGGTGGTACTGTAATTGATCGGTTCTCCCCCCAAGCTATGTTCTTTTTTTTCGGCCTGCTCCTTGCTCTACAGTTTTTCATCACCATTAACGTTCGTGAAAGCTCTCTTGACCTTCCCAAGATCAAGGCTGATGTGGGGATTAGAAAACAACTTTCACAGCTCTCAGATGCATTAACAAAACCCGAGATTGCTTACTCAATAACATGGTTTGCATCATCTTATGCCATAATTCCAGCACTAACAGGCACCATGTTCTTTTACCAGACAGAATATCTGAAGATGGACTCATCAGTGTTGGGTCTATCTAAGGTGTTTGGTCAGGCAGCAATGCTGCTATGGAGCATCATTTACAATCATCAATTGAAGTCGGTCTCACCGAGGAAACTGATCTCAGCCATTCAGATATTGATGGCCATATTTATGTTATCGGATGTGTTGTTTGTGAAGGGGTTCTACAGAAAGATGGGTATGCCAGACTCTGTATATGTTGTGATTTTCTCAGGCTTATTGGAGGTTCTCTTCTTTTTCAAGATTCTGCCGTTTAGCGTTCTGATAGCGAAGTTCTGCCCGCCAGGGTGCGAAGGATCTTTAATGGCATTTGTTATGTCTGCAATAGCCCTTGCATTCATAGTGAGTGGATATCTTGGCGTTGCACTTGCATCATATGTTGGTGTTACAGAAGATAACTTTTCAGGGTTTCCGCTTGCCCTCCTAATACAGGCATTATGCACGATTTTACCACTTTATGGGTCATCCCATATACCTGATGATGTGAAATCCAAATCCAGGACTAAAACGGAGTAACTTTGTGACACTTCTTTTCAAAGGGAGGGATCCGTATTTGGTTCATCCTTTTCTTCTTCATTTTTCTTTTCTTTTTTTCCCATTTTAGTATAGATATATGTTAGTTCTTAATACATTTGTATTTCAATTAGCAAATAATCGTGTTAAGTAATATGTTCAACACTACATTTTATTCGTAACGAATTGTGTATTAATTTTTAAAGGTAATTTTATTATATTGTTTTCAGACAATGAATGATTCGGGGTATTCGTTTGTTTCAGTGAACTATAAAATTAGTGGGTGTGGCTAAAAGAAGTCCATCAAAATAGTCAGTCCATGGCATAACGACGGATGTTATAACATCGAAATCTTCTGTGTATTCAAGTGCAGGAATTGTAGAGCAAAACTAAATAAGTTAGCAATCTTGTGGATGTTACAATACACGCGCGCATATATGCCGCCCAAAAATATATGAAGTGCTTATTGGCTAATGGGGATGCTCGCATCTAATGCATGATCATAATGCTCAAACAAAATATGGAAGGAAGAAACCTCAATATGATAGAAATATTGACAAAACAAATTCAACATTAATCACAGGTGAAGAAAATTAACACAACACAGAAATTACTAGGACTTGTTTGGAAAAAGTTTCTATCCCAAAATTCTCATTTCATCTCATCTCATTTCCAAACATCACTCAAACACCAATACTTTCAAACTAATTATTACAACTTTTCCAAACTTTCAAGACAAAAAATAAAAAACAATCTAATTTTTTCAAATTTTCAAACAAAAATTATATTCTAACAATATTTTAATTTTATAATATTTTTTATTCAACTTTTTCTTTTATCTTTTTTCAAACTATATCACTACTATTCACAAATTATTTTTTGGTGTACAAGATGGACTTCATCATCATTACCTTTTCACAAAGATTATAAAGCAGATCACGATATCTTCAATATCAAAATCTATTATTCTCCTAGTATCAGCAAGCAAGCTAGATGCTTACCATTAAAAGAAGTTCAATAGTTTACATCTTTTAAAAGAAATTAACAACATATCCATAACGTTATGAATCATTGGCCAGAGGCCCAGAACTAGAAAGACTTGCACATTAACCAAAACACCATAAGCTAGAGTCTTTGACAACTAAAACCATCTTTAATTTGGTTTACATTCGCTTACATGTTTAAGACAAGCAAAGCATAGGCATGTTCCAAAGTTAGAATCCCCAAAACCTAAGACAACTATCCTCATGCTTTGCTTATAACTCTCAATCACGCAATGCAGCACATAATTTGTGAAAGAAAGTCAGACAGACCCATGATCATATACCTATTAACCAACTTTGGATAGACAAAAGGTCTTGATCAGAGCAGATACAAACATCATCTAAAACGGTACGGTTCATTACAGCCAGAGGCTGAACACGCACTTCGCTAAAAGCACAAACTTCTCCGTCAGTACAGAGCATTCTAAATACCATAAGGAGCGACACGAGATTTTCTAAACACGGCCATCCCACAAGCTCTGGGGCTGAAATTTCCCGGTCCTCAAAAGGCGCTCGATTTCGTCGGGAGGGTTCAAACCCAGACGACGAGCACGCTCCCACCGAGCCTGTCTGGTCATCCCGATGCAAGGTCCGTACGCCATGTTCAAGTCGAATTGCCGCAACACCTCCTCACTCTCATCATACTCATCTATCACACCAAAACAAAGCGCACATTGAAAAAGCAAAACAACAAAACCACGTTTTGAAAACTTTCCGAGTCTTGATTACATAAAATAATCTTAAAACAAAAAACCGAAATTGCATTTGATGAAACCCTAACAAACAGGGCATAAGAAATTACACGACAATCCAAATAAAGCCCAACCACTATAATCAAGAGACAGGGAGAGAGAAGACCTTTGAGATCAGGGGAGCCGTGGGAAAGGAGAGCGGGGGGCTGAGTGACATCGGAGCCGAAGGTCGCAGAGTGTTTGGGCGATTTGTTGCTTGAAGAAGAAGGATGAAGAGGCTTCTTCGTGACGCCGCTCTTCTTCCTCTGTCTGTAGAATCCCTTCATGTTCTCTGACCTCGCTGCCATCTCTCTCTCTCTCTCTCTCTACTCAGCTTTCAAATTTTTTTGAATTTCTGTTCTGTTCCGTAAGAGGAAGAGAGGGTTTCTATTGTGACGTAAAGCGAACTTTTGTTCCATTTTTGTCCCTGTGCTCCAATTATTTCCAATACTTCCGAATATTGATTTCCTAATAATAATAATAATAAAACACTAATGGTGTCTTCCTAAAATAATTATATAAAAATAAATATATAAAAATAAAGAGAAATACTCGAATTATAAAATAATTACATAAAAGTAATCCTATAAATTGATGACTTGATATAATTTTTTAGATTGTAAAATTATTTTTATTATAAAACATATCTAATGGATCACATTAAGCCACGTTTATTTATGAGATTACTTTTGTGCCATCTCTTTATAGCTATAACACCAATCAAAAATAAATTATATAAAAAATAATCTCACAAACTGACGTAATTTTATCTGATTCGTTATATTTTTTCTATAATAAAAATAATTTTATATTCTGATCAATCCTTACTTTTTAAAATTACTTTTGTATAATCTTTTTATATTTATAGTTAGAATATTTTTTAAAAAAAATATATATTTATATCTCGTAAAGGCTGTGTATAATATATATATATATATATATATATTTCATGCTGATTACATGTCATGATTGACTTACAAGAAAAATTCAATATTAAAATTTTTAAATAAAATATAATCATTTAAATTATATGGACGGTGTATTCTCCTACTCAACTTTTAAATTGAAAGACTTCTCAAGGACAGTGCTTTTGTCTAAATTGTGTGTAAGGTACTCCTCCATCCTATGACCATCTCGACAATCTTATCAATTTACGTAAATCATATTAAAACTTATTTAAGAAGAATTCTAAAATCATAAAATACGAATCCTAAAGCTTTAAATATCTTATTACTAAATATTTTTTAAAAAAAAAGTCACCGTTCACCATTATGACTATTTCTTAGCAGCCACCCTTAGAAATGATTGGAATAATCATAAGAAGAAATTAATATGCTTGTTGCGTGGAAGGTTGCCATCACAAACGGTGGTGCCGAAGGTGGTGATACACCATCTGGAGGTGGCTTCGGATGCTGAACAACCCGTTTTAAAGTTTTAATTTAATTCTTTTAAAATTGTAGGATTTTAATCCTATGTAGGTGGGTTTATTTCAATGGCAAATAGAAAGTATATGATGTGTCAGCTTTCTATTGTAGTATGTAAAGGATATGGTTTACACCAAATTATTATTCTAAATTTTCCCAAATAGGATATCTTCAGTCTAGTGTAAACGAGGCCCCATGCTAGGGTGATTTTGTGTGATGTATATAATGGCTAAGATACATAGGACCCACTAAAAATTTTACTTGCAAGCTAGGGTGAAGAATACACATTTTACATTTTGATATGACAAAACTTGATTTGCATGAAAAGTTTAAAAACTAAAGTTCTTGCAAATCAAATTTTACTATATCAACAACGCAAAAGGTATATTTTCTTCACTGACTTGGTAGAGATAGACAAAGACAAGATTTAAATGAGTGTTTGGTTAATATAATAATTGAGAGAAGGGTTTTAGAAAACACCATAAAGAAAAATAAATGGCCCATTTGTTGCAGAGACTTTCACCTGATGAGAGAGAGGGGAGAGAGAATGCTCTAAATGGTACCACGTTCTAAAATTTGTTAGGAAGAAAAGAATGTGTAAGGTAATTGCTAATGCAATAAATCACACAACATGCCAGAATAGAGGAAAGAGTCATTCCCGACCCACGATGATTATTTAGGTGTCGATACGGTGCTCTTCGCATTCATCAATGAAATAAATAACCAAATAAAAGATAAAGAAAGAGACATAGAAATTTACGTAGTTCGGCATAAAAGCTTATATCCACGGGTAGTTTGGAGGACAAATCCACTATAATATAAGTATTTTACAGTCTCACATGATCTCTTGTTTCTCTTTGTATAATGGAGGCCGGAGACCCCTTTTTCTAAAGAATATAATATCTTCGGTGCTTTGTTAGTGATGTTGAAGATAATCCCTTGAAAGAAGATCCTTTAGAGTCATTATATGTGGTGGAGTCTGTGCATAGAGAAGTCATAGAGAGCCCGTCTACATTTCTGGAGATCTCCTCATATAGAGTTATATTTCCTTCCTTGAGCCTTGCTTGCTTTATGAAGCCCATTCCTTTTAGAAGTCTGAATCAACTTGTCTTATCTCTTATTGCCTTATCTTTTAGCCTTATCTTTTATCTTATTATTAGTAATAGGTTTTCAATAGGCTGGACCCAATCAACTTTAATTGTAATTGATGCCCACGATGTTTAAGGTCGATTTGCTTAATAAGAAGATCTTGAGAATCTTCAAATCAATAATCTGCAGAAAAATTAAATTCTAGGAAGCTTGTTTACGTGAACCTTTTTTTAATAATTGAGTGTTCAGATGGTTGCACGTGTGACTGTTTATTACGAGCAATGAGTGAGTATTCCTATTGATAGCAATATTTTTCTTTTTGATGGCATTAGCAAATTTTTTGCCCCTTGAGGGTATTGATATTAGAGTTCATTTGCTTTAACTTATGCTGAATAGTCAGGGAGCCCGTCGACTCATTCCCAAAGTTAACCATGAGAGGCAGTTGTGGAGCTTGGGGCTCATTCTCAGAAATAACTCACTGGAGGCAATTGTGGCACGAGTACAAGGGCACTCGACTTTGAGGGCGGGGTCGAAGCAATCAAGGGACTGTCACCGCCCATAGTTTGCCTCTAGTCAAGGGACTTGACTTTGAGGGCGAGGATCAAAGCAGTTAAGGGACTGTCACCTCCTGTTCTTCGCAATGAGTTAAAGGGATTTTGGCTTTTGTTTACGCGAGAGCCAGAAAGTCAAGGGACTTTCATCGCTCGTTGTTCGTGGTGAGTCAAGTGAATAAACTTTTGTTTGGGCAAGGCTCAGGCAATCAAGAGACTGTCACTGCCCCGTTGTTTGTGAGGAGTCAAGGGATTAGCCTTTGTTTGTGTGGGGGCCTGGCAGTAAAGGGACTGTCACCACCCGTTGTTCGCGAGGAGTCAAGGGATTCATGATTGTTGAAGGTGATGCTCGATTGTGCTAGTGAGTCAAGTTGGTTAGTGTAGATAATCCAAGTCACGAGTTTAAAATTTACAAACTTGAGGCAGTTCGAAAGAATGCGATGATGGCTTGAGGTGTAAAGATGAGGCCCACGAGCAACCAAGCTTTGGCAATGATGAAGATATGAGATGTCCACGATACCGAGCGATTTTATTCTGATGGAAACATATTTAAGATGACTGAGCAATGCTCGAGAGAGGCGTTGTAGCCGGTGTTTTGGGCCACGTGAGTATTTTTAGTAAAGTATGTTCTTGAGATGTGGAGACACTAGGATTCCCATGGAACCTCAAGGAGTTTTTATGGAAAAAATCTCCAAAAGTCAAATTTGTTAGTAGAAAAATGAAAGTCAAATAGAAAGTTTGAGAGAGACAAACCAAAGCAATTTTGTTGCTGCTTTCAATTTTTCCCAATTGGGATTATTTGCTAATGAATGATTTTTGCATAGGAAAGTTGTCCATCCTTGAGAACTTTTGTAGCAATGGTTTGACTTAAGATTAGGGGTGCACACGGTCCGGTCCGGTCCGGTCTGGCGATGGATCGAAGGTTTTCGGTCCATCGATTGGACTAGACCGGACCGGACCGAACACCCAAGGGGATCGGACCGGACCGGTAGCTATCGGTCCAGTCCGGTTCGGTCCGGCCTTTTTTTTTTTTTAAATAAATTAATAAAATAAATTATTTACAATACTAAATTAAACTAAGTAACTTATTAATGTGAATTATGTAACAAACTCAATAAAAAAAATTTTATATGGTCAATGATAATAAATTAGATAAAAATTACATTATTGATGATGTTAATTATTACTTTATTACTAACTTAAAGTATGTTAATACATAATGAGCCATATACAACTTTTAACATTTTGTATATGAAGCAATAAGCATGAATAATTTAATTATCCATACATATTATATCCATAATTAAGAAAGATACATACTTAACATACTATTATAAATAAGAAAAAAATATTTAATTATACATACTATTATAAATTTATAAATTATACATATATTATAATTTATACTATAACTCTTAATACTTAATAGTATTAGTAATACATTAAAGAATATATTAATACATTGATACTAAATATATATAGTGATAGACTTATAGTGATTAGTTATTATGAAGCATGATTAGTATAATTATATAATAGTATTAGTATAAAGTATTAGACTATTAGTAATATAGTATAGCTATATATTAGTAATATTAGTATAAGTATAATTGTATAAGTATAAGTATAGTCTATAGTTAATAGTTATAACTGTACTAAATCATTATAACTTATACTAATATATAATATAGTTATAATAAATCACTATAATATGGTATAACTAAACTAATATAACTATTAGTATAACTATATAATAGTATTAGTATAAAATATTAGACTATTAGTAATATAGTATAGGCTATAGCTATATATTAGTAATATTAGTATAAGTATAATTGTATAAGTATAAGTATAACTATAGTCTATAGTTCATAGTTATAACTATACTAAATCATTATAACTTATACTAATATATAACATAGTTATAATAAATCACTATAATATGGTATAACTAAACTAATATAACTATTAGTATAACTATCTAATAGTATTAGTAATATAGTATAGGCTATAGATATATATTAGTAATATTAGTATAAGTATAATTGTATAAGTATAACTATAGTCTATAATTAATAGTTATAACTATACTAAATCATTATAACTTATACTAATATATAATATAGTTATAATAAATCACTATAATATAGTATAACTAAACTAATATAACTATTAGTATAAAGTATTAGATTATTAGTAATATAGCATAGGCTATAGGCTATAGCTATATATTAGTAATTTAGTATAAGTATAATTGCATAAGTATAACTATAGTCTATAGTCTATACTTATAACTATACTAATCATTATAACTTATACTAATATATAATATAGTTATAATTTCTTATAAACTTATAACTTATAATAAATCACTATAATATAGTATAACTAAACTAATATAACAACTAATATAACCATTAGTATAACTATATAAATATATAATAGTATTAATAGTCTATACTTAATTATAATATAGTATAATTATATATATAATTAATTATATATAAAAAATATATAGAAATACATTCAGTCCGGTCCGGTTCGAAAAACACCCGGACCATGGACCGGACCGAATGAATTTGGTCCAAAAAAAATTGGACCGGACCAAGTCTGGTCCGGTCTGGTTCGGTCCAAAATGACCGGTCCGGTGCGGTTTTCTCGGTCCGGACCAACCGATACTCACCCCTACTTAAGATGTTTTATTGGGTTTTGAGAAATGAGAACAAAAACTAATCAAAATATTACAAACTTAAAAAATTGTTTGATTATAATTTTTTGATATTATTATTTTTGTTTTGAAATTTAGAAAAGTTGTATTGTTGTTTGTATTTTGTTAGAGAGTTTGGAAAAGTTTAATGATTAGATGAAAAAGTTAAAGATCTAAAATTAAAAATATTTAGTTTGCTAGTGATATTTGGAGCGGAAATATTTAAGAATACTTTAGATATGTTGTGTTGCCAATTAGAAACTCAATGAATGGAGTAGACCATGTTGTTAATTTTGAGCGACCGGCCTGACGCATTGGTTTGGGATTTGGAAAATTCCTACGAATGGTTGTGGTATGAGATTCAGAGAATATACTTTTAATAAATAATTGTAGATTATATAGTTTCTTTATATAAAATAATAAGATTAAGATACAACTCTTTATTATTGTTGTAGATAGATGTTCAACATTTTTTTATGTGTGGTGTAGTAGAGGCAGTTTTCTATTTGTTTTGTTATTGGTGATCAAGAACTCTTTATTTTGTTGTGTAAAAGGTTGTGAAAAATGATCTCATGTCTTTGATTACTATATTTATTATTACAAGGATTTTATTATAGATAGAGGGTAAGTATTTTTTACAATATTTTCATAGATAAGTACTACAATCATAAAAAAATTCTATTAAAGTAAGCTCACAAACTGACATGGGCTCATCTGATACATTAGATTTGTTTTACACTAAAAATAACTTTATAATCTAATATATTGTATCAAAGAATGTTAGTTTGTAAACTTATTTTTATAGAATCTCTTAATGGCTAAAACATTTCTCAATTGAAAAATTTTATTTATCATCTTCACACACCATACACCACAATTATTTTTATTTTTTTCTCTTACCAAATGTGTGGTATATGGATGATGAATAGAAGAATTCAACTCGTTTAAGAAGAATTAAACCAAAATAGATTTAAAAAAAATAAAAATAAGTGTTGTGTATGTGATGATGAATAGCAAGACTCTTCTCAATTAATATATGATGATATTTTGTCATAGATCAACGTCAAAATTATTGATGCTATTTTGTTTATATATATAGCTTCGAAGAAACTTTGGAATATCATTGTTAACTAATTAATGCAAGTCTCCCATAGTCTCTACCTCCCAAAATGCGTTATGAACTTTCCAAATCTTCTCCTCTTCTTATCCTCTACTTATTGACTTTATGTTTTTGTTTGATAAAATTTCATTGGCAGTTTTCAATTCGTATTTTTTTTAAAGGAAAATAAGCATCATTTTGACGTTATGGACGACTATGACTATTAGAAGAACAAAGTTCAGTATGACACTATTTTATTTTTGTCTTTTGGCCACAATGCATTGCATTACGAGGTTGCAGAGTATATGGAGAATTCCCCAAGTATAATTTTTGCAAGAATTTCACGCAAGTTCTCTACTAAGTTACATGCATGCTTCAATTAGAAACCTTAATTCTTTCAATCTCCTGTAGACTGATTATCTCAATTTCTCTAGATCCATCCCAAATTGACTGTTATCCTTATTCAACTCACTTATCTTAACCATTCATGGAATTCATTTAGCGATTTGTCATGCCTCACCAAATTACCTTGTTCTACTAACACTTTTCCACATTTACAAATTTTATTTTTGAGTTCTCTCAACTTAACAAAGTTTCCTTATTTCTTATGAAACCAGGAAAAATTGGTGAAGCTAGATCTATCTACAATAATCTTCAAGGCGAAATACCCAATGAATATGTAATGCAAGTAAAGAAGTTACATTTTATTTCAACTTTCTCACAGGTTATGAAAATTCTTGAGATGTTCAAACATTTACTAATTTAGAAAATATTAGATCTTGGTGTTAAGATATAAAATAAATAATAAAATCTAACTCTTCCCATCAGTTTAAGTTTTTGGAATTAGTAATAATTTCACATGGTACGAAAGATAATAAGTCCAACTTTAAGTCAAGTAAACTTAGATAAAAGCATATGTCAACGTGTTGTTTGGGGGCAAAATTTACTGTGATAGATGATTTTACAATTTCTCATGGTTTCACATATCGCTTAATACAATGTAGAAATCTAGAGTTTCAGGAGATTGAAGACGATGCTTCCCTTGAGAGAGATCTGGGGGCGCCAATATGTGGGGTGTGTTTGTATGTAGAGAGCTTGTGGAGAGTCTGTCAGATTTGTGGAGATCTCCTTTTTATATAGAGGTCTATTTCCTTGAAATGATTGAGTCTAACTTGTCTTGTAAAGTCTTTTCCTTTTAGGAGTTTGAGCCAACTGCTTTTAGTTTATCTCTTTCTGGCCATATCTGTTCATTGCCTTATCTATTGGCTTTATCTATTAGTGATAAGTTTTCAATGGATTAGACCCAATCAATTTTGGCCCTAACACCTAGATTACCATCAAATGAATTGTTCGAAAACTGTCTCAAATTGATTTCCATATAGTGTGGGATTTGTGAGAAGATTGTTGAACAAATTATTAGGAAAGTAAGTTGGGTTAGTTGTGAGATATTTCTCCAAACAACTTGTTTTGAAAAAGGTCCAATGATTCTATTTCTGTCAAGTTCTCCAACAATGATGGAATATGACCAAAGAGAGCATTGTTGGAAAAAATGAGAATGTATATAAGTCAAATAGATGGTGATGGAATTGGGAGAAAGAGGTCTTTGGAGGCTGTTGTTTAAAGGTGTAACTCTTGTAGATTAGGTTTGGGAAGAACTGTTTAGTGAATTTTTAAATTTTGTGCGAAAGGTGTTTGAAAGATATAATTAAGAACGAAGCTGGAACAAGCCAACAAGAAAGCCAAGGCTCCAGCACAGCCAAAGCCAAGAGATAAGGGTGGACGGAAACAACAAGAGGAAGGGCGCGATAGACCCTTATCAACAAAGGGTACTGGTCCTCGACACGACTAACTGGCGCTGACGATAGAGGAAGCAAATGACCTCCTTATCTGGGAAGCAAAAGCACAAGGTGGAGAAAGTCGTTGTTACAGTTTTCACATGACTACTACCCACATCAAAGCGGAATGTAAAGCCTTAGATGGGAGGAGGGGGAATTGTCGTGGGCAAATAGGCAGAATTGACGAGGCAAACAAGAACGGGGTTGGGGCCAGGATGACCAAAGAAGAAGGAGAAGAAAGAGCCTGAGAAGGCAGGAAGGGCGGGGGGTTTGGCGAGGCCGATAGTGAACAACCCCACGTCAAGGCCCTCCACTAGGCGAGATCAGAACCATCGCAGGAGGGAATAGTATTTGAGTGATGTTTGGAAAGGAGATGAGAATTTTAGGATGAAAACTTTTTCCAAACAAGCCCTAGTGATTTCTTTGTGTTGCAATAATTAATTTCCCTACCTGTGGTTAATGTCGAATTTGTTTTGTCAATATGTGGTTTGAGAAGATTCATTCTATCATATTGAGTTTTCTTCCTTCCATATTTTGTTTGAACATTATGATCATGCATTAGATGTGAGCATCCCTATTAGCCAATAAGCACTTCATATATTTTTGGGTTCATGTATGCATGCGCATGTGTATATTGTGATAAGGAAAATCTTCTGAGCAGTACATCTGATGTTGGGTTGAAAACAACCTCCAACAGGTGCCGGCCACGTAGCCCACCCATTACACTAGGAATGGGACACAACGCACCAAAGTAGAATGATTTCCCTCGGCTCAACTTCAGAACCTCACCCTCGTCTGAATTGTTTCTCTCTCATCAAGTTTCTACTCAGTCGTCTCTCTCTCCTAAAGCAAACTTCAGTTCCTTACCCTCCTTTCTCTCTCTCATCAAAACTTCAGTTCCTCACCCTTGTCTCTTTCTCTCTCTCTCAACCTCATCGAAAACTTCAGTCCCTCATCCTCCTTGCTCACCCTCATCTAAGCCATCTATCTCTCATCAAAGGGCAATCCCTCTTGCTCGTCTCTGTCTCTCACAAATCCGCTGCCATGAAAACATCGTGAAAGCATCGACACCGACGCTGTCAACTTCCCTCCCCCCTGAACACCATGAACTTTAGATTGGGTGTCAACGTGATGTTCTACCGTTACTGATGCGGATTCCCAGATCACATCGAAGCCAGCCTCGGTGGTACATTTTGCCATGGATTTTCTTCGCTTTAATTTTCTAGAAATCTTATCAGATTTTATATGGGTTTCGATTTGGGGTATGTGTTGGTTTTAATTTTGCTTGCTTTTGGTGTGGAAGGAAGTGACCTTGGATTATTGCTTGAAATCGGCTTCGATGAAATGACCCTATCTCTTTCTCAAAGTTGTTGCTAATCAATTTCGCTATCCAAATATCCATACACATTATTTCTCCTTCATCCTTCTTTACTTGTTTGCCAAATCAAACCAAGTAGGAAATGCTATATTTTCAATTGTATTTCATATTATTTGGAGTGTTTTAAATTTCCAGAACCGATGTTGAACAAGTTGTTTATGTCGTATCACTACATCACACCAAACTTATCTAGTTCTAATATGGAATGTAGATGCAGTATTGTATTAAGAAAACCAACTAATGTAATGAAATGATTCATTAATCAAATAAAAGCAAGGTAGGGAAGGTGTTTGATAAATTTCCTTAAAGACTCACGTGTTACTAATTAAATTCCAGGAAGCTTGTTTGCATGAACGTTTTTATAATAATTGAGTGTTTAGATGGTTGCATGTGACTGTTTATCACGAGCAATGAGCACGTATTCCTGTTGATAGTAATATTTTTCCTTTTGATGGCATTAGCGGATTTTTCGCCCCTTGAGGCAATTTTCTATTGGTATTGATATTAGAGTTCATTTGCTATAACCGATGCTAAATAGTCAGGGAGTCTGTCGACTCATTCTTAAAAGTAACCATGTGAGGCAGTTGTGGAGCTTGGGGCTCATTCTAAGAGATAACTCATTGGCTGCTTGATCGTGCTGGTGAGTTAAGTTGGTTAGTGTAAATAATCCAAATCACGAGTTTGAAATTTACAAACCTGGGGCATTTCGAAAGAATGTGGTGATGGCTTGAGGTGTAAAGATGAGGCCCATGAGCAGCCAAGCTTTGGCAATGATGATGATTTGGGATGCCCGCAATTCTGAAAGATTTTATTCTGATGGAAACATATTTAAGATAATTGAGCGATGCTTGGGAGAGGCATTGTAGTCGGTGCTTTGTGCCACGTGAGTTATTTTTAATAAAGTATGTTCTTGGGGTGTGGAGACACTAGGATTCCCATGGAATCTCGATGAGTTTTTATGAAAAAAAGCTCTAAAAGTCAAATTTGTTAGTAGAAAAATGAAAGTCAAATAGAAAGTTTGAGAGAGACAAACCAAAGTAATTTTTTTGCTGGTTTCAATTTTTCCCAATTGGAATTGTTCACTGATGAATGATTTTTGCATAGGGAAGTTGTCCGTCCTTAAGAATTTTTGTAGCAATGGTTTGACTTAAGATGTTTTATTGGGTTTTGAAAAATGAGAAAAAAACTAATCAAATGATTACAAACTTAAAAATTGTTTGATTATAATTTTTTGATATTATTATTTTTATTTTGAAATTTGGCAAAGTTGTATTGTTTTTTGTATTTTGTTTGAGAGTTTGCAAAAATTTAATGATTTGAAATTGAAAATATTTTGTTTGCTAGTGATGTTTGGAGCGGAAATATTTAAGAATACTTTAGATATGTTGTGTTGCCAAATAGAAACTCGATGAATGGAGTAGACCATGTTAATTTTGAGCAATGGATCTGATGCATTGGTTTGGGATTTGGAAAATCCCTGCAAATGGTTGTGGTATGAGATTAAGAGAATATAATTTTAATAAATAATTGTAGATTATATAGTTTCTTATATATAAAATAATAAGATTAAGATACAACTCTTTATTATTGTTGCAGATAGATGTTGATCATTTTTTTATGTTTGGTGTGATAGAGACAGTTTTCTAATTGTTTTGTTACTAGCGATCAAGAACTCTTTATTTTGTTGTGTAAAAGGTTGTGAAAAATAATCGCGTGTCTTTGATTACTATATTTATTATTACAAGGATTTCATTATAGATAGAGGGTAAGTATTTTTTACAATCTTCTCGCAGATAAGTACTACAGTCATAAAAAAAATTCTATTAAAGTAAGCTCATAAACTGACATGGCTTCATCTAATACATTAAATCAACTATTTTACAATTAAAATAACTTTATAATCTAATATATTGTATCAAAGAATGTCAGTTTTAAACTTATTTTAATAGAATCTCTTTATGGCTAAAATATTTTTCAATTGAAAAATTCTATTCATCATCTCCACACACCATACACCACACTTATTTTTATTATTTTTATTTTTTTTCTCTCACCAAATGTGTATTGTATGGATGATGAATAGAAAATTTCAATTTGTTTATGAAGAATAAAACCAAAATAGATTTTTAAAAAAAAATGTTGTGTGTGGGGATGATGAATAGCAAGACTCTTCTCAATTAATATATGATGATATTTTGTCATAGATCAACGTCAAAATTATTGATGCTATTTTGTTTATATATATATAGCTTAGAAGAAATTTTGAAATATCATTGTTAACTAATAAATGGAAGTCTCCCACGGTCTCTACCTTCTAAAACGAGTTATGAACTTTCCAAGTCTTCTCCTCTTCTTATCCTCTACTTATTAACTTTATGTTTTTGTTTGATAAAATTTCATTGGCAGTTTTCAATTCATAGTTTTTTTTTTTTAAGGAAAATAAGCATCATTTTGATATTATGGACAACTATGACTTTCAGAAGAAGAAAGTTCAGTATGACATGTTTTTATTTTTGTCTTTTGGCCACAATGCATTGCATTTCGAGGTTGCAGAGTGTATGGGAAATTACCCAAGTAGAATTTTTGCACGACTTTCACACAAGTTCTCTACAAAGTTACATGCATACTTCAATAGGAAACCTTAATTCTTTCAATCTCCTGTAGATTGATTATCTCAATTTCTCTAGATCCTTCCCAAATTGGCTCTTTATCCTTATTCAACTCACTTATCTGAACCGTTTAGGGAATTTATTTAGCGATTTGTCATGCCTCACCAAATTATCTTGTTCTACTAACAATTTTCCACATTTACAAATTTTATTTTTGAGTTCTCTCAACTTAACAAAGTTTCCGTATTTCTTATGAAACTAGGAAAAATTGGTGAAGCTAGATCTATCCATAATAATCTTCAAGGCGAAATACCCAACGAATATGTAATGCAAGTAAAGAAGCTACATTTTCTTTCAACTTTCTCATAGACTTTGAAAATTCTTGAAATGTTCAAAAATTTACTAATTTAGAACATATTAGACCTTGGTGTTAAGATATAAAATAAATAATAAAATCTAACTCTTCCTATCATCTTAAGTTTTTAGGATTAATAGTGATTTCACATGGTATCAAAGATAATAAGTCCAACTTTGAGTCAAGTAGACTTAGATAAAAGCATATGTCCACGTGTTGTTTGGGGGCAAAGTTCACTATGATAGATGATTTTACAATCTCTCATGGTCTCACATATCACTTAATAAAATGGAGAAATCTAGAGTTTCAAGAGGTTGAAGACGATGCCTCCCTCGAGAGAAATCTGGTGGAGCCAATAAGTACGGTGAGTTTGTATATATAGAAGTTGTGGAGAGTCCATTAGATTTTTGGAGATCTCCTTCTTATATAGAGGTCTACTTCCTTGAGATGATTGAGTCTAACTTGTCTTGTGAAGTTTTTTCCTTTTAGGAGTCTGAGCCAACTGCTTTTAGTTTATCTCTTTCTTGCCTTATCTATTTACTGCATTATCTATTGGCTTTATCTCTTTCTTTATTATTAGTGATAGGTTTTCAATGGATTGGACCTAGTCAATTTTGTCCTTGACATTTAGATTACCATCATATGAATTGTTCAGAAACTGTCTCAAATTGATTTCTATGTAGTGTGGGACTTGTGAGAAGATTGTTGAAAAAATTGTCAAGACAGTAAGTTGGGTTAGTTGTGAGATATTTCTCCAAACAACTTGTTTTGAGAAAGATTCAATGATTCTATTTCTGTCAAGTTCTCCAACAATGATGAAATATGACCCGAGAGAGCATTGTTGGAAAAAATGAGATTGTATATAAGTCAAATAGATGGTGATGGAATTGGGAGAGCGAGGCCTTTGGAGGCTATTATTCTAAAGGTGTAACTCTTGTAGATTAGGTTTGGGAAGAACTGTCTAGTGAATTTTCAAATTTTGTGTGAAAGGTGTTTGAAAGGTATAATTAAGAACGGAGCTGAAACTGGTTGACAAGAAGACCAAGGCTCCAGCACAGCCAAAGCCAACATAAAAGGGTGGACAACAACAACAAGAGGAAAATTGACGAGGCAAACAAGAACGGGGCTGGGGCCGAGATGACCAAAAAAGAAGAAGAAGCGAGAGCCTGAAAAGATAGGAAAGGCGGGGTGTTCGGGAAGGCTGATAGTGAACACCCCCACATCAAGGCCCTCCACTAGGTGAGATTAGAACCATCGCAGGAAGGAATAATATTTGAGTGATGTTTGGGAAAGAGATGATGATTTTGAAATGGAAACTTTTTCTAAACAAGTCCTAGTAATTTCTGTGTTGCGATAATTAATTTTCATTACCTGTGGTTAATGTTGAATTTGTTTTGTCAATATGTGGTTTGAGAAGATTCATTCTATCATATTGAGGTTTCTTCCTTCCATATTTTGTTTGAACATTATGATCATGCATTAGATGTGAGCATCCCCATTAGCCAATAAGCACTCCATATATTTTTGGGTGCATATATGCGTGAGCGTGTGTGTATTGTAATAGGGAAAATCTTCTGAGCAGTACATCTAATGTTGGGTTGAAAACAGCCTCCAATAGGCGCCAGCCACGTAGCCCACCCATTACAATAGGAATGGGATGCAACACACCGAAGCATAATGATTTCCCTCGGCTTAACTTCAGAACCTCACCCTCGTCTAAATCGTTTCACTGTCATCAATTTTCTACTCAGTCATCTCTCTCTCCTAAAGCAAACTTCAGTTCCTTACCCTCGTCTCTCTCTCTCTCTCTTACCCTAGTCGAAAACTTCAATTCCTCACCCTCCTCTCTCACCCTTATCTGAGTCATCTCTTTCTCATCAAAGGGCAATTGAAAATACCATGAATGCATGAACGTTGATGCCATCAACTTCCCTCCCCCCTTAACCCCATGAACTTCAGATTGGGTGTCGACGCTGTGTTCTATGGTCATTAACGCGGATTCCCAGATCACATCGAAGCCAGCCTCGGTGGTACATTTTGCCATGGATTTTCTTCGCTTTAATTTTCTAGAAATATCATCAGATTTTATATGGGTTTCGATTTGGCTTGTGTGTTGGTTTTTAATTTTGCTTGTTTTTGGTGTGGAGGGAAGTGACATTGGATTTTTGCTTGAGATCGACTTGAATGAAATAACCCTATCTCTTTCTCAATGTAGCTGCTAATCAATTTCACTATCCAAATATCCATACACATTATTTCTCCTTCATCCTTCTTTACTTCTTTGCCGAATCAAACCAGGTAAGAAATGCTATATCTTCAATTGTCTTTCATATTATTTGGAGTGTTTTGAATTTAAGAATTGATGTTGAACAAGTTATTTCTGTCGTGTCATTACTTAACACCAGACTTATCTGGTTCTAATATGGAATGTAGATGCAGTATTGTATTAAGGGAACCGACCAAATGTAATGAAATGATTCGTTAATGAAATAAGAGCAAGGCAGGGAAAGTGTTTGATAAATTTCCTCAAAGACTCATTCGTGTTTTGAGTTTATATCTATTATGGGATTTAGTTTGGACTATGTTTTGAGAGTGCTTGACACTCGCACAACTTCCACATCTATCTATCTGGTAGGTGCCTCTTTCCTTCCAAATTTGGTTGCTTACAATTTCTAATTACCTGGAGATGTCTAGATAGCTAAGTTTCCTTCATTGATTGACAGAAATGGCACTAGTATGTAATGCATGAACACTTGCAAACATGGAACTCTTATTCATGTCAAGTTTGTCTTTTTTTAATATTTATTAATTTGATGTCATTCTTACAATACTTTCTTTATGGAATTCCACAAAGTGTTTCTGAAGAAAACATAGGGCCCTCTGAAGCTTTATATTTTTCAATCCTAAAGGAGGGAAGGTGTTTGATAAATTCCCTCAAAGACTCATACGTGTTTTGAGTTTATATCTATCATGGGTTTCGGTTCAGACTATGTTTTGAGTTTCTATTTTAATGATAAAAGGAAATTAAGACTATATTTTGAGAATATTTGTAACATGCTTATAACATATTTTATCTATATTTTAGTAAATGAATAGTTCAAGGTCTCATTCCGGTTCAAGTTCTTGCACTGCAAGAGGGAAAGATGTTGCTAGTTTTGAGAGACCTTTTTGCTACTTTGGCATTTCATCGAAGCTACGTATTTCTGGCAAGGATACTAGTTTTGGTAAAAGATTTTATAATTGTCCCAACTATAAGAGCAACAAACAATGCCGCTTTTTTGAATGGATTGATCTTCAAATTGAACAAAACATATGCTGCAAAATGACGTTGGAGTTAGCTCAACGAATGAACGATAGGATACATGATGAACATGTAAAGATTAAACAAGCCAAATTACAAGCATGGAGAAGAAGTACAAGGAAACCTTGAAAGCATTGTTCTTGTCATGATTTTTTTTATTGTGATTTTTGCTGTAAGTTTTATATATCCGAGAAAAAATAATGTATGTCAATCATTGTTAAGACTCATGTAATCATTAAGTCACTTTTTTTTAATGTTTAGAGCACTTTTTGTATGCTGATGGACGACAGTGAATGCATTTTCCATTGTGACGCCAATTTCTAACTCATTGGAAGACAATGTTAGTCTCATTTGCAATTCATTTGGCAGGCTCCTATATGCTATGTGTTTGTAATGAATTATAAGTAATATTTCTATTTATTTTTGGGTGTTAGTGTTTATGTGCATGTGTATGTTGTTTACGAGGGCAAAGGCCAATGTTAACATCTCCCATCCCCAATGCAAAAGCCAATTCCTTAGTACTTTCTATTTGCTATGATTAATACTTAAGAATGAAAATTTGATGCAGACTAATGAAATGGTAACTATCCTACCCAACAATGGAGTTTTAAAAGAAAAATAATTGATTATACGATTTGTTTATCATCAAATACTCTTGACAGGCTACAATATTTCACACAATGATTTAACACCAAAATCTCCATTAAACAGGGTTCAAAACCTTTGCTTATAATTCAGTGGAAAATACAACACCTAATACAAATAAAGATTTTAATGAATTTTGAGGGCGAATTATGCACTATCTGGTCACATAATTGGCCTAGTCAATAAAAGCTCCTCATCAGTATCACCACATCCCTACCAAATGACGTTCCAAATCCACTCCTTGTAACCTATTAAAGAAAATATTGTCCAGTCATTGCTAAAAAGTTACTTTTTGCCTCATTCTCTACACAACATAAAAAACATAAAATTGAATTCACTCCATAAAAATAACAAGTTCCCTAAAATCACCAATAAGTTGCATAAAATCTCATTCACTTCATAATAACACAAAATAAGTTTACATGCAATACATTCTTTTTCATTCACTGTAACATAAGCCAAAACTCATCTAGAATGCAAAAGCTTCACCATTTCACTCCAACGATCATTCACTGTAAAAATAAAATCAATTATAGTTGTTAAAAAATTATCATCATAGTATAAAAATGAAATCAATACAAATATCACATACAATATACAACTGAAGTAAAACTAAAGATCCAACTTTTGAGATATGTTGTCGGTCGTATGCCCAAGATCCCAACAAAAAAACACAAATAAAACATAAGAAATAAGTTCTTAGATTAAAAGATATAAAACTAAAAAAATTTGTATTGACTGTATACCTCACTAAAGGACAGTTATTCTAAGCATGTCTCTCATTCTTGCAAATACTATAATGCATTTTCTTTGCTAGGTTGAGTCTCTTTTGGATTCTTTGTCCGCAAAGATTTTGGTAGTCCTTTTGTTGGCACCCATGGAGAATCCTGTATTGTTTGTGAAAAGTTTGATACAACCTGATTTCTTAACATTGCAGCATCATTGGTTGACTAATCTCTAGCTTCTAAATTTTTTTCCTGAATATCTTCAATTAAAAGCAACTCTTTGTGTACCTTGTCTAAGGCAAGGGAAAATTGGTTGAATTATTGTATTGGTTGTGACCCAAGTTTTGAAATCTCATAAAATTGCATCGTTAACTTGCTTTTTCTCATAGTAGGATTATCATGTGTTGTTACATGTGCTTCATGAGAAGTTAGTATTTCGAGAAGGACTCGACTCTTAGCATCGACTGCCCATCTCTCTAGAATATAATGTAATGACAACATATCTAATTTGGATTTCTTGCCAAAAACACATAGAATATGTCTAAAAATAATTCTCATAAACTCATACAAGTGGCATGTGCATGTTCCCTTCTCTTGTTCACTCTCCAATGTCATATAACAGATAGGGGTTTCTATACCATGAGGTGTCACTCCATATGTCTTGCTTTCACCATCTTTTTGAAATTTGGTTGACTTGTACCATTGGCTATTGAAAAACTCATCTTGAAAAATCATAAAAGACTTTTTTGTATAGACTAAGTCTGCATCGTCTTCAATTTTGTGACACATTTTTAATATTGCCTATGTAGATTTTATTCACATATCCTTGTCATTTATTTAAAGTAACATACATCTAAAGCTTTCTCATATTTGTGCACAAAGTCACTCAAAATAGTGTTTGAATGAACTTAATCCTTAAAAAACTTGCTTATGCTTTTACTCCTTTTAGTTGTTGACATATCGGCACAAAATGTGCTTCAAAAGTAAGTCGGAATCCACATATCTCGTCAGTTGTAAAGATTTTTCAGCCAAGTGTTATCTGCTAGCCCATACTTGACCAATATCAAACTCCATTCTTCTTTAAACTCATCAGTCGTGATTGTCTGATGGATACAATGATGAAAATTTTCTCCAAATTCTAGAAATTTGTTATATACATTGGCTAAATCTTCTGGAAAGTTTTGTAAAATATCACAAGTACAACCTATGAGTTGTATTTGGGAGTACCTCTGCAATGGCCTTGTCCTCATCGGCAATTATAGTTTCAAGAGCCTTCCCAAGCATTGATTGCCATGTTCTCAATAACCATGTATAAGATTCTGTTATTTCATTAATCAATAAGGCACAACCAAACATTATGGTTTAGTGATGATGGTTAACTCCAAAAAATGGCGCAAATGGCATCTTATAGATATTTGTCAAATACGTAACATGAAAAGTCACAACATCCCCAAAATATTAGTATGTAGCCCTTAACCTTGCATCTGTCCAAAAATAACTTCCCGTACACCCATTCTCAACAACTTGCATAAAGTACACAAATCCAGGTTCTTTACATTGTCTTTCAAGAAGTAAGCATATAACCTTTATGCATCTCCCTCTTCAAATAATTTTCTTCTTTTATTTTCAAAAAATTTTCCACATTCTTGCCAATGCAACCAACATTAAAGTCACCACCTAATTCTTTACTTAGTACCGACATAATATTCCTTGTCGATACATCAAACTCATTCAAAGTGAGAATGAACTTCTTTTGAGCACGTGCCATTCCTCTATGTCCACATAGCAAACTAGTACTTCTTGGTGTGAGTAGCTCATGGTTATGTTCACTCACAAACTTGGATAATGTCCACTGTTCACCGTATTTCCTTATTACCATTATTGTTTTACATCTAATTTTTATCTCAGTAGGTTTTGGAATTGTTCATTCCTTTTGTTTGCGACTTTCACACCAAAATCTTTCCCTTGAGCAAACATAATCTACTATAATTAGTTTTTTTTCTTCTTTTGACAATCTCGTATGGTTGGTCTGCATTGAAAAACCTCTTTGTTTTGTACACATCTTGTAAACTACGTGGGCATCTTCTAAATCATCAAATGTCATACCAATAAATGGCTCTTCAGGTTCACTATTGGAAAAGGAAATCACATTCACCCATTCTTCTACATTCACATCACATTTTTCTTCCACAATTTCAGTCTCATTTCAATCACATTCTTCTTCCACAGTTTCGACCTTAACACCTACATCTCTAACTTCTGGACAATTTTTATTCATCGTTATCTCAATTTTATCATTGTCCCAACTCGATATACAATCCTTCAATACAAAATAAAATTACATTCAATACTTGCCAACCATTCTAATTTTTTTAACTGAGATATGATGTTTTTCTAATATAATTGTAATTTTTAGTTCTGTTCAAAGCAATTCAAAGAATTGTCTTTCAGGCTTGTATGAAATTCAGGCTCCACAATTCAACAAAAGCAATAATTACTGGTAAAATATACTATTTCCTCATCAAAGAACTGCAATTTTTTCAAGTGATTTCCAAAAAATGTGATAACAAAAATGGCACAAGTTTTTGTAGTTTTTTATACCTATGGCAGATGTTTAAAGATGGCAAGACAAAAATAAATGCGACTCTAATCAAATTTAAGCATTAATAGTAACCAAAATTTGAGTATGAATGTACTGAAAAATATATAAACCTCATCACTATAAACAACTTCCCTGGATTCATTTTGGGAGAAGGTTAAACAATACATCATCAAAAACAAACGATCAAAATGCAAAAAAAAAACTATGGAGGACAACGGTGGTGCCTGCGTCGGACTGCATGGTGGTTGTGGGTGGTGACGGACTGCATGGTGGTTGATTGCCCTGTGTAAACTGGTTGGCTTCGGATTGGGTGGCTGCATCGGGCTACCTTGTGTCGGACTAGCTAGTGGCAGCACCTGGTGGAGAAATGCTAGTAGATAAGCTGCAGCGAGTGGGTACGATGGCTTTTAGTTTATGGTAAGGCGTTGCGTCGAACTACTGGTATGCTAGAGTGAAAATATGTTTAGAATATTTTGGGAAAGAATTTGATGGAGTGGTCCTTATAGAACTTTTTACTACATTACTGATGCGGCAGTTCCCTATTGGATGTTGGTTTCACCTCCAAAACAGATTTTACCGCTCCAAAGCGGAATTGATTGTAATATGCACAAGATTGTTAACTTATTTAGTTTTGCTCTCCAATTCCTGCACTTGAATATGTAGAAGATTTCGATGATGATATAACATCCGTTGTTATGCCATGGATTGACTATTGTGTTGGATTTCTTTCAGCCGCACCCACTAATTTCGTAGTTCTTTGAAACAAACGAATACCTCGAATCATTCATTGTCTGGAAACAATATAATAAAGTTACCTTTAAAAATTAATACACAAATCGTTACAATAAAATGTAGAATTCTAGTGTTGAACATATTACTTAGCTCGATTATTTGCTAATTGAAATACAAATGTATTAAGAACTAACATAAATCTATACTAAAAAGGGGAAAAAAAGAAAAGAAAAATGAAGATCAAGAAAGGGATGAACCAAATACATTATGAGAATAATAGATTACCATCAAATGAATTGTTCGGAAACTGTCTCAAATTGATTTCCATGCAGTGTGGGACTTATGAGAAGATTGTTGAACAAATTGTCAGGAAATTAAGTTGGGTTAGTTGTGGAATATTTCTCAAAACAACTTGTTTTGAAAAAGGTCTAATGATTCTATTTTTGTCAAGTTCTCCAACAATGATAGAGTATGACCAGAGAGAGTGTTGCTGGAAAATATGAGAATGTGTATAAGTCAAATAGATGGTGATGGAATTGGGAGAGAGGTATTTGGAGGTTATTATTCTCAAGGTCTAACTCTTGTAAATTAGGTTTGGGAAGGACTCTCTAGTGAATTTTCAAATTTCGTGTGAAAGGGGTTTGAACTATCTATAATTATGACGAATGTTCAATAAGCATGGTACATGATTTTTTAAAAGTCTAACTTAAAAAATTGACATATTAAAAATATGTACTTTTCATATATATGAAGAACACTTACAATATTTATAAATGGATTGGAAGAAACTTTTTTCAAGGAGTATTCAAATTGTTACCACATTGCCCCATGACTTCACCTCATCAATGGATACTATAAAAGTAAAAAAATTAAAAAAAAAATCTTAAATTCAAGACTAGGAAAAACAGAAAGAAAAAAGAAAAAGAAAGACAGGGAGTGTGGTTCTCTTTATCCGTGGCTTCAACAGATTGGGTAGAAGGGCAAGGGGGTTTTCCCTTCGCCTCTTAATAAGATTGGTGATATTAAATGATAGGTGATTATTTACTTTATTTTGCTTATGAATCTATCATTTAATGGCACATCAAAACATGTTGAGAGAATGATGATAAAAATATGATAAATAAAATTTTCTGCTAACATACTCAAATCATTGCTTGTGCTCCAGGTTCCAAACTTGTGATGTAGTGTCTACTTTGATATTTTTAAGATTTTTATTATTATTGATCTAAAAGCCTTCAAAATAGAATATACATGTTCGGTTAAATCCTTTATTTTAAGGTTTTGTGATTTTTTTAGAAAAAAATTATTTATATTTATAATTTTACTCAAGTAACCATATTTGCTGAAGTCATGAGCGGCCCGATGTAAAATAAGGCCTAAAAGTGAAAATTGAAGATGATGATGATGCCTTCTTATCTTTAATATAATAATAGAAATTAAATAATTATATTAAATATGTAAACATTTAAAATTTATTTAAAGTTAACAATATTCCTAACTACTTAAATGTGAAATATATAATGATACACTAACAATTACAACTATATCAAAACTCAAATATTTGGACACTTACATATTCTTAGATATTCTAAAAAATTCTCATAATTTCCTTCTCAAATATTACTAAAATACTAAATACTTTTTAATTTCAAATCCTGAACATTTTCCTCTAATCATTACCTATTATTATAAATTTTACAAATTTCAAAACAAAACATAAAAATTAATACTATTTTTTCAAACCTCAAAATAAAAATTATATTAAACAATTATATTTTAAAAAAATTAACTTTATAATATTTTTACTTAACTCTTTCTCTCTCATTTTTCAAAACCAGATAAAACATCTTAACTCAAAATATTTTATTAATATTCATAAATTATTTTACTACAATTCACAAAATTTTAAAGTATTCTAATTTCCAAACGAACTCTAAATTTATGAGAATGGCCAAATAAAATCAATAATATTATGTAAATACAAAAAGAAAAATATTACAAGAAGAAAAAAAAAAGTTAAAAAAAAACCCCCAAAGAATCTAAGCAGCAGAAAGAGTGAAAGGTAAAGTCATAAATCATACGTCAAGCGACTCAAAGGCATATTTACACCAATCGTATTAACCTATTTCCTCGTGAAAATTATGCTATATTGCTAGACGTTTTTTTATAGGAAAAAGTTCTCCTCCTGTTAGGGCTCGAGATTTATTTATTTAAATTTTTTTACTTAATGATTAAAGAAATATTTTGTAATGATGTTGTAAATTTTTATTTTTTTTTAAAATATTTAAAAGAGTTAAAAATATATATATATAAAAAATAAAAAATAAACATTCAAAATACACTAACGGAAGCTCTCACCAATAGCTGTAGAGCCACGTTTTTTATATACTAGTAGGGGCACAACGTGCTATACTTTGCAAAAATAAGACGGAAATTGATTTGATAGAAAATATGCATAAAAAATAAACCAGGTAAGAATTGTATTTTTAAATTCTCCAAACCATAATATTTGAAAACAATAAAATCTGTAACATTATGTAGGTAATAAAACCCTTTTGTTACATAAAGAGCTTTCGTTTCTGTCTTTTCATTCTCACAAATACACATAAAAGTTGTCAGATGTATGAAAATGCAAACAAATTTTAATCATATTCCAATTGGAAACCTTCCCCACAAATAATAATAATAATAATAATAATAATAATAATAATAAATAATAATAATAATAATAATTAGATTCAACAAACATTTAGATCTATTTAATTTTTTTAACCCAAAAAAAATGCTGAAATTTAAAATCTAATTAAAGCTTAAATTAACAAAATATTAATACTAAATTTTCATTGCAAAGTATGAAACGGTGGAATTAATTTAAAATAGAACTTTAGTCTTTAACATTACAATGTAGAAAACGGAGAAATTTATTTCATCAATAGAAAACGGATGACTTTTGAAATGATATCTTTTTCAAGTGTAAAGCACAAAAGTAAAAAAATAAAATAAAAAATGACCAGCCCCCCTATTAGTACGACAACGTTTAATGGGTGGCTCTATAGTTACAGATCGAAGCTCCCAACAATGCATTTCATTTTTTTTCTTATATATTTAACACTTTTAAATATTTTAAAAAAAATCAGAATATCAATAAAAAATACTTTCTTAATCATTAAAAAAAAAACCATCGGGAGCCCCAACGGGAGCAGCATCATTTCTCAATGAAAGTGATCAAACCCCTTCTTGTCTTCTTCTTTCCCTCTCTCTCTCTGTCCCCTTCTTCCCCTCCTGCCACAACCTCTACAATTTTTAAAAATCCTCTCTTTGTCTGTCTCTCTTCGATCTTCCACCAACAGTAGCCTCCGTCATCTTTCTCTCTCCGTCTATCTCCACAACTCTTTATTTTCCATCTCCCTCTCTTTCTGTCTCGCTGTCACTCGGTCGCACTCTCTCCTCTGTTCTCTTTGTTCCTCTAACTTTTACCAACAACAGCAGCCACCCTCCACGACTTGCAACCTCATGCCGCCTGAGTGCCTCAGTGTAAGGATATCTCAGATCTCCCTTGATCTACATAGATATTACATAGTGTTTGTTTCATTCAATTTGGTGTTTGGTTTCATTCAATTTGATGTATGTCTATTGATCTCATTATTTTAGCAGCATGTGATCTGAAGAGAAATAACAAAAAACGGCAGCTTTGGGGTCTGGGTCTAAGGATCTCTTTCAGATCTCCCATCTTTGTTTTTCGAATCCTCTAAGCAGTTTAAAAAAAAAAAAAACTTAACACATATTACATATTGTTTTTGAGTTTGGTTTAATATCATGTAGATATGTATAATTTATGTACTAAACTTGTAGAAATTCAAACATCTTACTGATTGTGTTTGGGTTTGGTTTGGCTTCATACATATGCGAATGATTTATTTGGTCAGCCTGTAAAAATTCAAACATCTTCAAGTGAGAAGAGAAACAAGAAAAAGCATACCCACGTGATGTTGAGAATCACAAGGAAGAAGATGAAATCTAAGGCCATCGAGAAATATGTGTGATAAAGTGAGAAATAGAAGACATGAAAAAATGACAAAGACGAAGCTAGGAAAATGTTTTTAGGAAGAGCCTTATTATTCATCATCTCTACACACCATATTTATTTTTATTATTATTATTATTTTAAAGAATGGTTTTATTGTTTCTAAATTAATTAAATTCCTCTACACATCAGGGACAAAACTGGAAACAAATTAGTAGAAATGTTTTTGAGCTTCCGGAAAGTCACTCCGGTCGTGAAAGAAAGTTGGACGGAACCGTAAAACGAGAAATACGTAGGGATAAAATTGGAAAGCAATATGTTAGAACAAAAAGCACTACGGATTTATGCTTGTATATATATAAGATATTTTTTATATTTCTTAAGCTAGTCTCTTATATTTTCAAGAAATAATTGTGAATTGCGCAAGAGATTCTCTTCGAGAAATAGTCACTTTCTTTGATAAATAATCGTGCAGTTTTTTTAGAATAAGAATAAATACGAGATTCACGTAAAAATAAAATTAATTTTTTAATAATAAATTTAATATTCTTTTAAAATAATTATGCAACACTTACCCACTCTATATTTATACGTACTATTACTCTATTTCTTCACATTATCATTTCAATTTTCGTTTTATATATTTTTGAATAACTTATTTCCATTTACTAATTTGAGGGGATACAAGAGGAAGATTCTCCATCGTTACTATGTGATTAGAGTTGTCATTTCTCCTAACATGAGAAACCTCCCACTTAGCAAAGTTTTTAAAAAGTTGTTTTGCTTCACACACAAACATACTTGCACAAACATACTTGTAGGGAATCACCCTCAATAATAACTTGATTTAGACCAAGTTCCAACTCAAATTGTGTTGTTTTAAGAGCCCCAAAAGCCTCTGCTAACAATGGATCATGGTAGAGATGCTTCTTTGTTCTCATGGTTGCAATGACTTTGCCTACACTGTCCCTAACAGCCACTTCCACTCCTACTATGCCTCTAGCTTTTTCTACTGCACTATCCCAATTCATCTTGATCCATGTTGATAGAGGAGCCTGCCACACCTCAGCTGAGTCGAGTTATAGACATTGCTGGTAGCACACCTCAGGATGGGTGCCTCCTCATTCAACACATCCAAGATACTCCTTGCCTCTTTCACTATAACATTCGGGTGAGCAAGAACACCTTCAAAAGTGAACCTGTTTCTTCTCCACCATATCCTCCTGGCCACCACAACAAATTCTTTAATAATCTGGCTTTCATGGTTTGAAATTGAGTTTCAAGTAGCTGTTGCATAGACATGTTAGGGAAGTGGCATTTCTGTAAGCTTTTGGAGCACTGACTCCACACGTCCCTGGCTGATTCACATTCCCATATTGCATGGAAAGAGTCTTCCTCCTCCATATTACATATAGGACAAAGGGGGTGTTTTACTACTTTTTTCTTAAAAAGGTTAGATTGGGTTGGGAGGGCCTCTAGACAAGATTTCCAAAGGAAGACTCTATCTGCAGGCTGCACTTTTAATTGTCAAAGCTATTGCCAAAAAGCTTTGAGGGAAGAGCTGCTTGAAGCTTGATTAGAAATAGAAAGGCTTCTCTTTAGTTCCTTGTGGTATGCACTTCTAACTGAAAATTCACAATCTTTTGTTCCTTGCCAAACAAGTCTATCTCTACTATTAAGCCAGTTTATTGGAGTTTTAATTATGGATTCAGCTTCTTTGTGATTGAAAACCTGCTGTATCAGTTAATGTTTCCACTGCTTTGTGATAGGATCGATGAGATTAGAAACTGTTGCATTTATTCTCGGCACACTAATAGTACTCTGGACCTTGCTAAGATTAGGAGAGGCTATCCATTTAACCTTCCATATTTTAACATGATTACCATTTTCTATCCTCCAAAAAGATCCTGCTTCTATCAATGGTCTAGCTGTTAGGAAACTTCTCCAAATGTAAGAGGGTTTCGACCCTAATCTTGCCTCTTGAAAGTTGGAACTTGGGTAATACTTGGCCTTCAACACCTGAGCAGCAAGAGAATTTGAGTGTTGGATTAGTCTCCAGCATTGTTTGGCCAACATGACTTTGTTAAATGCTTCAAGATTCCTAAAGCCCATGCCCCCTCAGCTTTTGCCTTTCCCATGAGATCCAATGGATCCTGTGTTCACTGTCTTGCTGCCCCCACCAAAAATTGTTGATGACACTGTTAATGTCTTTGAGTAGGGAGTTAGGGAGTTTAAAAACAACATCGTGTATGTAGGAAGAGCTTGAATGACAGCTTTAATGAAAATCTCCTTCCCTGCTTGAGATAGCACTTTAACTCTGTGGTTACTGATTTTTGCTCTAATATTATCCAGTATTCCTTTGAAGGTCTTGGCTTTGTTCCTTCCAACCACTGAGGGCAATCCCAAGTATTTCTCATATGACTTGCCATGCCTCACCCCAGCTATAGATAAAATGTATTGCTTAGTGGCCCTGGCTATATTCTTACTGAATATGATAGAAGTTTTTTCCAAATTAAGTCTCTGACCTGAGGCTATTTCATAGGCTCTCAATAAACCAAAAATTCAGCCCCATTCAATGGCATTAGCCTTGCAAAAAAGAAGGCAATCATCAGTAAAAAAGAGGTGGGAAATCCTGAGCCTGTCTCTTGCAATGGGTACCCCAAGGATCAGTCCCTCTCTTTCAGCTTTACTGAGCATACTACTAAGTGCCTCAGCACAGATGATGAAAAGATAAGGTGAGAGGGGGTCACCTTGTCTAATACCTCTAGTTGGTTGGAAAAACTCTTGAGGTGATCCATTAACTAGAATAGCATATGATACGGTTTCAATACATTTCATCACCAGTTCTATCCATTGGTTGTAGAAGCCCATTTTAATAAACATTGCTCTGATGAAGCTCCACTCTAGCCTATTATAAGCGTTGCTCATGTCTAATTTCAGTGCTATGTAACCTTCTTTGCCTGTCATTCTAGCCTTCATGGTATGCAATGCTTCAAAAGCCATTATTACATTATCAGAAATGAGCCTATTAGGAACAGAAGTAGACTGTGATTTGGAAATGATATGAGGCAGAATAGTCTTCAGCCTATTAGCCACTACTTTAGATATGAGGTTATACATAACATTGCACAAAGATATGGGTCTGAATTTTGTGACTTTAGTGGGGTTCTTTTTCTTAGGGATTAAGGCTATAAAGGTTTTATTAATGGCATTGATACTACCATTAGAATTCAGTACTTGTAAGATGGCTTCACAGACCTGCTTGCCAATGAGGGGCCAATGTTTTTGGTAAAAGACTACAGGAAAACCATTTGGGCTAGGAGAACTGAGGCCTTCCATTTGAAAAAGAGCCTCTTCAATCTCTTGATGGGTGTAAGGTCTTGTGAGTGTGGCATTATGTGCTTCTGTTACTCGAGGCTCCACAGAGTTCAGACATTCAGGAGTATTATCTGGTAAGGAAGTGGTAAAGAGTTTTTTGTAGTAGTCTTGAAATAGGGAGCTAATAGCCTCTTTGGAATGTACCTCCTGCCCTCCATCATCCACCAGCTTCTTTATCATGTTATTCTTCCTTCTAAGAGAAGCACATTGGTGGAAAAATTTGGTGTTTTTGTCACCCTCTCTCAGCCACCTCTGCTTAGCTCTCTGCTGCCATCTTAGATTTTCTTCCTCTAATATTGTGTTTATAGCAATGTTTTGAATACCGTACCAGATGCCGTACCGGTGAAGGCACTGGAACAAAATATTTCGATACCGGTATCGTTTCGGGATAATCGATATATAAATAAATTATATATATAAATGTATATATATAAATTATATTTCAAAATAATAGTCTATATGTGAATAAATTATACGTAAATACATAGATATATAAATTATAAATAGTTTAGTCTAAATTGGGGGTCAAAAAATGAACTTATAGTTTGAAAAAATGAAAAAAAAAATATATTAAGGCCCGAAATATCGCCGGTACAGATCGAGATATCGGCCGAAATGGCTAGTATTTCGGCCTGTACAAAACAGGTAGTGTACCTGTACCGGACCGGTGGCCGGTACGAAAAATACCGACCGTACCGGCCGGTACAGTACGAAACTCAAAACACTGGTTTATAGTCCTCTGAGTCTGCTTTATCTATTCATTCAAGTGGCCTTTGTTATCTCTTTGTAGTCCTTCCGAAAGAGTCAGATGCTCAGCTATTAGTTGTTTAGAAGTTACCCCTAGCTCCTTTATGCCACTGTAGTAGTTTCTGTCTGCACCTGTTAAGGCCCTCATTAATGATCTGTAATTTGTTCTTAGATACTACAGGGCTTAGCCAGGCTTCCTCCACCAGATTGACATAATCCTCCTTTAAGGACCAGCTTGCTTCAAATCTAAAGGGCTTGTCCTTCCTGTTCTTATAAGACTGACTCTCTTCCAAAGCTATCAGCAGAGGGAAATGATCTGAGCTCAATGTTGGGAGGGTATAAACCTTCGAGTTTGGAAATGATTCAGCCCAAGGATCATTACAAAATGCTCTATCAAGCCTCTCTTTGGTAAAAGCTGCCCCATGTCTCCCATTTGTCCAAGTGAATTTATTGCCTATAGAACCCATATCACAAAGTTCACAGGCCTCCACAACAGCTCTAAAAGCCTCTATCTGACAACTTGGTCTCAAAGCCCCTCCCCATGTCTCTCCATAATTAAGAATCTCATTAAAATCTCCAACACACATCCACCCTATCGAATTCTCTGGTTTAATAGCTTGAAGAAGTTGCCAGCTTTCCTTCCTTTTCATGATGATTGGGTGTCCATAGAACCCAGTTAACAACCACTCCTTACCCACCTCTGCCCCCTTTACCCATAAAGAAATGTGATGTTGAGTAAAATTGTGCACTACTGCCTCAGAATCCTCTTTCCAAAGAAAGGCAAGTCCACCACTCATGCCTTTACAGTCAATGACAAAACTGTTTTCAAAATCCAATCTTTTTTTGAGGGCTTCTATTTTATTTCTTTTACATTTGGTTTCCATCATAAAAGCAAAAGTTTGGAGCTTTTTGAGCACCATTTGATGCAGATCATGAACTGTCTGGGGATTTCCAAACCCCAGACAGTTCCAACTGAGACAATTCATTGGACTTGGTGGGGCTATTCCACAGCCACCATCATAATAGGTTGAGAGGAGCCAGTGTTACCATCCTCCTCTATTTTTATTTTCTTTCTTATGGACAACCCCTCCTTAGCCAAAGTTTGTCCACATTCTCTTTTCTTACTTGAGGGTATACTTGAACTACTTACCAATCCCAGATAATGTTTCTCATAGCTTAAGTCTCGGGCCCTCCTCTTCCAACTGGCAGTTTTCTTGGCCTGTTCAAGCACTTTAACCTGGCAGGAAATAAAATGGTCAAAAGATTGGATTTGGTTCACCAGATCATTCGAGGTCTCAATTACATTAGGATTTCTGTTGTTAAGCCTTGACCATGTCACACTGTTGTTAGTAACAGTGTTTCCATTACTTAATTCTAGCTTCTCCACGCCTACCATATCACATGTCTCCTCAGCTGGATCTATAAGTACAGTGGCTGGCTTATAAAGATTTTCTCTACTTGCCTTTTCTAGCTTTGGTTTTGACTTTGTCACATCTCTAAAATCCTGCACCCTTCTTGTGCCAGCAGCTTTTTTCCTCTAGAATAACATTTTTCTTAGCTGTCATCTGACACCCCACCTTGATTCCTGCTTTTCCAGCAATAATGTCCTCCCCTTTCTCCCTTCATGGGCGAGGATCAGTTTGAGCTTCCTGGGCAGAGCTTTCACCATATCTTTTGTGCTGCAACTCACTCTCCTTTACTATAAGGGCTCTTAACCATGATCCATATTGAGCCTGCCCTTCCCCACTCCTGCCATTGGAACATGATACATAAGAGTGCTTGATGACCCCGCATTTGAAGCAAAGGATGGCAGCCTCTCATACTTAAAATACACTCAAGTTTTCTTCCATTCCACTGTAATGAACATGCCTCTAAGAAAAGCTTTAGTAATGTAAAGCTCAACCCTTATTCTAAGAAACTTTCCTCACCCAATACCTCTATCATCAACGTGCACTTTTATAAACCTCCCCAGACTATTTCCAATTTGGTGGCCTACTTCTTTGTTCATGCAGTCAAAAGGCAGGTTGTAAGCTTGGATCCAAAACTCCTCTTTATTGAATTGCACTTCATTAATGGACATGGATCCACTAAAGGTCTGAAAGCATAGAAGCCATCTATCAAAAGACCACGGCTTGCCATTGATCACCTTTTCCAAGTCCTTCTTACTATGGAACTCAATAAGGAATTTATTAGTTCCCACTTCTGAGAATTGTAGCCAGCTCTCACACTTCCAGACTATTGACATTATGCTCTTAAAAGCTTCCATGTTGATAGTTTTTTCCGCCACAATCATAACTAATAAACACATTTGTATCGGTTTCATGGTATTTCTTGATGTTTGAAGTGGTATGGCCAATCCTCCATTCTCCTTCTATGTAAGACATAGTCTCTCCCACTACTTATACAACTCCTCATCCATGTCCTCTCTCTCTCTGACCAACGTAGCTAGCTTAAGACTCACTCTAAAGTAGAGAGAAACTCACTCACAGCGAGTTTATAATTTACAACAACTCATCCACAGTACGTACCACTGGTGCAAAATAAAGACACCTTTCTGTATTTCGTTTTATATATTTTTTCAACACAACGTCAAGTCACTTTTTTTACTAGAAAATGCTCGAGCACCGAGTAGTCTCCAAACATTTTCCTGATTACTTTTTTTCTACATTATCCTTTTTTATTTATCATACAGTCACGTCAAGTATGTCTGCCACGTTATCATTTGCATTATTCTTTATTTTAAAAATAGTCAATTTTTATATTTTTTATACATTCAATTAATATGATTAATTGTGTTATTTTTTTAATATAAAATAACTATTTATATTAATAAAAATATAAAAAAAATATGTAAAAAAGATTATATATAATTTTTTTTTTCGTTTGTTCTTTTTTTTTTTTTTTTTTTAACACGTTTGTTCTTATTTTTTTCGTTTGTTCTTATTTTTAATTTTAACTTTTACTATGTTGGAGCCATGTATCAACAGGGCATCTTCTTAGACAGCACTGAAATAGTGAAAAATCTAAAATTTGAAATTTGAAATTTAAATTAAAAATAAAGAAACACATAAAATGAGAGACCATAGTTAAATAATTATAATATTAATCTTTTTCAAGTATTTTTTAAAAATATATTTGTTGTTAAAGGACTTAAATATTTTTTCTTTATACATATTTGGTTAGGAGTAATACTACTGGTATCTCTAATTTATATCATTCAATTTGCTCCTTGACGTAGCACTATATTGTAGTGCTACGTAACTTATTAAAATAAATAAATATTAAAGACAAAGTTATGTCAAAAAACATAAAAATAAGAAAATTAGAACTCTAAATTCCTTCTATTTTTTATGTTTGTATTTTAAATTTTTTTAATAAATCAAGTGGTATCACATTAAAGAAGCAAAATAAGTGATGTAAATTAGGAGAATAGCATTTCTCTTTGGTTGAAGTCCTTTTATTTTTAAAGTTTTGGATTTGTTGAAATATATTTTGTGCTTTTCAAAAGTTTTATTTATTCACTTCTTTTTCTTTTCTTTTTTAGCTTTTTTCTGAGCTTTAATTTTTATATATATATTTTCGTTTGCAAGAAATTGTATTTGACAATTTAAAACTATCATTGTGTCATCTTTTTCTATTTATTGTGACACAAGACCAAGCTCGACCGGCTGAGTGCATCAACAAAGGATGGCTACATTGCTGCATTGCATATGGGTCAAAGGTTTTGGAAAATGATAAACCTGTCACTAGTTTATAATTATTTTATAACTATATTTAAAATGAAAGTTAATTATGTAAAATTTAAAAATATTTTTTAATGAGATGATAAAATTACATTAGTTGATTTGAAATAAATGGTAAAATAATTGTAAAAAAAGTTGTAAGTATATTATCATCCAAAGGTTTTTACTTATTTTTGTTGGAGTTTTAGAGCTTAAAACAGACGGACATGCAGACACCTAGGAAAAAAGGAAAATACTCCCACCGAGGTTGTATACCGAAGATCTCTACCGATTGAGCCACCTGGCTATTTAAAAAAAACAAAAGAAAAAAATCCTCCCCGCTCGCTCTCTCTCTCTGTCTCTCTCATCTCCCACTTTCTTCCTCCTTCCTTCGTCTTCTTCTTTTTCTGACTGTTTGGCAACCGCTGCTCCTTCTTCTTTGTAAACATGAAACAACTGATTCGTCATCTCTCCCATGTCGCTGACTTGTCTAAGTACTGCCTGCTTCAGTCGAACTCCGATCAGGACAGCCAGCCTTGTCGGGTGGAGTCGGCCTTTCGGGACAATTAAGCTGCGTTGGTCGTCTTCCAATTCTCCGGTGGATCCCCAGGGCCATGTGCTGGTCTACGTTGGCACTGGTCGTCTATATACCACAGATCTAATTTGGTGATTTACAGAGATCTTTTCTTTTTTTGTAAATATATTTTGAGATCTTCGTCGTCGTCCTTATCAGATAGAAAGATAGAGATGCAAACAATTAGGGTTTGTTTCTTGTTGTTTGGTTTTACAGAAGGGAAAAGAATCATCTGTAGTAGAATTACTACCCTATGTTACTGGAACGGCAATGTAGTACTTGTTCCCTTTTTTTAGAATATTTGTCCAAATCTCTGATTTATCTACTTTTTGTTTTGTTGTGTTTGTTTTCTTCAAAAACCGTATCGAAGGAACGAATAATGTTTTACATCATACCACTATCTTAATTTTATCTTATTAAACGATAAAGAATTATTTAATGGTGAGTACCACATGATCTTGTATAGTGGGATGAAAGTAAGATGGTGGTGTGATGTATAGAATTTTTCCTAAAGAATAATGCTATACACCATACTACCATCTAACTTTTATATCAGTATGTAAGATGTGGTATATTTATCACTATTAGATGATAAATAATCATTTAATAAAGGATCATCTAATGGTAATAAATGTGTCACATCTTATATAGTTAGTTAAAGATCGATTTTAAGCTGGTTGTAGTAAAAAAATACAAGGAAAAAAATAGAGACAATGCTCGGATTTTTACGGTTTGGATTTTATCAATATAGATGAAATAAACTTTGTATCATTTATAATTTTTAGGTACTGTTTGGATTCAGAGATGAGTTGAGATGGTTTTAGATGAGTTGAATAAAATATTATTAGAATATTATTTTTAATATTATTCTTGTTTTAAGATTTGACAAAATTGAATTGTTTATTATATTTTGTGTGTGAATTTAAAAAAATTATAATGATGAGATGAGTTTAGGCGAGTTTTGAATCCAAACAAGGCCTTCTTTTGCTTTTATTGTTGTTTATTTTTCTTGGGCATCTTGCTCTTGTATTTCTCCATGAGTTATGGGCAAAGGGAGGGGAAGGAATGAGGGAGAGGTTTTCATCCTTAAGGTTAGCGTCAAACGAAGGGAGGAGGAGGAGGAGGAGGAAAGTGGTATCGGATAGAGTTGAACAAAAATTCGAAAATCCAACTCCGAATCAGACTCCGCCCCGGTTCCGCTCTAGAGTCGGAGTCGGAGTTGTTAATGGACCGACTTTGACTCCACTCCGATCCGATTCTGACTTTGCCCTCCAACTCTGATTTTATACATATTTTATAAAAATATATGTTTTTTTCTATATATTAATCATTTAAATTTTATATAACTATATCTTATATAGTTAGTTAAACTCAATAATATACTAGTATGAGTTAATTATTATAAAATAATGTATTTATACGATAATATATATAGACTAAATTGACTATAATAGTTTAGTATGTGTAAATATCATATTATTACAATATTATTATCATGTAACACTAAATTAGTAATGTATAAATATAATAACATGTAATACTAATGGATAAATACTAATCTATAAATTTATAATAACATATAATACTAATGTATAATAACTAAAGTATTAATTATATAAATTTTATATAACAATATTTTATATTAATTACATTTTTTGACTTAATAAATTCTCAACATATTCCTTTTGATAAATACATTAGTAATACTAATATACATTAGTATATTAATTACATTTTGTGGCCTAATACTAATACTATTAGTAATCCACTTTTAAGTCTATATATAAATTACTATATAAATCACTATAGTATTCGTATAACTAATACTATATCACTATATGATTCTATTAACTATAGTGATATAGTAATACAAATACTATTAGTATTAGTATACTAATACTATCAATGATATAGTTATACTATATTAAAATCACTATAAAAAATACTAATATATAGTTATGCTAATCACTATAACTAATACTAATATCTAATCACTATAACTATATATAGTATTAATATCACTATAATATATAATTATATATAATGATTAAGATATGTAACACTATAATAGTATAGTATATAGTACTAGTATATAGTAATATATTATAAGAGTTATAGTATTAAGTATGATATATGTATAATAGTATAGTTAACTTAATATGTTAGTATTAATATCATTATAAATATATAGAGTATTAATATCACTTTAATATAGTATTTAGTATTACTATTAGTATTAGTATTGGTATAGTGTTTAGTTATTTAGTATCATGATTTATATTGGTTTTGATAAATACATTTCTATACATTTGGTCATACACACTCATGTAAAAAAGTGTGTCTAACCATCATTTAATATATTATTAGTAGCATATATGTTACCATTATAGTATTAGTGATAATACTATATTATTACTAACATATAGTAATAGTACCATACCAATAGTATTACTATATACTAATAGTATTAGCGTATTACTATTATTTATATATATATATATATATTAAAATATATATAGATTATAAGAAATTAGAGATTTAATATATATATATATATATATCTTAAATCACTAACATACTAATAGTATGATACTATAGTATTAGTAATTATACTATATTATCACTAAGATATAGTAATACTATATTATATATAAAATAGGCCATAATGGTGCGGATTACTAATAGTATTAGTAATATAATGTAGTGTTGTGAACACGTTGCTGCTTGTTAACTTAGAAAGAGAACCTTTGACTTCTCTCTAGAAAACTCCATTTCCGTGAAAGCCATTGTCGAAGAGGAGGGTGGAGCTGTGCCTTGCAACCTCCTCTCCTTCTCCTTTCCGTTTTCGCACTGTGTATACACTTTCAAAGTAGTATTTTTTTCCTCCTCCCTCCACCGGTTCAGTTTTGGTCAGATCTACTACTCTCTGGCCGCCATCCGCCTACACACGCCCCACCACCCCATCCTACAGCCGTCAATCTACTGGGACGGAGTGAGTCAAGCCAAAACGCGTTGCTTGTTTCTACACTTGTTCATCATGAGTTGCCGTGCAATGACGCTTTCGACGACTACACGCACCATACCACTAGCTTCGTCTCTCCAAGATCTTCCAGATCTGGGCCACCCCATCTCCATCACACCGGTGCGTGGCTTCCACACGCCATCACAGGAGCGCGGGAATGTAGATGATCACTGGCCGCAAATCAATCCACCCGATGCCGAATTTTCCACTATGTTAATGTTTTTCCTAAACCTTGATCTCAAATAAGGGACTGTGGATATTTCCAAAAATCATCTCAAGACCACAAGCAACAGTGCACCTACCATTCTCACCACTTTCAACGGTGGTTCCATCGTTCGCAAAGTTTTGTAAATAACTTATTTCCCTCTTTTAAGATGACGTCTTCTTTGTAAGATATGTGTGAAAACCAAGAAATTGATCATAAAAATCTCTTTTTTTTTTATCTACCACTTTGCACTGTTATTATTGTTCTAGGGTGTTTGTTGGGGAACTCTATCCCTTCCTCTTGTATCATCTTTTCTAATGAAGTTAACTTGCTTGCTTAGAAAAAAAATATATAGTGCAGTGTTGGATGTGGATGATGGTCCATGGATGATGGGAGTGGATGTTTATTGTAGTGGTTAGTTCTATTTTATTTTATTTTTTTTAATTTTTTGAAGCATATTAGTATGGTACTTGTTTTTATTTAGTTTTATTTTTTGTTATGTTTTTAGTAAAATTAAAGCAAAATTGAATTATTTACTTTAGATTGTAATTTTTGAAAAAAAATTAAATTTAAAAGTTTAAACAAAAATTCTTTTTTGAAAAGTGTGCCAAATATGAAGTTGAAAACAATTCAAAAAAAGTAAAAAATCCAACTTCGCTACAAAAAGTCAGAATCGGAGTTAGAGCAGAGGATGAGTATCTTGGAGTTGGAGTCGGAGTAGGAGGATAGACATACCAACTCTGACTTGGTCGGTGCTCAGCCCTATTGGGGATCAATTTTTTTTTTTATTTAATTCACTTAGTACAATATCTCAATACCAAGTCTCGGTGGTTGTAGCACAACCTAAGAAGGAAACAATATTCCCAAGACTCTAAATTGGAGGGTTACAATTTAAATAAATAGATACATAAAGTGAATCTACAATATTAATTAAGCACTTCATAAAGTTTTTAGACAATATTAAATATTCAATCAATATTGTATAATTTGCTTTCTGATTTGAAGCCGCCCTCAATTTATCTTTTTTTGACATGTGTAATAAGTCTTACAAAACTACATTAAAGCCTCGTTTGGATAGAAACTTACATCTCATATCATTCCATTCCATTTCATTTCATTTTATCTTAATATGCAAACACTACAAATATAAACAATTTTTAATTTCAAAATCTTCAACTTTTTCATCTAATTATTATCTAATTTATTACAACTTTATCAAATTTTAAAATAAAATACAGAAAAACAATTTAGCCTTTTCAAATCAAAAAATAAAAATTATATTATAACAATATTTTAATTTGAATTAATATTTTTATTTAACTTTTTCTCTCACATTTTTTAAAATCTCATAAAACATTTTAATTTAAATTATTTTTTTAATTCATCTCATCTCAACTTAAATAGCTTATAACTATTTACAAACTATCTCAACTTATTTCATCTCAAGTCACGGGGCAAACTTAAATAGTCACTCCATATAATGGTGTGTGGACTTATCTTTCTTATCCTATTAAAATTTAAAATTCTTGAACGTATGTAAATTTACTTATTAAAAAAAAAACGTATATAAATTTTAGGCACGTAGCAGTAAAAAGAAGACTGCTTGACTTGTACTGCTTTTTGTTTTTTTCCGTTTAGAAAAAACAATGTTATTTTGGTGGAAAAGAAGGAGAAGGACGAGATGAGTATGGCGCGGGGGGGGCTGTTTAGCCACCAGAGGTCCAGAAGGACGGACTGCTACCTACCAGCTTAGCCAGACCTACCACCACTCCTGTCTATTTCTATTTCTATTTCTTTTATTAAAAATATATTTTATTATAATATACAAATAAATAAATATTAAAAAAAAATAGAGAATTGTGGTGAATCATCTGAAGAATTGATAAATGATATACTTTTCCTATTCTTTGACATGTTCAATTAATAAAATTGAATGTTTTATCGATGGAATTCTAAGAATGTACTCCTACATCTTAAAAAATGGCTCATTCAAATTTAATACTTGGTTATCATGGGTCGCCTCTGGGTGGCCTTGATTAGGTGGCTCTAATTAAGGTGTGTTTTAGAATACACTTGTTCTTGTACCTTATCGTGCTTTTTCATTATTATTCATAAACAGTTTACAACTATTTATAAATTATTTTATATTATTTTATTACTATTTATAAATTATTTAATATATTTTTAGATTGCATTTAGATGTTAAGGTGATCTCAGATGGTCTGAGTTTATTTGTGAATAGTAATATTTTGTAAATTTTATTGAAATGTGTTTAAATGTAAATATATTGAAATATGTGTTTGAATGTATGAAGTAAATTGATATGTGTTTAACTTTTTATATAAAATTAAAAAAAATAATAGGTCTCATCGTTGCTTGATTTAAGATGAATAAAAGTGATCTTAACATCCAAACATAACCTTAACATCCAAACGAAGTCAACGGCCACTCGAGAACCACCTACTAGGAGGTATTTTCTTTTCAAGACTACTCAATGGTGGCCATGTGTGGAGGATAAAATATCCGACCTGTTGAAGGCTAGACCCAACCCACCAAGTCACACTAGAAGATAAAATGGAGAGGAAAGAAGTAGGAGATAATAAGTGATTATAGGTGCAGGAGGTGTAAGAGGAAGGAGTCAGAAGGAAGTGTGAAAAGGAAGGGATGCTTAGACACGTCAAGGGTTTGACCTCACCTCCGCTGACAGACACTCAAAGGAACCGGTCCACTACTATGGATGTACACATCAACACAGTACAGACACACCGAACCACTGTCGGGGGCTCCAAACAATACTGGTCAACGCCCAAGTCCACCAGTGGGTCATGAATGATTATTTTTCTCCTTTCGGCCTATTGTGCAATTTTTCCCACATAAACATGCCGAGAGTCATCTACTAGAAGGTATTTCTTTTCGAGACTACTCGATGGTGGCCACGCTCATAGATGGCTTAGATCAAGCTGTCTAGGTTGTGTTTGATTGTTGAACCAAACTCAATTAATCACAAACAAATAATTGATGAGACTCACTATTTTTTCAATTTCTAATAAAAAAAATTAAACTCATCTCAATGTGACTCACAAAATAGTATTACTCACAACTTAATTCAACTCATCTCAACATCTAAACGTAATGTAAGGAGTGGCTACTTTTAATCACGATTTTATTTTTATTTTTATTCTAAATTGTGATTCCTTTTAAAAGAAATTTACAAATTTATTTTTCAAACTTATTTTAAACATGAAATCCATACTTACACAACAACAAAAAATTAATAAACTTTAATCTCATCTCTATTTCTTTATTATTGATTAAAACTTTTTGAACTTCTGCGATACAAATATACATTGGTGACTAATCCTGTAGGGAGGTTGAATTCTGCAACCTAACGAAGCCGTCGTATCGACGCAATAGCGATTTAGGAAACAACGGTCAACACCTGCTCCCAGTAGTCAAAAGTTTTTGTATAAATTATATAAGCGGTCCTATTCTGCCCGCTCCAATTGCTAGACTAAAATCACACTTTTATTTTTATTATATTTTTTTTATTTTAAATTATTTTTAATAAATATAAAAATATATCAATATATTAATAATCACTTCCTTAATTATTAAATAAAAAAATAAAAAAAAAATACATAAAGTGTCAAAATGAAGGATAAATTAAGTAGACAAAGTATTATTTTTGAAATTATATAAATTGAATTAAGAAAAATCATAAACACAGGTAATTTTTTACAATATTTCATACAATAATATTTTAAAAAGAAGGATATTTTTATAAAATATATTATAAAATTAAAAGTATTTTATAAAAATATTTTATTTCATAATATGTATTGTGAAATTTATTGTGGAATATCATTATTTTTAATAAATTAAAAAATCTCCACAACCTCTTACTATTCACATCACACTCCCCACTCTAAATTTTTTTAATTTATTTCTTTTATCAAATTTTTATTATATGAATAATGAATATAAGATTTAAAATAATTTAAAAGGATTTTGCTATACAACATCTCAACACTCCATACTTCACTATTTTTTTAAATTTTTATTATTTTTTAATAATTTTTCTAAATTTTTTTTGAGTTTTTTCTTTTCAAATTTTTTTATATTTTCTATTCATTATTTATATAATAAATATTTAATAAAAGAAGAAAAAATATAGAGTGTGGAGTGTTGGGAGGTTAGGAAGATTTATTATTTAATTTGCTACACAACCTCTTACTATTCATTCACACTTCACACTCCACATTTTTTAATATTTTAAAAAAAAAATTTTTGAATTTATTTTTTTAAAATATTTCAAATTTTTTATTTACATTCATATAAAAATTATTTAATAAAAAAAATTAAAAATTTTTTTTTAAAAAAGATAGAGTGTGAAGAGTTGGAAGGTTGGGAAGATTTATTATTAAATTAATGTTTTGAGCAGACACCACACCACCTGACTCGGTTCCATTCAACACCTGTCCCCGTCAGTCAACCGCGATGACTACGCTTTAATTCGGTCCATTCACTGCAAGGCATTCAAATGGCCCCATATATACACTTTCTCCACGTGGCATTCCGTTCTCTCTTCTCCGAAGCTTCTGTCACAAGAGGCGTTTGATCTAAAGAGATTATTCTTAATTCAACCTAGTGTAGCCATTTGGAGACGGAGTAATCTTATGTACCATTTTAGAGTGAGTAAATTTTATATATTATTTTTAAAAAATAGTAAAATTTATTATTAAAAAAATTAATTTTTCATGTGAGTTTTATATTCATTCACTTTTAAAAAAAAGAGTGCGAATTCGTACACTTTAAAACTGTAAATATTATTTTTGTTAGAGATATTAATTTTGGGCAATAGCCCCGACTGATGCAATATGTCTCTATATTACTGATGTGTCTTGATACAATTCGTTGATAGTCATTAACGTAAAGAGTAATGTTACGTATAAATTTTAGATATGCAAATCTCGTATAATCTCTTTATAAAATGATGGATCTCGTTAAAAAAAAGTAATTTTTTTTTACCTTTTTCACATAAAGTTCATTTTTTTAAAAGAATTTGTGCGAATTTTGTATTGTTGAGACTTGTTTAAAGCATTATTATAACATAAAAACCTTTTGGAAGGTGGTGAAAAGTGAGGTGCGTGGCCGATCCACTTAATTAATTATGAACGTGGTGAAATCCACATTTGGCAGTGAGAATTAAGCATCATGCATGCATGCAGCTTTGAAAATTGTTGAATAATTTTAATTTAATGGCTCTATACCCCAATTCCAGCATTTATTACAAATATTATGTAGAGAATAGAGAGAGAGACAGCTTGAAACACGCACACACACGGACAGTAGGAGAGAGGCGGCTTTACCCAAAGAGAGAAAAAATCAAAAGAAATTGAAAGAGAGGCGGCCTGCTAATAAAGAATTGTCAAACTTTTGCATGGATGAGGCACTCAACGTTAATTGAAAGGCCATTGTGGATTGGTTGGTGGCAACTTGGTGCATGTTTTTTTGTATATATACACAAGAAAATACCTCATACATGTTCATCAAGCTCACCCTCTTCTCCTAAGAACAAGGCTAAGCTCCATCTCCGCACTCTAGAGATTGATCGATCATGGAGGTGTGGTTCATCATCCTCATCTCTCTCTCTGCCTGTTTTGCCCTAAAATCACTCTTCAGCTTTTTCTCTTCCTCCAAAACCACCAAGAAGAATGGCAATCTCCCGCCGGGACCCCCAACTCTGCCTTTCATAGGAAATCTTCATTTGCTTCCCAAATCCATGGTTGATTTGAGATCTCTCATCTATGATCTCTCCCACAAGTATGGCCCGATTCTCACCGTCTATCTCGGTTCTGAGCCTCTCATCTTCGTCACCTCCTACACCCTCGCCCACCAAGCCCTAGTTCGACATGGCGCCGCCTTTGCGAGCCGTCCTGCAGTCGTCCCCGTTAGCGTTGTTCTCAGCAACAAGCGCAAAGATATCGGCGCAACCCCCTTTGGCCCAACCTGGAAAGCCCTCCGTCGTAATCTCATTTCGGAAGTTCTCCACCCGACTTCGTTGAAATCTTACTCTGTTGAACGCAAGCGTGTTTTGGACTCATTGATCAAGGGCTTCCATGAATCTTCTAAGCGCAATCAGCCCGTCCGTCTGCTCGATCATATCCACCACGCTGTGTTTTCCTTGTTCATTCGCATGGCTTTCGGAGAACTCAGCGAGACTCAAATCAAAGAAGTTGTAGGAACACAATATCAACTTCTTGTCGCTTACGAGCAGTTCAGTGTGTTCGGTACCTGGCCCAGACTGGGGAAGTTGCTTCTCAGAAACCGTTGGAAAAGGTACCTACAATTCTTGAAGAACCAAGATGATGTGCTTTTGCCATTGATCAGAGCCCGGAAGAAGTTGAGACAAGAGAGAGGCAAGGCATTCGAACTGATTTCTTACACAGATTCCTTACTGGACCTGGAAATACCCGGAGAGAAAGGTAATGTGGAAGAAGCAGATATTCTGAGCTTGTGCTCCGAGTTCATCAATGCAGGAGCCGACACAAGTACAACGATGCTGCAGTGGGTTTTGGCATATTTAGTGAAACACCCACGAATTCAATCCAAACTTTTTGCAGAAATCAGCGAGGTGGTGGCAAAAGGAGCGAAAGAAGTCGAGGAAGATGATTTGCACAAGATTCCATATCTGAAAGCAGTGGTTCTCGAGAGTCTGAGAATTCACCCTCCAAACACCTCGTTGATTCCACACACAGTCATGGAAGACGTTGAGCTCGGCGGCTACACAATCCCAAGAGACACGACAGTGAACATCGTGACAGCACTGATCGGGAGAGATCCAAACGTGTGGGAGAATCCCATGGAGTTTAGGCCGGAGAGATTGTTGACTAGTGAAGACATTGGAGATGAAGTGTCTGATGTAACTGCGTTCAAGATGATGCCCTTTGGTGCTGGGAGAAGGATGTGTCCCGGGAACAGACTAGGATTGCTTCTCCTCCAGTATCTTGTTTCAAATCTGGTCTGGAATTTTGAGTTCAAAACAGTGGATGGGGAAGGTGTTGATCTTTCAGAAAAGGAGGAGTTCTTGGTTGTGATGAAGAATCCAGTGCGTGCCTATATATCTCCAAGAATCAAATAGCTAGACAGATCCAACACTGTTACTTTGAAGAATGAAAATAAGGACCTTTTGTTCCTCATTTGACATCCAGATGATCCGAAAGCTGAAATTGGTATGAGCCACCATTTTCACCCTTTCTCCCTATAACAGGAGCAGGGCTAAATGACTTTGATCTGATCTGATGATCCCATTGTAGTGATTTCTTTTTCTTTTTGCTTTTTTGTTCTATGATTATATATCCTTTCTGAGTTTGTTATTGATCTTGTTATTCGTGCTGAAATACAGAGAAATAAATAGCCCTTGTTGTTACAGGACAAGCATGTTTTGCGTCTGCATTTTAATGAGCAAATTTTACAAATTACAAGTCCTCCAAGTACATAAACTAAACTGCATCTTCTGAAATAATTCGGCAACTTAACCATTAATTAATACTTGAGTTGCAATTCCAAGCTGTTTAGGTTGTGTTTGGTTGTTAAATTTGACTCATTTCAACTAATCTCAAATCAATTATTGACGAGACTGACTACCTTTTCAACTTCTCGTATAAAAAGTTAAACTCATCTCAACCTATTTTATACATTTTAACCTAAAAGTTAATTCATCTCAACTTTAAAAAGTTAAACACATTTCAATAGAATCTACAAAATATTACTATTCATAACTTAACTCAACTCATCTCTTCTCAACCTCTAAAAGTAAGTCTTCAAATGTGACAATAGATAGTCATGGTCAACTTTGAAACTTTGCACGATGGTTATGAACTTATGGCCTCTGTTTTGTAGTGATCTTTGTTTGAAGCCGCCAAGCATTGAACGATCTAATGGTTGAGTGAATTGGTCAATGATATAATGTAATTAAATAATAATAAAGAAAAAAAATATTTGTAATTGTGAATTGTGTAATCGCTGTGTAATTATTTTAAAAAAAATAAATAAGAACTTACATAAAAAAAATTAATTTTTTAATAATAAATCTGCTCTTTTTCAAAATGATTACGTAGTGTTTATACATTTCACGATTTTTTATAGAATTACTCAATAATAAATGCAGTTAAAACTCTTGGGAAAAATAAAAATAAAATAGTAAAAATGTGTGATCAATTATTTTTCATCAACGTGATCATTTCTTTTCAAAATGAGTCTATTATCATAAATAATTTATTATAAATAATTAGTTTTCTCGTAGTGACCCACCAATTGGAGTTTCCGCAACTGATGTGAAGTTCATTGAAGGAAAATTGCTCACTCTTTAAATGATTCAAGCAAGTATAATTCCAATAAAACCCTAACATAGAACATTATGGTCTTTCTTGAAAGATTAACATTCGAGAAGGATTTTGCAAACCGGTCCAACTCTGCTAATGAGAAAAAGCTAAAATGTCACGGTGCAAATTGCCATCATTATTTTGGCCAAGTATAGACGTTGTAAACCAGTAATAAATGGATGACCTTTTTTAAAATAGTATCGTTATTTTGCAAAAGTTTCCACCATTTTAATCCATAGTTGTAAAATAGATGTAAAAAATTATTGTACATTTTTTTATTTTCCAAATTAATTCCTCTTAAACAATATTTTTTTTAGTTGACTTCTAGTTCAAAAAATTAATTAAAAAAACAGAAAAATAGTTTCCTAGATCTCCTTGTAAACTAAATAATTAGAAGTTGTGGTTATGGTTATCATCCTCTCACCAGTAACGTATACGTGCTGTAGAAATCTCTAGCATGTTACCATCAGATTATGAGTATCGCCTATCAATTTAAAAAAAAAAAAAAAAAACTCGTCCATTAAATAATCATAGGATACATTGGTGTCCCGATTCCTACCAATTATATTGTATTGTAATGCAGAGGCATGATAGAAACTAGAAAGAGATATCATTGTTGTCTGGTCTTGCGCACTAATGCCTACTTGTCTAGTTGTCTCATCATAGCTTGCCGATTAATCCATACATATTATTGTACTATAAAATTGATTTTTTTTAAATAATCATTACATCTCATTTATTATTAATTTATAATTTATTTTTTTTTTCTTTTTATTATTTAATTCTGATTAAAAATTTCAAAGCACGAGATTTTTATGTAATAAGAATAAATTTAATTAATCAACGTAATAATGTAATTTAATTAAAAATAAATTTAATTTGATCTAGATTATATTAGTTGATTGAGTTTATTCTCATTAAAATTATACAAAAATGTCATGTTCTTGAATTTTTAATCTAGATTCAAATAGTAAAAGGGAAAAAAATAATAAGTAATAAAACAGTAGTAAAAGAGATGTAATGATTATTTATAAAGATCTATAAAAATAAATTTATAAATTAATATAATTTTGTACGATATGTTAGATATATTTTATAATAAAAATAATTTTACAATCTAAAATATCATATTAAAATAAATTTAAATTTATAAAATATTTTTATGACTAAATCATTATTTTATTTGTAATCCCATTTTAATAAATAAAATATTAAATAATTTCAACGTGAAATTATAGGTTGCCGATTAATGCGGACATATTATTGTATTGTAAAGCAGAGGCATGATAGAAGAGAAAACTGTACCTAGTCAAACCGATATTCTCTAATAAACAGCCCTCCAATCTTAAAGAGCCACGTATGCAGTTTATTTTACACCCGATGTGACCCTCTACACCCGATGAGACCCCATACATACACAGCTCTCACTTCTTCTGCTTCCCCTCCATCCCATTCCCCAACCCAACGAAAACATCACATTTTCGTTCGACACAATCAGGTTCTGAAGATACATCACCCCAGCTCTTGATTTTTCAAACACCCACGAGGACGAGTCATCCATAGTACCATTGGTCCATTTCAAAATTGAAGGCGCGGACGGATTCAACTACTTGTCCTGGAGATCGATGCCCTAGAGAGAAGCCAGCTCGAGGGTCGAAGGGCACCCAGAGAACCCTTCAACGAGATCGCGATCGTGTGAAGCAGATAAGGAGCAGCTGCTGTGGGCATCCCAATCGCACTCCTGGCACAGCACCAGGTTGTCTGTGGCTTGTAAGGTTCAAGTTGATTCCAGATCAATTCCAGAACCTCCACACGATAATCAGAAACAATCAACACCAGAATTGTATGAACAAGATTTCATTAGTAAACCTTGTAGAGAATTTTCGAGGAATTCTCAACCTCCAACAAACTTACAAGTTCTCAAGATTATTCAACCCCGAACCATTAATCCTACCTCTGCTTTTATAGAAGCAGATGGCCAACTAACTGCTTAAACGATCATATGAATGAAAACGCAAGAATACAAGTGTAACACGCATCTATCAATTACAACATAAAACGCAACGTTTTATTAAGTCTCTAAACGCAACTTCAAAGGAGTAAAACGCAGCACTTCTCTGAAGGACAAAACGATTCGTTCCATTTAAATTCTTCATTCCATCAATTGTCGTAACTAACTTCCCCCAGCACTTCATAACAGACTCCTACAGCTCCACCATTTCAAGGCCACTGCCAAGGCACCTGTGACAATCTCCACCACTTCAAGGCCTTGCCCACAAGGCACCCGTGACAATTACTGCAAGACTGTGCGAACCAGGTGAGGATATAAGGATCTGAGTTTCCACAGCAACTCCCAAGAACTATCTTCAATAGGTGCTCCAACCCACTTAATCAAAACTTCAGTAGAAGCATGATTCCCCACCTTTCTCATTCTTCTCTCCAAAATAAGTTCAGGCTCAGGTTGCACATTCCCTTCATGATCAACAGGAGGTAAAGTAGATAATGGAGAAATGTGATCTCCCAGTTTCTTTTTCAAGCAAGATACATGAAAAACATGATGTATTTTTGCTGAAGTTGGAAGATTCAATTTATATGCCACTTGACCAATCCTTTGAACCACCTGAAAGGGACCATAAAACCGAGGGGCTAACTTCATATTTCTCCTCAATGCTACTGATTTCTGTCGATAAGGCTGCAGTTTAAGGAACACCCAATCACCAACTGCAAAAACCCTCTCAGTCCTCTTCTTATCAGCATATAGCTTCATCCTACTTTGAGCTCTTTCCAAATTCTCCCTCAAAATAGAAAGTATTTCATCACGAGACTTGAGCTGTTGATCTACTGCAGCATTAGCAGTAGTGCCTGGAACATATGTCAGCAGCTTAGGAGGGCAAATGCCATAAAGTGCTTGAAATGGAGTCATGCCAATAGATGAATGTGAGGTGGTGTTGTAACACCATCGGCCATTGGTAACCAAGCACTCCAATTCTTTGGCTTGGTACCAATGTATGATCTCAAGTAGCCTTCTACACACTTATTCAAAACTTCTGCTTGGCCATCCGACTGGGGATGATATGCAGAAGTGAAGGCTAAATTGGATTCCTGCATCTCAAATAATTGCCTCCAAAAATTGCTAGTAAAGACCACATCATGGTCAGAAACTATGGTTTTAGGCAACCCATGGAGCTTAAAAACTCCAGCAAAAAACACTTCAGCTACCTTGCTAGCTGTATAAGGGTGTGCCATAGGAAAAAAGTGACCAAACTTGGTCAGTCTGTCTACTACAGTGAGAATCACAGTCATTCCATTGGAACATGGAAGACTTTCAATAAAATCCATTGCAATATCCAGCCAAGGAGTCTGAGGAATAGGTAATGGTTGCAGCAGACCTGCTGGGTGTACTGTTTCATGCTTATTCCTCTGACAGGTTTGACACTCCTTAACTAACTTTCTGATATCCCTCCTCATACCAGGCCAATAAAAATCCAGCAGTGCCTTTTGTAGTGTTTTATGATATCCAACATGACCAGCCTCTGGATTGTGATGAATATATTGTAGGATCTTTTGTTGAAAAGAGGAAGAAGGCACTATAACCAGCTTACCCTTCCTCAACAAAAGGCCTTGCTGAATGGAGTAGTCTTTAGAAACTGGATTACCTTGCTGTACAGCCGTGAGAATACTACAGATATCCTCAGAAAGAGCATAACTTTTCTTAAGCTCATCCACCCAAATAGGTGTAGGAAAGGATATGAGAGCTAATGTAGCTGTCTCATCCATCATTTTCCTTGAAAGAGCATCTGCTACTTTGTTGTCTCTGCCCTGCTTATACTCAATTCTGAAATTATATCCCATGAGCTTGGAAATCCATTTCTGTTGTGCCTCAGTTGCTGCCTTCTGTTCTAATAAATGTTTCAAAGCCTGTTGATCAGTTTTGATTTTAAAAACTTGACCAAGGAGGTATGGTCTCCATCTTGCCACTGCACATACCAATGCTAAGAGTTCTTTCTCATATGTTGAAAGTAACAAGGCCTTGCCCTTTAGAGCTTTGCTGAAGAAAGCTATTGGCTGGCCCTCTTGCATCAAGACAGCCCCCAACCCCACTCCTGAGGCATTACACTCAATGGTGAACTCTTTTGAAAAATCTGGTAGTCTTAAAACAGGAGGCTTGGACACTGCTTTCTTCAATTGTATAAAAGCTGCTTCAGCTTTTTCACTCCAAGAAAAAGAGTTCTTCTTCAACAGTTCAGTAAGTGGTGAAGCTATTGAGCCATAATGCTTAATGAACTTCCGATAGTAACCAGTAAGGCCCAAAAATCCCCTCAATGCCTTCACTGTTTTTGGAATTGGCCAATCAATCATTGAGGAAATCTTGGCTGGATCTGCTTTCACCCCTTCCCCCGAAATAATATGGCCCAAATAGTCAATTTCAGGCACTGCAAATCTACATTTAGATTTCTTAGCAAATAAAGTGTTCTGCTGTAAAACAGCCAAAACTGACTCTAGGTGTTCCAAATGCTGAGAAAAATCTTGGCTATAAACCAAGATATCATCGAAGAATACCAAAACAAATTTTCTAAGAAAAGGTTTGAAGATATGGTTCATCAATCCTTGAAATGTAGCAGGAGCATTGGTAAGCCCAAAAGGCATTAACAAGAACTCATAATGGCCCTCATGAGTTCTAAATGCAGTTTTTGAAACATCTCCTTCTTTCATCCTTATTTGATGATACCCTGATCTTAAGTCAAGTTTTGAGAAAATCTTGGCTCCGTAAAGCTCATCAAGAAGTTCATCAATGATAGGTATAGGAAACTTGTCTTTGATGGTTTCATTATTAAGGGCTCGGTAGTCAATGCACATTCTCCAACTACCATCAGCTTTTTTCACCAACAACACAAGTGAAGAGAATGGACTTTGGCTAGGCCTTATCACACCATTGCTGAGTAAATATTCTACTATCTTCTCAATCTCAGATTTCTGATAATGAGCATATCGGTAAGGCCTCACTGAAACTGGTTGAGCACCATCCTTCAACAGAATCTGATGATCAAATCTTCTAGGTGGAGGTAAGCCCACTGGTTCTTCAAAAACACCTTTAAACTGGCTTATTAACTCTTCAACCTCACTTTGTAATTGGTCCTCCACGACACCACTTTCCACAGCCTTTATCTGCAGCAACCACCCCTGCTGCCCCACAAAAGAAGATTTCAATAGATTGAGTCCAGGTTGTACTGCAACTGAATCCGAAGTTAAGCCTTGTAAGGAAAGCTGTTTACCATCCAACACAAATTGCATGGTCATCTGAGTAAAATTCCATCAAATGGTTCCCAATGTTTTCAACCATTGTACCCCCAATACAATATCACAACCCCCCAAATTCAATACATGAAAAGGAACCAAAAACTTGGTACCTTGAATACTAATATTTTCTGCACATCTGCCTTGGCTACATATTTTAGCACCATTAGCCACCTTAACATGAAGACCAACATCTTTGGTCACCTTCAATTTTGTTGCCTATACTACCAATGGATCCAAGAAGTTATGAGTATTTCTTGAATCCACTAAGATTTCCACAGAAAATGAACCAATCTTGCCCAACAACTTCATTGCATTACTCATCGTACAACCAGAAATTGCATTAATAGAAACCTCAAGCTCTTCAGACTCATCTTCAATCACTGGTTTAACTTCTGGTACTATCTCCCCACTCTCTTTTTGTTCTTCATTCTCCACATTACTATCCCCATCCACCATCACATTGTTATCCCCATGCAACAAATAAACTTTTGGATTTTTACAAATATGGTTGGGATTCCACTTCTCATCACAGTGGTAACAAAGTCCTTTTTTCCTTTTATCATCCATCTGAGCAGAAGTAATCTTTCTTACAAGTACCATGCTTTTCTGCCCCTTATTAGTTAGGTCAACTCCATGATCAATAGGCCACTTATCAGCATAATGCCCCATTTGTTTCCAAGGTTTCCTCGAGGCTAACACATATTCTTCCTGCATCTTAGCTAAGGCAAAAGCTGCGCCCAGATTTAGTGGATTAAACATCATCACAGGTATCCTTATTTCATCTTTTAATCCACTGACAAAACAACTGAGCCTATGCTTTTCAGATAAACCTTTCAATCTGTTTGACAAAACTTCAAACTGAGATTTATACAAACCAACCGAAGTAGTTTGCTTCAATCTAGTTAATGCTTCCATTGGATCATCATAACTGGATGGCCCGAACCTAACCAGAATTGCCATGACTAGAGTCTCCCAAGAATTGAACTGTCCCGAGTCTAAGGCATCCTGATACCAGACCAATGCCTCCCCATCCATATGGTAAGAAGACACCATTAATTTTTGATAGAAAGGAACTTGATAAAAATCAAAGTACTGGTTGGCCTTAAAGATCCATCCCGTAGGATCACTACCAGCAAACCTTGGAAAATCTAATCGAAAATTCCTCTGAAATACAGCCCTATCTTCTTGACCTCTAGGCTCATTAAAGCTCTCATTCTCTCCACGAGAATTAGCATTAACAGTTTCAACTAAAGAACGTAACATTTCAGAAAACTGTTCTAACCTTTCTGCCATACCAGTGATGGCCTGCTGATGCTGCTCCAACTGCTTCTAAACAAATTCGTTTTGTTGACCTTTCGCCATCACGAACTCTCCAGGATCGACTACTGCTGATACCACTTGTAAGGTTCAAGTTGATGTTAGATCAATTCCAGAACCTCCACACGATAATCAGGTTCTAGAACCTGTCTCTGATACCACTTGTAAGGTTCAAGTTGATGCCAGATCAATTCCAGAACCTCCACACGATAATCAGAAATAATCAACACCAGAATTGTATGAACAAGATTTCATTAGTAAACCTTGTAGAGAATTTTCGAGGAATTCTCAACCTCCAACAAACTTACAAGTTCTCAAGATTATTCAACCCCGAACCATTACTCCTACCTCTGCTTTTATAGAAGCAGATGGCCAACTAACTGCTTAAACGATCGTATGAATGAAAACACAAGAATACAAGTGTAACACGCATCTATCAATTACAACATAAAACGCAACGTTTTATTAAGTCTCTAAACGCAACTTCAAAGGAGTAAAACGCAGCACTTCTCTGAAGGACAAAACGATTCGTTCCATTTAAATTCTTCATTCCATCAACTGTCGTAACTAACTTCCCCCAGCACTTCATAACAGACTCCTACAGCTCCACCACTTCAAGGCCACTGCCAAGGCACCCGTGACAGTGGCGTAGCGAACCGAGACCGACTTCGAGCTACAGTTTACATAGAAGAGTGCGTCCCAATCGCACTCTTGAACTCTGCTTTAATGCTTTGTTCATCAATGAAGACCCTCAAGTCACACATTTAAGCAAATAATCTTCTTTTATCCGTAATAATTCTAAAACAAATTCCTTTTGATCTTACATATACTAAAAGAATGAAGCTTTTGGTGAGTGTTATTAGCTATAGTGTATTTTTAGAACACAAATATGGGGAGAGAGATTTGTGATCTTGATCTTGAACTCAATCTATGGATGTATATCTACAGGCGTTATATATGTAAGTGGGGTTTTGAAATTCTCTGAAAAATAAGTTATGAGAGAGAGAGAGAGAGAGTGAGGGACGGAGATTTTTTTTGTTGGGTGGCTTTCTACCAATCTCCCATGTAAATAAGTGTAGAGTGAATTTGATTCTGGCAGCATGCAAGTAGAGGGCTGTTATTTGAAGAAAAACGGACCGACCGGGTAGAAGCGGTTCTCAATCCGTACATATTATTGTACTATAAAATTGATTTTTTTTATAAATAATTATTACATCTCATTTATTATTAATTTATATTTTTTTCTTTTTATTATTTAAATTTAATTAAAAATTTCAAAACATGAGATTTTTATATAATAAGAATAAATTCAATTAATTTTTATCAAATTAAATTACATTATTATGTTGGTTGATTGAATTTATTCTCTTTAAAATCATGCAAAAATATCATGTTTTTGAATTTTTAATCTAAATTCAAATAGTAAAAGAAAAAAAAATAGTGGGTAGTAAAACAATAATAAAAGAGAATAAGAGTATCATTACCTAAATTTTATTTACCGTCCATACATCACATATCATGCATAATGTATTATTATTATTATTATTATTATTTTTGATTGTAGAGATAATTAATAGAAGAATTCAATTAATTTTTAAAAAAATTAAAATATACATAATATGTGTTGTAAGATTTTGTGTAGCAAAAATTCATAAAATTATGCACATTTGACATAAATACCCCTAGCAGTCTAGTATTCACTACTCGGCAGAATCTTGGTGGACTTTATTTCTTAATTCTTATCTTTTCGAGGACCGAACAAATCTCATGTGCCGCTGTCCGGTTTGTTGGTGAAGGAATTGGGTAGCACGGAGAACGTTGCCCTCTCATTTTTATTATCTAAAATCTAAATCAATCATTATATATTAGTTATTATTTTAAATCTTATCTCTTCAATAATTAATATAATATATTTTAAATCAACCACCGCCCTCTACGATTGTTAACGTCTAATAATAATAATAATAATATATCACCACCGTACCATTAGCACAATCCTATTTAATTGAAAAATTATTTCAATTCATCTTATTTCATCTCATCATTATAATTTTTTTAAATTTTTATATAAAATATAATAAATAATTCAATTTTTTCAAATCTCAATTCAACTTTTTCAAATTCTAAAATAATAATAATATTCTAATAATATTTTATTCAACTTTTAACTTATATATAAAATTATTTCATCTCATCTCATTATCCAAACAGGACTTAATTGAAAATATTTAAATTTTAAAATTTATCTTTAAAATTAATTTATATTATATAAATATTTTATTATGTATATTTTATATATTGACTTGTGAAGAAAAATTATAGAATTTTCTTTCAAAAGTAAAATAAAATCACATGCACATTGATTTCACAATTTTTTAGATGAGTTGTCTACTGAGTTTTGTTAAAAATAAATCCTTTTTGTTTATAAATATTAATAGATTAAAATAAAGAGGGATGCTACTTATCATCCCACACCACATACTTTACATATTTTAATATTTAATATTTTATTTTATTATTGTTAAACTATTTGAGTTGTTCTACTTATCATCCATACATTAAATATTTGTTAAAGAAAAAATAAAAAAAAATTAAAATGTAGTGTATGGTATGTGGAAATGATAAGTAGAATTATTCTAAAATAAAATCACATGGGCACTATAAGGAGTTTTGCAATACATCAACTATTATTCACTCCCACACTCCACACCTGACAACTTTTCTTTTCATAGAATATGGAATATTTTTGTTAAGACGTAGAGTGTGATAATAAATAGTGACCGATGAAAAGAATTATTCAAGTTCTTAATATAGATTGGGGGTGCTCCTTCTTATCTCCTCTCATTTTTATTATCTAAAGAATAAGCAAATTATTATCCATATAGTTAATAGATTAAAATAACAATTATAATAACAATTCTCTTATTTTAAATCTTTTTTATCATCTTCAATTATTAATAAAATATATTCGAAATAAAGTTTTAAGTCAATCATCTCCTACTGCGGTTACTACTAAAGACCATCAGTATTGATTCGGCAAGATTTTATCCAATTTCTTTTTAATTAATATTCCATTTCTTGTGTTCTATCTTGTTCCAAACTTGACCCCACTCATCTGTCTCTCTATAATAATAAAATAATATTTTTTTATTATTTCTTTGATTTCTATCAATTTTGAACACCGTGTTCAATGATCTTCCACAACTGCATATTAAAATATTTATTTATATTAAAGTTATCTGAATTTTATTTCATTTTAGTGGACTTGAATTTAAAAAATAATAATATCTAATCTTAGTTTTATAATCTTATAAGTTAATATGTCTAATCCAGAAAAAATAAAATAATAAATAACGGTCATTTTCAAACGGGTTTTGCTATTCATCCACCTCACACTCCACACTCCACACTTTTTAATATTTTTTTAAATTTTTTTTTGAATTTATTTTTTTAAACTATTTATAATTTTTTATTCACTATTCATATAAAAATATATTTGATAAAAAAAATTAAAAAAAGATGGAGTGTGGATGAATAGTAGGAGGTTGAGTAGAATTTTTGTTTTCAAACACATGGATGCTGAAAGAAATTTTAAAAAAATGATGATGTATCAAAATTGAATTTTTTTTCCAATGGATTATATATTACTAAGATATAAAAATTAAAAATTACATTATATTTCAATAATTAATGAAACAGACAAAAATATAGTACCTTATTTTGTGATTTATGTCCTTTATATTCTTCTTAATGGATTTAAATAAATAATTAAGTGTTTGTATGGAGATGTTAAAAAATGATGTTTTAGGAAGAAAACAAGTCCAAATTAACACTAATTAAATTCGTTATACATTTTACAATAAAATCCTCACGTTTCCTAGTATTAGGCTTTGTTTGGATCCCCAACTCATCTCAACTCATCATTACAACTTTTTCAAATTTCAATACAAAATATAATAAATAATTCAATTTTTTCAAATCTCAAAACAATTTTAATATTTAAAAATAATATTTTAACAATATTTTATCATCTCAACTTAACTCAACCTAACTCATCTCAACATCCAAACGCACCCTTAACTGCTGCCTTAATGGTAGTTATTACTTCATTTACGAGTGCCCTTAGTGCATCAGTTAACAAAGCCCTGTTTGAAAATGCTTTTACATGTCTGCATTACACGTAATAGAAATTTTTTTCTTTCTTTCTTGCCTTAACCTGAAGACCTTAAATAAGTCATACAAAATTAATTTTTGTCACTAAGAAACTTTCACGTGAGTTATTAGATTTTCAAACTGATGTATAAAGCGTATCATACATATCAACAAAAGAATAGAATATAATTTAATTTATAAAATATAAGTTTTAAAAAATATCTTTTAAATTTAATTATATCATATAAATATTAACTCCCAACGTGTTCACGGGAGAATTTCATATTTAATAAATGTTATCTATTATTTTATGAAATACAGTAAGACATTCTGAGTTTGAATTATTTTGATTCCGTTTAAATAATGAGATAAAATGAGATAGTTTTAAATAAAAATTAAATTTTAAATAATATTATTATAATAATATTTTTTAATATTATTATTATTTAAAATTTTAAAAAAATTTAATTTTTTTATTATATTTTATATACAAATTTTAAAAAATTATAATAATGAGATGAGATAAAATCGTCTCTGTTTTAATCCCAACATCTTCAATAATTCAAAAGAGAGATGGAGACAGTATGTTGACTCTACTGGATCAAGATGCTGCACGCTTAGTCGTGGAATAATGATAGTTTACTATTCTTTATCTATCTTTTTGTTACTATTTTTTATTTTTAAATTTTTTTTTAATATTAAGGAAGTGTTTATTAATAAAATTATATATTTTTAAAATTTTTTCTTAATAATTAAAGATGTTAAAAAAATACTTAAAAAAATAATAAATAAATAAAATTAGTAAAAAAATAATAAAATAATTATAAGCCTATCATTACCGTGGAATAATATTAAGAAACAATAAAGTGGACATATATAATATGTGTATTATCTCAGAGATCGTGCCTATTTTATTGGCGCTGGCTTAGTTGGAAAGTTATCATATTTTTGTAGTTTCAATAAAAGCTAGACTTCTTCACCAACCCACTAATTCCCGGTTTCCGCCGCTGTGCGTCTTTGAAGTCTAAATACGAAATTGCTCAAAAGCCTCAAATTATGACCACGCTTTCTATAGTTATATATATATATACACACTAGTAGTGCGCACGTTTGCCTAGTTGGGAGATTTTTTTTTTTAAATTAATAATATTCACAAAAGATAAAAATAATAAGATTTTTTATTTAAAACTAATTAGTGAGTAGTTTAATGCATCGAAATAGAAAAACAACCAGGTAACAGCTGTGAAAGTTAAAGAGAGCTTAAATAGACATGACATTTAGGATTAATTCAATTTTCAGTAAAAAGAACAACATATACCTATTTTGAAGCAATGACATCAATATTATATCTAAAATCGTGATATAATATATTGTTGGTGAAGAAAGATATATATATATATATATATATATATATATATATATATATGTATATGTATATGAAGTTTCAGGACTGTCATTCTTTTAAGCAATATATATGTGGTTAAAATGTTTTTGCCACATCTGATCCATTTACACCAAAAGATAAATAAACCCTTACTTAAACAGACACAAAGAACATAACACAAGGGTAAAAATGACATAACACACAAAACATGAACTACTCACACAGATTAACAAAAACACAGATGACCATTGCCACATTTGTTTTTGCAGATGAGTTAAGATAAAAGTTGAAAGTTGAATAAAATATTGTTAGAATATATTTTTTTAATATTATTTTTATTTTGTAATTTGAAAAAATTGAATTGTTTATTTTATTTTATACGAGAATTTAGACAAGTTATAATGATTAAATGAGATTAGATAAAATAAGATGATAATGATTGTGAAAACAAACGAGGTACTGACACAATATGACTGTCGTATTGACACAAACCGACAAAACAAAAAAAATGGGAAAAAAACCAGATTTTTCAAAATGGACAAAAATGTAATAAAATAAAGCAAGATAGGGACATAAATGGAAAAAATGAAAAAAAGTGTCCAACACTAATTACTATTCATTCTCTTATAGCCATTTTAAGATATAAGGGATATATATATAAGTCTAAATAAAGTAATTATATGTTGTGATTAGCATGGCATGCATGAACCAAAAAGTAAGGTTACAAAAATAAATTTATAAAATAACATGCTTTAATATAAATTTTAGATTTATTTTCTAATAAAGAGATTTTTATGATTTGACATATAATTCGGTCACCTTAATTTATAAATTTTATTTTTAGGCCAAATATTTATTCATATAATTTTTGAATTGTAAAATGATCATTTTCTTTGAGAAAAATACTATTATGTGATCTCAGTTATACCTCTCACTTTATCCTATCGATATGGCTGTCATGTGGCTTAATAAAAAAACAAAAATATAAACATGAAAAGGATAAAGAGAACGTAAGGTTTTAATTTTTTTAATGTTTTTTAATATCATTTTATTTGAATATATATACTTTTATTTTTTAATAAACCACTTGGCATAGTAGTGCCACATCAACGAAACAAAATGAACAATATAACTGGAGCAGCACAGTGACAATACTTTTCCTTAATTTGTATAGATTATCGATATATACAGATTGACTTTTGTTTTTTCTACTCATGTTCATGAAGCCCTCCAAATAAGCATGTATTTTGTTTGGACTTCGACATGATATTCGGATCCTATTATAGGATGACATGCAATTAAAATTATTTACATTATTAAGAGCTTTTAATAACATATTATCTTGTGACAAGATGTGAATGTCACATCTTCGTACTTCGAGTTACAAAGTGTGTTTAGTTATTGAGGTGATATTATTTCATTACTATTTATTATTATTTACAAACTATTTATTACTTTTTTTATTACTACTCATTATTTTTTTTACTATTATTCACAGATTATCTGAAATCATCTCAACATCTAAAAGTAGTCTTAGAAATTAATTTGCAATTACATTTGGTTACAAGAAATGCTACTTATCATCCTGACTTTACCACACTCTAACATGTAATTTGTCAATTTTGTTCTTCTATTTAAACACAAATATTTATACATCAATAGTGTGTATTTCAATAGAATGATAAAAATGACAAATCACATAGTGTGTGGTGTAGGAGATAATAAGTAAAAATTTTCAATCATAATAGAGAAACAAGTCCAAGATTTCCTATGACCTTCTAACAATTGAACATAAATATATATTTTTTTAAAACAATCAGATACTAGAAACTTGTGGATATTAAGGTACACTTGAAGTTAGGAATGAGCAAAAATATGAAAACCCAATTTCGAATCCGACTCCCTCCCACTTCGACTTGTCAGAGTCGGAGTTTATCTCCCTTGGAAGTTGGAGTCGGAGTTAGAGGTGTTGGTGGATCAACTCTGACTCCAACTTCAGCTCCGATTCCGACTCCAACTCTGCCTTCCGACTACGACTTTACCTCCGATATTTTACATATTTTGTAAAAATATATGTGTTTTTCTATATATTAATCATATAAACTTTATCTAACTATATCTTAAATAGTTAGTTAAACTCAATAATATACTAGCATGAGCTAATTATTATAAAATAATATATTTAAACTATAATATATATAGACTAAATTGACTAATAATAGTTTAGTATATGTAAATATCATACTATTACAATATTACTACCCTGTAACACTAAATTACTAATGTATAAATATAATAACATCTAATAATAATATATAAACACTAAAATGCATAATAACACTACAAGCTGGTTTGGATTCAGAGATTAGATAAGATCGTTTTAAATGAAAGATGAAAGTTGAAAAAAATATTGTTAGAAATTATTTTTTAATATTATTATTGTTTTGAAATTTGAATTGAGATTTGAAAAATTGAATCGTTTATTATATTTTATATAGAAATTTGATAAAGTTGTAATAGAATAACATGTAATTAAATACTATAGTATAAGTCTATAATACTAATAGCCTATTAAATACTATAGGCATAACTTATAAGTTTGAACTTAGTAAAAAATATTAATTGAGTTTGAAAAAGCAGTGGTTCTACCCCAACATGAAGTAATATTATTGAGTTTGAAAAAAATATTTTACTATAATTATATTTATGATTTTGATAGTTACTACTTACTAACTTAGACTTTACTTTTTAGTATGCATAATTATTAATTATTAGTGTGGAGACTGGAGAGTCATTGGAGACTAGTTTTGGAGTTGAAAAATCGAGAAACAGTGAGTTCGCTCGATTGTTGCTCGAGTGGAGCTCTAATTGTGAGTTCACTCGAGGTGCACTCGACAGTGGGCTCGAGCAAAGCTCAACCCGTGAGTTCGCTTGAGTATCGTACGATAGTGGACTTGAGTAAGACACAAGCCCCAGTTTTAGGGCTTATGTCTCGCTCGAACCTTGCTCGACACCCCACTCGAGCCAATGTTGATTATGGAACTTATTCCCTAGCAAAACGGCACTGTGAAATTTGTTCGAAGTCATCTGATCTATTCCCTCACGCCCTCCCCCCCCCCCCACCCCGCACGATCTCACACTCACCCTCATAATTTTCCTTCAAAAAATCCTAGCCTCCACTCCAGCCATCTCTTGCCCCTCGACCTCTCCCATTGCGGGCTGTCATGCAGAGTCTAGACGTCGTCGTGCCCGGCCCCACTCTCTCACTCTCAACCTCAATCACTCACTCACTCACTCTCACGCCCACCACCAAGTAGTAGATTTGTAGTCATCTATATATTACTTGTAGATTTGTAGTCATCTTATATAGTCATCTGTATATTTGTAGATACGTGCTTGCAATATGTTTCTACTGTGATTTTCTAATGTGTGTGTCTGATTTTGAAATTAGGGCCACATGTGTTTGATTTGGGATTATGAATTGTTTCAATCTTGAGTTTTGTTGACCACTGATCAATGTCTCAAGTGCAGACCACAAATCAATTAGTTAACCTAGTGTACATGCTGAATGATTATTATACACTAGTTATATATTAGTATACATGTTATTATACAGTTAAGACATTATAACCTAGGTCCTAGTGTGCATGCCGAATGATTATTATAGTCATCATCATCCTAACATGTATACTAAACGGTTCAATTCGTAAGTGATGTTTACTTGCTCCTACTATTCCCCAATTTTTTTTTGTTTCAATCTTGATTTTTTCTTAGCCACATACATGCTAATAACACCATGTATGTAGGTAAGTTATTACCTATGCTCATGATATTCCCAATTTTTTTTGTTGTTTCAATCTTGATTTTTGTTTTACTTGTTTAAATCTTGAATGTTAAAGGTGCCGCAAGCACTCCTATGTTCACCTTTGCATCATGTCCAGAAAGACCACTACAACTAGTTGAGGCTCCCATTATCGAAGAGTCTAGTAAACGATTAGACTATTTGATTGGCACTTCTAATACCTTCTGTTCTACCCCCGCCCTCCACTAGGTAGTAGAAACTCCAATAATAGGTCTGAGGTGTGAGATCATTTCACAAGAGTCATTGATTGTGATTCCAATGAACCTACATCCACTTGTAACCATTGTGGGAAGTTGTTGAAATGTCATCCCAAGAGGTAGGGCACTTCAGCCTTGAAAACACACATCTCCCTTTCCTCTAAAAACTGTATGAGTAGATTGGACAAGAGTTAACAATTCTTGGTCCCGGATGCAAGAGTTAAAGGAAGGGAAGAGGAAAATACACTAGGGATGACCAAATAAAACGAGAAAAAAAATTATGGCTGCCCTTGCTAGAATGGTGATAGTTGATAAGTTGCCATTTTCAGTTGCTGAGGGCCAAAGGTTTTGGGACTACACCAAATCCCTTGATCCTAGGTTTTCTATTCCTTTTCATTTTACGATAATGAGGGAATGTATGAGGCTATTCTTGAGAGAGAATGATAGTTTGAAACAAATGTTTTTAATTACTAAGCAAAGAGTGTGCTTGAATACCGACACTTGGACGTCTATCCAAAACATCAATTACATGTGTGTCACGGCACATTTTATTGATAATAGTTGGAAGTTACAAAAGTGGATAAGTTCATTCAATCGTATTAGTGATCACAATGGGGCAACGATTGGGAGGGCGTTGGAGGAGTGTATGCTTGATTGGGGATTGACAAAATTCTTACAATAACGGCGGACAATGCTTCCTCTAACGACTTTGCTATTGATTTGTTGAGAACAGTTGAAGTTGAAAGATTAGAGTGTGTTGCAGATCACGACTTTATTCACATAAGGTGTACTGCTCACATTTTAAACGTTACTATCCAATAAGGTTTAAAAGAAGTTGATGAGTTAATCACAAACATCCGCAATTTCATTAGGTATGTGAAGTCTTCTCCCTAAAGACTTGCCACTTTCAAGTCTTGTGTTGAGAGGTAAAAAATTTGATTTGACGTACCTACAAGATGAAACTCGACTTTTTTTATGTTGGATGTGGTTGGGAAGTATACAAAATCCTTAGAACTTTTGCTTGATGAGGATCCGTACTCACGGGATTATTTGTCTGAAGAAGGGCATGGGAGAAGAGCTTCCGTGCTTCATGATTGGGAGGCTTAAAAGACTTTTCGAAATTTCTAGGAGTATTTTATAATGTCACATTGCGTATTTCTGATACATTATATGTCACTGCAAATTTATATTTTTAAGAGCTGATTAATATTTATGCCAACTTGAATAGTTTTTGTGATAGTAATAATTGACGCTTCAGTGCAATGACCTCTAGAATGAAAATAAAATACGATAAATATTGGGGGGGATCTTAGAAAGATAAATAGGTTGCTGTTTGTTGCTGCAATTTTTGATCCGCGATACAATTTGTTACTTAAGCATATTGGTTCAATCAAACATTGGGTGATGAGAAGGGTGAGGAATTTAATGAAATCCTCAAGAGGGATATGGAACTTTTGTATGAACAGTATGTTACGTTTGGTGGTAGGTGCACATGTGGGTCTAAGTCAAGTATTTCTGACACTCGTAATGAGAGTAGTATCTCATTAGGGAGTAGCTCTTCAACTGATCCCTTAGCTTTTTTGAGAAACTTCCATAAAGAGTGGAAATTAGTAAGCTTGATGGATTGAAAGTCGGAGTTAGAACGGTATTTATTGAAGGATGTTGAGACCCCTACAGAGAGTTTTGATATCTTAATTTGGGGGAGGGTCAACTCTAACAAAAATCCAGTTCTTGCTATAATTGCAAGAGATATCTTGGTCATTCTCATTACCACCGTAGCATTTGAGTCAGCATTTAGTATAGGAGGCCATATCCTGGATCCATTTCGGAGTTCTCTGACTCCTAGAACTGTGGAGGCTCTTGTGTGTGTGCAAAACTAGTTGAAATCCACACCAATATGCTTGAGTCAAAGTTATTTGAATACAATTGATGATGTAGAGAGCTATAAGTTATACTCAAATACTATATTTCAAATTTAATAATTTTTATTATCTATCTTGATTTGTCATTTTTTTATACTAATTTTCTTATATTTTAACATCTTAATGTAGAATTGACCATCAGTATGGCAAGTTTACTATATAAAGATGATTGAGATTTGAAATGCATTTGTGAAATTGTGTAATTGTTGTTTGTTCAATTTTATTTTCTTTATTTTAATAAATTTATGCGGTATCTTATTTTCTCACTAATTTTGTTCTTTTTTCTTCAGGCACAACGACTGTCACTCACTTTATTAATTCTTTTGTTGGAATGTGAACAAGTTATTTATTTATTTTTTGTTGTTTTTTCTTTTGTTGTTTGAATTAGAACTTCTTGTTGACGGATTATGGATGAGTTGAATGGATGGTAGATGATGGATGATAGATGATGGATGATAGATGATGGATGTTGTTGGCTTTGTTTGGTTTTGTTTGTTGCTGGAATGAGACATGTGATTTTTATTGTGTTGTTGGTTGTAGTTGGGAAGTTGGGAATAACTAACAATATTTGATGGCTTGTAAGATTTTAGTTTTGTATTGTAAGTTTGTAACTTCTTGTTGTAGTAAATTAGTTTTAGATTTGGTTATGTGTTTTTAGCTTGTAGTGAGTGAATGATTTAGTTTTGTAATTTTGGTTATGCTTGTTTAACTTAGTGAATGATTTAGCTTTGTAATCTTGGTTACGTATTTTTAATTTGTATAAATGATTTAGTTTTGTAGTTTTAGTTATGTATTTTTAATGGATATTTGTTGTCTATCCTCATATTTGTATGAATCGGAGTCGAAGGTTGGATTCGACCTTCGAAGAAGTCGGAGTCGGAGTCGGAGTACCCGAAATAATCAGTGCTTAGCCCTACTTGAAGTAAGTAATCAATAACTTGCTATTCTCCCGACATAAAGAAAAATTCTATATATAGTTGGTTGTGGGGAGTTGAAATGCAATCGTCTGACAAAGCTAGTCCCACTTTCTCCCTTTCTTCCTCCCTCTCTCTCTCCCCTTTATTTTTCTCTCACACCCATAGTAGCCACTATTACCTTCTCCGAATAGGGTGTAGTTGCTTTTCCTCTCTTTTTAGGTTTTTGATGTAATTTTCTCCGATCTTCTTTTCTTTTTATGTTCACTATTCTTTTTCTGTTCAAGAATATATCTTTTTTTTCTATTCAAGAATCTATTTTCCTTGATTACGCATGCCGTGTTTTTTCTCACACCCACAATGCCACCTTACTCCATTGTCAATGGCTAAGGATCTTGCACACTTTTCATTTCAGACAACCCCCTTGTCTATATTGATGTGGATGATGGGGGGTTAAGATTACCAATGAAAGGCTACAGTAAGGTTATTATGTCATGTCCAGTGCCAAGAGATTTATTCTCTTGTATTCATTCTTAAATAGGAATTTGTCAAAAAAAAAAAAGTGATGGTCTTCTTCTCTTTGTCTAATTCTGTCAAATTCCATTTAGAACTTCTGAGACACATTAAGCGATTGAACTGAACATTCCAAGTATACAGAAACTCAACTGAGTTAACCAATTGAAATTTCCTTTGGATTAGAAAATTGAAATTTCCTTGTTAGATTATGGAGGTTGTGTGCGGCAAGCTTTGCTTCTTACCATTTTTCTTTAAAGATCTACCCACGAATAGGAGTTGGAAATGCTGTCTAGCATCGGCAAGATTTACCCACGAACAGAAATGGACGAGAGACCCAACACCGAAGATCTACCCACACGAACTTCAGTTGGATGAGAGACCCACGAAGATCCAGACTCTTCTAGATTCCATTCAGCTCCAACAATTCTTCAGTAGTTCTTCCAAACCCACGAAGATGAAGATCCACTATTTCTTCCCTTTTCATCTTTTTTTTTTTTTAAATATCTCAGTTGACGTGGCCAACCAATTTCCCAATGCTTACGTGACCTGACTATCCCTAGAAGAATTGTGAGATAAAATAGCTAATCGTTTCATTATCATGAACACCCCTATTCAGTTTATTAGTAATTTAATTTAGCTCCCCAAGTTCTCAATTTTGTGAATAAATTCATTTTTTTTTTAAGGTCATGTTTGGAAAGTGAGATGAGTTGAAAACATCTTATCTCATTTCAAAATATTTCATATTTTCCTTCTCAAACATCACTTAGATACAAAATATTTTTCAATTTCAAATTTTCAACTTGTTTATATAATCATTAAAACTTTTCCAAATTTTCAAACAAAACACAAAAAATAATACAACCTTTTCAAATTCTAAAATAAAATTGAAAATTATATCAAAAAATTATATTCAAACAATTTTTTAACTTTTTAATATTTGTATTCAACATTTTCTTTCTTATTTTTCAAAACCCAATAAAACATCTTAAATTAAATTATTTCACTACTATTGATCACAAAATTATCATATCATTTCATTATTCAAACATGCACTTAAACACTCACTGTACAGTCACAACAAATTGTTTATCTCCCATTTAATGCAAACTATTTATTTTAGAAGAAACCTATTTGCTATTCTTTTTATTGATACACTAAAGTCATTACTATGATAAAAGAGAAATGATATTTGTTGTCTTAGGGATAAATATGAGATTATTTTGAAAAACTTGATTTTTTTAATGGCAGATCCCATAATCTTAAAGGGAGTGTCCTAGATTTCCATATTCTAAGATTATGCCTAGCAATATTACTGTTTTATTGTAAAAGAAAGTAAATGTTTACACTAGCTTGAAGTAAGAGATTTTTCTCTCTTTATTTTGGATCTATTGACATGCATGCTTGCCAAAAACAGCTAAGCCATCTTCACCAATTCCAAGGGCGCACTCATTTTCAGAAAGCCCGTGGTTTAGGCCCCTTTAAGCAAGCCTCAAGCTATTGGAGTACTTTAAGTGGGCCAATACTCAAATCCACACTTTCTATATCTTGGGCAAGAAGGCCACTATCTTCTACTGTATATGTTTAAGCTTGAGAGCAGTGCTATCTATGCAGAATCACTTGCACGAATTTTGCACACCGTCTAATATAAATATACCCAAGGATAAAGATAAACCACCTGCCCGAGTTGGACAAATGAAAGGCCCAATCAGTGTGGGCACCAATTCCGGTACAAGGTTTGGCCCAACTAATGAAAATCCATGAATTTGAGAACCGAGATCATCTTTCAATCGCTTTTAAAATATATTTTAATGGTCCTCCAACTTGATTATTTTCTTCTGTCAAAAGACTATAGCCTGATTGACATAAACCCATAACCTTTAAAATGGAGGTCTTGGATTTGAACCCCCTTCCCAAATTACGATGAAGTGACATGTATTGCCTCCTCACAACTGCCATTGATAGGCGACCGTCACCTTCAAGTTTGAGATGTCCAAACGTAAGCATATTTGAATCGTCGTTATAAGAAAATTGTTTATTTGTGACAAATTATTTTTTGAAAAAATGATTATTTTCTGTTAAAATAAATTTGTTTTTATCGTAAATAATCATTCTTATTGTAAATAATCAATCCCAAATGTTTATTTTTCTTATAGTGAATTCAAAATTCCAATTCAGTTTAGCTATCTATTCCCAGCTCTCAAAAATCAATGATTGACTTGATCTTCAAAGGTCCTCAACAAAGGCAATCTCCCAAGGATTACCTTATTTTTCCTTTGTTTTGTGAAAATCGAATTTGTTGTCCGTGCGTGCATGATCGATCCGGGGATCGAGTTGGCCGGACCGACATCAAAATCAAAAACCAATTAAGGATAATCTATGAGAAATTGTTTGCCTGCAATATTGATTGTTAATTTGTTGTAGAAAGCTGATGGTACAAGATCAGGCAAATCGAGCGGTTCAGGGGGCAGGAATCATGAGGATTTGGGTAGTATGGTTACGTGTCTCTTTGAGTTTGGGTAGAAATAAGGCTGCAAATTAAACTCAACACGATAACTGAGTGGCGTACGTGTCTCTTTGAGCTTGGGTAGAAATAAGGCTGCAAATTAAACTCAACACGATAACTGAGTGGCGTACGTGTCTCTTTGAGTTTGGGTAGAAATAAGGCTGCAAACGGCGCTCGAGATCAGCTTGTTAAAAGTTACAAAAATTCTACTCAACTTCTTACTATTTATATTATACTCTACATTTCATTTTTTTTTTAATTTTTTTATCAAATATATTTTTATATGAATAGTGAATAAAAAATTATAAATAGTTTAAAAAAAATAAATTCAAAAAAAAATTTAAAAAAATATTAAAAAATATTAAAAAATATGAAATGTAAAGTGTAGAAAGGATGAATAACAAAACCTTAAAAGTTATATGTAAGGACAATGCTACCATCCTCCCAAATGTGTTACTAAAACGTGTCCCTTTTGCAATTGTATTTTTTTTCTTTCAAACATTTTTTTATATATTTTTAAATATTTAAAAAAAAACTACAAATTCATTAGTAGTCAATACTTTCTTAACGATAAAAAATAAAATATAAAATATAGGAAGGGTACATTTGGGAGGTATACAAATATTTTTCTTTATTTCAAATTTGAGTACTCGACTGATTTAAGTAATTTGTAGAGATTCGAGTAATTTTATATTTATTACTTTTATAGTATTTATCTTTAAATTTTTAACGAGAACACATCAAGTGAGGCAAAAATCTAGATGAAAAGTTTAAAAAAAAAAAAAAGAAAAAAAAAACCCATCTTATGAGATCAAAAGATGTTTCGAATGAATAAGCTTTTTTTTTTTTTTTTTTAATCTTGATTTAAAATTAAAAAAAAAATACAAATTAAGGGCACAATTGGTGGACGAAAAAAATTATAAATGGTGGCAGTTTTTCATGTATGGTCAAGAGAATTAATTAGCCTAAACATATATTTCTCCCCACCTGACGCATGGCTGGCAAATTTATTGTATGCGAAAGGGAAAAAGATCATTCATTCTAAGAAGCCATTGTAATTAAGTCCGGAGTTTGACCATTGTCATTTTTTAACATTCATCACAAACGAAATGGCTACGACTGGGCATAGCTACTTGTCAAGGACAAGTGCTCCCTCGGACTGTCGTCTTACATACGTGTGCGCTTACGTTTCTTACATATAAATTTTTTTTTTTTTCTTACATCTGTTTTACCAAAACATAAGAAAAATAGGACATGAAGAGATACGAGGATTTTGAACGAACGAGGAATGAATGAGTTCTCATGTGATTTCACATGTGCTTACTTGTCTTAGGGTTTGCCAGAATTCATGACAATAGCTTAGACTTATATGAGAAGGATCATGATGATGATATTAGGGCTTTGATCAATGAGGAATTAATTCTATCTATCTCACATGTGCCTGCCTACTTATATAATTTCTTGCAATATTAATATTTGACATAACACGGAAAATTTGGAAAGATCAATAATAAAAGTCTAGACCACTATTAAAAAAAAATGTTTATTTGTTATCAGTTATTTGTGACGATAATTATTAAATCATTCTCATCCTAAAATATAGTTATTTTCACCATACTCATAATAGATTTGATTTATCAAAAAGAAAAAAAAAAATCAATTATTATTGTTTGAATATCATCATATATATATATATATATATATATATATATATATATATATATATATATAATGCATTCCCCACCTTCCTTCTATACTTTCCCAATGTTAATTATTGTTGTTTGTCGCATCAGAAGAACAATATATATAAGGATGGCTAATATATATCATCATATAACTTTGTTTTGCTTGTCTACTTTTGCAATGTGCATGCGCTTTAATTTATTATTCACCGTTCAATCTCACTTGCATCATCATGTGTTAAAATGTCTTACGTTTAGAAAATAGCATGTCATAAACTTAGACTAAAGAAGAATTAAGAGAGATTATTCAAATAGAGTTTCGAGGCAGGATGAGTCATGACTTGTAAAGATTATTGTAATGAGTCAAACAAAAATCATAGCTACATATAAATATGTAGTCTCGAAATATGAATAAAGCATTGCATTATCTCCTAATGTTATTTTACATCATGATTAAAGAATAATGTGTTGTGCAGATCTAAAGCAAGCAAATGTACATTTAATGTTAAGCTATAAATTAAATAATAAAATATATCTCTTTTCATCAGTTTAACCTTTTAGGACGTAGTGATTTCACATAATATTAGAGCAAGAGTTCTGAGTTCAAATCCTGACTTTACACTCTATATCTCATTTAATTAAATATTTTATGTGTTGGCCTTACTCATTGAAGGGCAATTTAGCCCACACGTGAAAAAGAATATATAAATTAAATAATAAAATTTACATCTTCCCTCCAATTTAAGCATTTGAGACAAATGATAATTTCACATTTAAAGAAATGATTGTCTTTTAAAAACTCCATTTTTTATGATAAATTGTATGGACACTGCTAATTAACCATTTTAATTTACTGCTCAGATGGAAAGTTTGACATGCAGTGCCACGTGACATAGTCATGTTATATAATTAACATGTTACTATGATCATAACAAGCATATGCAAAATGATTCACTGATTACAAATAATTATCAAATCCCTTAATAAAATCTCAAAATGTACCATTCAATTCAGCACCAAACAATAATGTATTAAAAAGTTTTGATTATCTCCCTTGTTTCTAAAATCATAATTTTATTTTTATTCTATTGTGCGAATAAAATATCACAATCTACAATTAATAGGCCAGTCTTGTTTTTATAGTCATTGTTATTGACAAAAAGGCAGAACAAAAAATGGGTTCATAGAGAAAATCTCTCACAATTGAGTTGATTAAACGAATGTTACAATTTTTTTTTTTTTTTTTTTTGTCTTTTAATATGATTTAGTATTCTCACGTGGTACTACCATGAACGAGAAGAAAGACTAACATTTTCTGAAGGATAATACCGAAGATACTCACCGATTTGTTTGTGCTTTTTTTTTTTTTTTAACTTAACAATTAATAAAGTGTTTTTTTAATGATTTTGTTATTTTTATTATACATTACTTTTCTAAATTATTATACAATGCTTAGAAGAAAGAGTTGGAAACTTGAAACTCAAAGATCCCGCAGATCCCATTCCCGAACCACGGTCAACATTCGTGACGATTATTGTTTTTCTTAATTTTTTTTAATTCCTGTTTGTTTACGTTATTTTCTTAATTTTGACATCTTCCCAATAAATTAATTGGAATTAAATAGTTGGTACGTTGTTTTTTTTTTTTTCTGTATTTTTACGCCTTCTTTAGTCATCTTGTCAATTCAAATGGAATTAAATAATCTGTACCAGTAGTTGACGGGATTACACGGGACTAATTACTAAAAATATGTATATAAAATCAAGAATTATATACAACGAGTAAAGAAAAAACAAAGTCAATCATTCAAGTGAAAATACATAAAAAGCAGCCACGTGTCTCGGCCAGTGCGTCTTATATATATATATGTCAAAATTCAATTTATAAAAAATGTAATTTATACATTTTTTTTATTAATCGCTTCCAATCAATTAATCAATTCCGAGAATATTTATTTTTCACGCTGACTTACAAATATAAAAATACATATAAATTAGAGCAATCGCATCCCTCTATTCTCTCTCTAAATTTTAGTTAAAATGATCACTTTTTTATTTCAATTAGGTCAAATTTAGATAGTAAGTTAAGATGATATAAGATGAGTTGAAATAAAAATTAAAAATTAAATAAAATATTATTAAAATATTATTTTTTAATATTATTATTATTTTAAAATTGAACAAAATTAATTAATTTATTATATTTTATGTAAAAATTTATAAAAATTGTAATGATTAGATAATATGAGTTGAGATGAGTTAAAACCAATTATATCCAAACCTAGAATAATAAAGTTTCACTCTTTATTATTCAATAATTTTAATTTCAATTTAAATATTCTTTTTTTTAAATAATATTTATGCTTTCAAAAATATAATATAGGAAGATAAAAATAAAGGCCGGATAGGAATGGTTTCAAAGATGACATGCAGCTCAAGCAAATTTTCTTGCACGTCTTGCCATATTTTATTGCACGTGCCATTAATGTTCCTTCTCTTGCCGTCACCTACATTTTTTCATTTCTCACATATCTAATGCTTTGATTATCTCATTGAAAACATTTAGGCCTAGTTTGTTTTCAGAAAACTCTCATCCCATCTCATTTCATCTCAATTTCATCATTACACTTTTTTCAATTTTAATACAAAATAAAATAAACAATTTAACTTTTTCAAATTTCAATACAAAATAAAATAAACAATTCATCTCATCTCAAAAGTTTTTATCTCATCTCATCTCATTTCCGAAAACAAACGAGGCTTTAAGCTTATTTCAGGGTGACACAATGCATTCATCACTTTTACCTTCCCCCCAGAGCTTTAAAAAAACAATTCTATGGTCAGAAAGGTGATGCGCTGTACTGATAAGGTAAATTAAAGTATTTTATTTTTATTTTTTTAAACATTTTTTAAACCTCATATTAAAAAAAGAAATTAACAAACTCATTAAAAAATAAAATACTTCCTTAATTATTAAATAAAAAATAAAAAAGAGAGAATCGATAACTTCTCTCGATAACTACTATACGTGGGAGAACACTTTTTCTTAAAAACAATTATTAGAATTAATTTTAAAAGTATTTTAAGTGCACGTTTATCAAATAATAAACAATTTTTTAATAATAAAATTTAATTAAAAGCTTCACTAAAAAAAAAAAGAAAAATCTATTTCCTACAGCAATTTCAAACAAATATTGATAAGTTATATACGATCTTTCTCGCGTGTAGATCAGATAATTCATATATAAGCTGATCACATCATGTTGAATATTCAATTAAATTGAATAGTGTATAATCAAGATCAAACTCATGGCTTCTTATTTAATACCGAATAATAAAATCATCACTTACACAACAAATCTAAATTGATTAAAAATAATAAATTTAATTATTTATATTTATTTTAATAGATCTTTAACGTTCTAGAAAATATAGTCAAGAAAAAAGATATGTGTTCTGGGGTTACACAAGCTTCACAATCCGTTTTGTTGACTGCATGCACCCTAAATCTCGTAGATATCATTCTTTACAAAAGCTTCACTTTTCCACCCTTTTGGTTTTCATTGATTTGATTGTCCTGCATTATTTTAATTATTATGAGGTAATTGCATGTTGGGTCCACACTCTCTTTTGCCCTGGTTTATACTCCAACTATTTTTTTAGACCATATTTATACTCAAAACTATTTATTTAGACCATTTTATTTTATAGGTACTCAAACTATACCATTAAACTCAACTACAACAACACCACATAACGTTAACTGCATTCATCAGCAGGCAAATTAGGCCATCAACAAAATTATTACAAAAGACCATATATATATATATATATTGAAGGCAACTCGACCATATTTATATAGCAACGAATGTTGATCAAGACCATATAACTTATATACTCAAGACTCAGAGCAACAACATAGATGGCCTTACAGGATATCCTTTAAGGGGAATTTTCCCACTTTACAAAGCTCATTGGGCCTCGGCCTAATACCCAGCTACAGGATCCCAAGACTACCCATGAGGCAAGGTACCTACGAGGGAAATGAATCAAATGACTGGTACAACAAACCAACTGACATCCTTGGCCATGTTTTGGGTCTGAGAACTTGTACGAAACATAGTAAGAAATATGGAGAACTCTCGATTTGCTGACATGGGAACATTGACGACTCACAAAAGATAAAAGTAAGGCTAGAGAACTGCGCCGCATTAAATGATACCACTACCCAAGTTACACGTTATATTAATGGTGCCGTCGCAAAGCCACACCGCATTAAAAGATTCTAACAGAAAGAATAATATGAAGGGTACGGACTCCGTAGGGACATACACAATCTGTTCCCCCCAAACTCATGGTATAAATAGCAAGTTTTAGGTATGAGAAACTTTCTCTGATCTCTAAACTCTCTCACTTATTTACAAACTTTCAAGAAAATTTATAAACTTTGGCATCTGAGACTCCCTGGCTCTAAGGCATCCCTCTCCTAACTACCTTATTTCCTATCTTTGCAGGCCCAAATTCTAAAGATCTGAATTGCCGGAACTTGGCTCAAAGACATGCGAAACACAATGTTAACACATCCGACAACCAAATATAAGAATCGTCAGTCATCACTTTAAGATAATCTCAAAGAAACTATCACAGAAAAATGATTGTCTCAAATTTGAATGTGTTAAATAAGAGAAAAATAAATACATGAAACAAACTCTGTAATGTTTATTGCTCATTTAATAGTTGGGGAGGGATAGATATATGGGTAGTAATAAATGTTGTAGTACCAATTTGACGTGTTTATCCGAGATAGGATCTTAATAATCCGAGGGAACTTCGATCTCACCTTAGCATTTTCACAAATTATTATCAGAGAAATAAGTTATTGTTTTTATTAAATACTAGCGACTTATTCAATGAATAAATAAATTTCAGGCAAGACGAAAAGTTTGAATGATATCATGTGTGCGTGGATTGTATGTCGACTTTAATTTTTTGTTCTTAATTTCTTTCTTTTTTTTCTTAATTTCTTTTATATATATATATATATATATATATATATATATATATATTCCCCATCAGAAGGGTTTAATTAATATTGCTGGTTTTTTATACCTAGGGTTAACAAAACTGATGAGATAGTTCATATATAGAACTCGGTCTAAAATTGCCAGGATCAGATGTTCGTTCATATCATGAGGTGTTAATAGCCCAAAAAAAAAAAAAAAAAATTAAGGTTTTTTGAATAATTTCGCTATATATTACATGCTATATTTTTTACGATAGAAAATCACACGTGATTTATTAAAAGCAAAAGGCAAATGGGTTTTATTCTACTTATAAGTTCAAAAAGGAAAAATATGTCTGATCTCTCTCTAATTGATTAAGTAGTATATATAATCTTTCCTATATATTAATTTGCAGTTCAATTGGTATGCTCTGGATCTTTATAATAACAAAGAGAAGTGTGTTAATTTGTAGTTTAACCGGTATACTTTTCTTTTATAATAACAAAGACTAGAAGAATCGTGGATTCTAGAACCCACGAATATGTTCTAATTTCTTTGTAAAAATAAAAAATAGATGAAAAAGTTGCCATGAAGACTATATATATATATATAAATATAATAGGAAGAGAAATGTTTTAGTCATAATGTTAGATATTTCACAAACGTCAATTTATAAGTTAACGTGATTTGATATGATAATTAGAGTATAAAAATATTTTTATTGTAAAGTAAATCTAACGAATTGTAAGAAATTATACCACATTTTTAATAATTATTGAACAAATTGACGTCTCATCCTTTGCTTGATCATTCAATACAATATTAAATATTATAAAAACTTCGAATTGAATCATCTAATTTGATTAAAATAAAATAAAAAAACTCAAAGAAAGATATGGAGTAATGGGACATATATATGATAGCATTCAAAGAAAACGAAAGATATAATGGGAGTCGGCAACCAACCCGTTTTGACAATGCATGTCTATTTTACTTGTACAGCCGAAACTGCATACTAATTATCACAAGATACGGATGGGAATTTGAAGTTCACAGAAAACAACGCGTACACCTATAATCTTGGTGGACTGATCTCATTCTTCAGCAGTGCTACACCCACCGAGACGGGGCTCAATAAGCTTTAAAAAGTTTTTTTTTTAATTTTTTTTATATAAAATAAAATTTTATAATATTATTAAAAATATATTTACTTAATTATTAAATAAAAAAATTATCAAAAAGAAAATGCTATGTCTCTTGCTGGCATTTTTTTATCTTTTTGTTTTTATTTCTTGATGAAAGAAATATTTTTTAATAATGTTGTGAATTTTAAAAAATATATATATATTTAAAAGTGTTAAAAAATACATATAAAAAAAATAAAAAAACACATCAAAATAATTAGCAGAAACTAAAAAAATAATACTCTCACCATCAATTCGTGTTACTGCTGAAATTTTTTATTTTTATTTTTATTTAGTGATTAATAAAGTATTTTTTTAATAATATTGTAATTTTTTTTATTTTTTAAGAAAATATTTAAAAGTATAAAAATATATATGTGAAAAAAGACAACCAAAAAATAGAACAATTATATCCGCGAGCGATATTTGGGAGCGGTGGGCGTACAACCAACTCTATAGAAATAGACTTATCTGTCGGTGAGAATAGAATTTTTCCTCGTACGAAGAGTCAACAAATAATTTTTCTCAAAAAAAAAAAAAGAGAAAGCCAACAAATTAATGTCCCAGCTCTATCTATCTGTCTTCTCGCAGCACAGTATGACGGAGTCGGTCAGTCAAATCGAAGGAAATGGGTGGTATTAGGTATATACTATAGAAGTTCTTGATACATATTATGTTGTGAGGGCGTAAAGAAAATAAGAAAATAAAAATGAAAATTGGGGTTCGGTCCCGTTTTGTATCTGTTCTTTATTCAGTAAAAGGGTTTTGTTATTCATCCTCCTTACACTCCACACTCCATATTTTTTAATATTTTTTAAAATTTTTTTTTGAATTTATTTTTTTAAACTATTTATAATTTTTTATTCACTATTCATATAAAAATATATTTGATAAAAAAATTAAAAAAAAAATTAAAAAAAAGATGGAGTGTGGAGTGTGGTGTGAATAATAGGAAGTTGAGTAGAATTTTTGTTCGGTAAAATTGGTTGGAAATCGGTCCGATTTTGTTCGCACATGGAGGCTTTTTTTTTTTTTTTTTTTGTAAATTTCGTCCAATTATAAGTAACGTGATTATTTTTAAATAATAATAGATAAAAACAACGTTCTGTTTTTAACTCAACCAAATTCAACTCATCTCACTCATCATTACAACTTTTTCAAATTTCAATACAAAATATAATAAACAATTCAACTTTTTCAAATTTCAAAACAATAAAAATATTCAAAAATAATATTTTAACAATATTTTATTATCTAAACTCAACTCAACTCAACTCATTTCAACAACCAAACACACCCTAATGTTTAGAACACTGATTAATTCAAAACGAATCAGACTTATATATATTATTTTTAATCTTATATATTATATTATATATATGTTAATTTGCTAATTAATATATTATAAAATTTTAAATTTTTTTTACTCATGATTATTAATCTTATAACACAAAATTAATATAACATAAAATGAGAGATATAAGTCAATCACTTGCTAAAATTTTGTTAAAATATGATTTTGTTTATTCATAGAACCTAACCAGACTGAAATCAAATAATTTGAAGTTTTGATTTCGGTAATGAATCGATCTCTTATCGATTCTTAAATTTTCAAAATAGAGATATACCAATTCAATTCTAAAAATTGTCTTAAACTGAATCAAATCAGATCGATTACAATCCTAAACGTTGCCCTTAGATCTATCTCCCTCTTATTTCCATTGTCTATATATTAGCATAGTAATTATAATTTAATAATATTACTGTTTATTTTCATTTTTAATCATATTGATTAATTTATTATATTTTAAATAACTTGGTGAATCAATCACCTCTCATTTCCGTACGGTTCAATTAAGTCATCATGAATCAAAGACAATTATTTTTGCTTTTTTGGTTTATCGTTGATATGATAATGTCTATATGCAGATAATATATAGGAGAGTATATTATTTATATTGAAGATTATATTATAAAAAAATTACTTATTTATAACTAGTTATTTTTTAACAAAATAAATTTATTTTAATCATAAATATTCGTTATTTACTATAATAAAATTGATCATTTGCTGTAAGTTATTTTTGGTCAAATTGACTCTTTTTTGTCAAAATAAATATATGCTTATAAAAAAATAATCATTTCGTCGCAAATAATTTATTATAAATATTCAATTTTTTTATAGTATTTATGCAAATAACTCATAATAAAATATTCATTTTGTTTGTAGTATTATAAAATGATATGGAATCTCCCTTCAAACTATCACCTTATATGAATCATCCCCAGTATTATTAATTTTGATAATTATACGCTCTCAGACGTCCAAAAAAATTAGAATTTACCGCCTCCATATAAAACTTGAGATAAATACGTACCCTTGATAAACAAATCTCAAAATCCAAAAGCTCAAAAAAGTAAAACACAAAATATAAAAATGTGAAAAAGTAAAAAAACTAAAAACATGAAATGAAAATAATTATTCTACAAAACTAAAAGGATGCATAATTTCTTTAGATTGAGAAAGTTTTTAAGAGATATTTTTATTGGAGCTTGAAAATGTATAAATTGCACACATTGAAAATATGAGGGGATGAAGGCTTTTTTTTTATGAGATTTTTTTTTTTATAAATTTTTTAAAAAGTAGTTTTGATTTTCTATGTAGGTACGCAGATTATATATATATATATGTACACATATGTATATATTAATATGAATGGTTGGTAGAGATTGGTGTAAGAGAAAAGTGCGAGGGAGGGGTTTGCTGGACCATTTGGCATTAACTCCTTATAAATAACGTTCATGACTTGGAATAGACACACGTACAAGAGGGCCGAGCTGTGTTGTGTGCAAGTGGCTTTAAACATGGAGGTCTGGTTCATCATCCTCATCTCTCTTTCTCTCTGTTTTTGCATCAAATTTCTCTTACATCTCCTCTCCAATTCCACCAAAACAAATCAATCCAAAACAGGAAAACTCCCACCAGGACCATCTCCTCTTCCTTTCATCGGAAACCTTCATTTGCTTCCCAAAACCACTGTCGACCTCAGATCTTTCCTCCGTAGCCTCTCCCTCAAGTATGGCCCCGTCACTACTCTCCATATCGGCTCCGAACCCATCGTTTTCATCACCTCCTACTCCGCCGCCCATGAAGCCCTTGTCCGGAACAGTGCCGCCTTCGCGAGCCGTCCCTCGATCGTCCCTCTCAGCTCCGTTCTCAGTAACAACCGCAAGGTTATTGGTGGATCTCCCTACGGCCAGACTTGGCGTGTTCTTCGTCGTAATCTCAACTCTGAAGTTCTCCACCCTGCCAGAGTGAAATCTTACTCTCCGGAACGCAAGCGGATCTTGGGAACATTGGTTAACAGCTTCAACCCGTGTTTCTTGCATGGCGATCAGCCCGTTCGTGTGTTCGATCATATCCACCATGCGGTTTTTTCCTTGTTCATTCGCATGGCTTTCGGCGACGTCAACGATAGCACGATTAGAGAAGTTGAACGCATTCAAACTGAACTTATTTTAAACTACGAGCAGTTCACTGTGTTCTGCAGCTGGCCAAGGTTGGGGAAGTTTCTGTTCAGAGATCGTTGGAAGAGGTACTCGAATATCTTGAAGAATCAGGCTGAAATAATCTTGCCTCTAATCAGAGCTCGAAAGAAGTTAAAGCAAGAGGAAAGCAAACAATCCGAGTTGGTATCATACACAGATACCTTGCTGGATATGCAAATGAATGATGATCATGATCAGGAAGCTGGCAAGCTTGGGGAAGCCGATATACTGAGCTTGTGCTCAGAGTTCATCAATGCCGGCGCCGACACAAGCCTAACGACGCTGCAGTGGATCATGGCAAATATAGTGAAGCACCCACATATTCAAGCCAAGCTTTTTGCTGAAATCAAGGCGGTGGTGGGAGAAGGAGCCGAAGAGATTAAGGAGGAAGATGTGCAGAAGATGACATATTTGAAAGCAGTGATTCTCGAGACTCTAAGAATTCACCCTCCAAGTACCTTCTTGGTACCGCATGCAGTCTCAGAAGATGTAGAACTTCTTGGCTACAGAATCCCGAAAGATACGACGGTGAACTTCGTGATATCACTGATGGGGCGGGATCCAAAGGAGTGGGAGAATCCAATGGAGTTCAGGCCGGAGAGGTTGCTGAATCGTGGAGAAAATGGAGAACCAGATCAAGTGTCTGATGTTACAGCGTACAAGATGATGCCGTTTGGTTCAGGGAGGAGGATCTGTCCGGGGATAAGATTAGCCACGCTTAATCTGGAGTATTTTGTTTCAAATTTGGTGTGGAATTTTGAGTGGAAACCAGTGGACGGAGAAGGTGTTGATCTTTCGGATAAGGAGGAGTTCTTGATGGTGATGAAGAATCCTCTGCGAGCCCACGTATCTCCAAGAATCAAATGAAAGCTTAGGACCGTAGCCATTTAGAATAATAATAATAATATAATACATGAATAATGCCTATTTCGTTCGTTTTGCTATCTTTCGGTGGTGTACGCTGATCTTTCACTTTTTAGATATTTCTTATTTACAAATGAGTTATATAAAAATAGATTTATAAATTAATGTAATTTGATATAATACATTAAATTATAAAATTATTTTTAATATAAAATAAATTAATATATTAAATAAAATAATATTAATTTATAAATTTATTTTTATATAATCACTTTATTTCCGTAAGAATTACAGTGATCTTTCCTTTCATGGCTTTATTAATTGCCGTTATGTTTACTAAATTATTGTTTCTACATTCTATGCTGAGTGCGCATGGTACAATTTTGTCAGCATGCCCAATGCACGCATGGCATGCATGATTCCAAGAGCAGTGTTAATGAATGATCTGAATATTCCCATAATATACGGTTTTAGAAAATAAATTACATGATCAGTTCAATAATATTATTACTTTTTGAGTTTTGTTATTCATCCTCCTCACACTCTATATTATATATTTTTTAATATTATTTTTAAAATTTTTTTTAAATTTATTTTTTTAAACTATTTATAATTTTTTATTCACTATTTATATAAAAATATATTTGATAAAAAAATTAAAAAAAAAATAGAGTGTGGAGTGGTATGAATAGTGAAGGTTGAATAGGATTTTTCTTACTTTTTTAAAGCAATATTATAGAATCAGGCCAAGACGCAGATAGCATGCATATGATTCTCTCTTGTCATTGGTTTGTTTATCATTTCACAGGCTTAGGTCCCAAGTTTTGATAATTGTATCTAGTTCTTGATAACTCCATATAGGTCAACCAAGGGAGTAATACTTTTTGGTTAGGAGTTGGTTTAAATTTTAGTTTTATACCTTCCAATTTATAACCATGTGTTGCTACCTAGCTATGGACCTTTCATCAATTTTTTTTTTTTTTTTTTTGTAAAAAAAAAAAAAACTAGACTAGACATGTTTAATACTAAAACCCCATCCAAAAAACTACTAGTTTTAATTAATTTTCAGATTGTCAAAGCATGCATGTAACACTGGATCCATTACCCATGCTAGTTTAAAGGACATATTTGCCGGATCAACTAGTTTTGGACAAAATTCGGCTAGTTGATCAGGTATGTTTTGGGGTCAAATTCATCCTATATAACTAGTTCTAGTGTCAGATCACAGTTCATTAGTTCGGTGTGAGAAATGTGTCTTATTTTTTGGATTTGACACACATCTACAAAAAAATTACATAAAAGTGATTTCACAAACTGGTATGACTTCATCAAATAATCCGTTAGATCTATTTTATAATAAAAAAATTTTACAATATGACGAACTACATCATGCATGTCACATCAGTTTATATGATTACTTTTGTGTAAACTATTATTGTGGCGCCCCCCACTTCTATGTACGGACACACACGAAAATTGAGGCGTCGGGATGATGACAATACGGTCACGCACCCCATCGACACATGCCGAGTGTGTGCAATACAACACGTGCACCCCATCGACACGCAGCAGAATGGTTAAGTCAAATAATTAAGTACCATGATTTAATACAATATAAAAGTACTGAAAATCCACATGTCAACATAATACGATTTTTGTTTACAAATCAACATCAAATAAAATACAATAAGCATAAGCGAACAATTAACTTTAAATACAAAAATAGCCAATGTCCCTACTCCTCAGGCGGAGGCGTATCCTCAGGCTCAGCCTCCTCAAAACTTACATCAAAATCTACAGTACCAAAAAATGGTACTGCGGGTAAGTAAAACCCAAAATGCTCCAAGACATAAATATATTAAAACAACTAACGTTATGCATGTACATTATGACCAAAGTGCAAAACCCGAGAAAAAAATACAATTTCTCAAAAATCACAATTTTTCCACGCACGCCAAAAATCACCATTTGGCACAAAACTAAAATTTAGGAATAAATCCATTAATTTCAATTTTAACCGTATGCACCATGGCCTCCCCTAGGGACCATCCACATACTCTGGCTCCCTTCGTCACTCCACGGGTAACGACCGTGCGAGTGATGCACAACGAGTGATGCCCAGTTCTGTGCTCACCGCATACATAGCCAAGCATCCTCTGACCCCCGCCAGCACAAGGGGCCACGGAGTCGGATCGAGAGCGCTACCATCCCGTCCAAGTCCCGGGCAACAGCCCCAGGGGACGACACTCAGTATATTTTGCTCTCGAGTACCCAGAAGAGCTCCACCGAGATAATACCCCACTTGGCTTGGGGGTGACACATGTACCCGAAAAGTCTTTTTCACATTAAACACAGTTTCCAAAACACACACCCACGCATGCGTGCACAATACCATGAAATTGACTAGTTACCAACAACCAACAATTATCAATCAAACCAGATAACCAAATCACAGTTTATAAAACATGTTAGTGCAAAAATATACTTAAGTCTTAAAAGTCTTTTAGAGAAATACTTACAGCGCTATAAAGTAATTTTAGGAGGATCACGGAGGTGCAAAAGGCGGCTGGAAGGCAATGTATCAGTTTAAAAACACTGTGGCTGAAATACACAGAAAACTCAAATTCAAACGGGGTCAAACGAAAGTTAGGGAACGGTAGGATAGGGCCTATGGAAGGTGGTGAATCTAGTGGTGGTGGCCTTTGGTCGTGGGTGGCAGCCGAAATGGCGGTGGAAGGCCAAAAAGGTCAAATTAGAGATGTGGTTGGTTGGGCTTCACCAGTGATGGATCGGAGCTGGGATTGGGTCCATTAGGACGGCAAGAGGCTGATGAAGAAGTGGTAAAGAAATGGTGGCCAATGGTGGTGCGACGGCAGCAGGCGAGCACAAGAGGTGCCACGGCTTTGAGATGCATGTGGAGACAAACGCCGGCGAGGGAGGAGTTGGAAATGGTGGGGTGGTGTCGCCGACCGGAGGCGAGTTGACTGGGCCGGGTGGTGAGGACCACGGACGGCCGGCGGCGGTAAGCTAGAAGTGAAGGCCGAACGGCGTGGGGGAGAGGAGAGAGGGACGTTGCGCGGGAGAGAGGGAATGCAGGGGAAGAAAGAAGAAAGAAAAGAAAAAAAAAAGAAAAAAAAAGAAAAAAGAAATAGGAAGGAAAAGAAATGAGATCCAATCCTCACAACTTTTAGGTCACAACTGATTCTCAAAATAAATATTTTTAAAACAGTAAATTAAATAAATCAATATAAACTCAAAACTAGTTAAAGTAAAATATTAAATTCCAATAATAACATTCTTTTAAAATAAAAAGTAATTTAATTGCAGAACACACATTAAAATTATGAAAGCACATTAAAATAATTTCTGATTTAAAAATCGTAAAATAATCTCGCGTAAACACGTTAAATTAAATTAAAAGGCTCAAAATCAAATATTTAGTTAAAAAGCCTTTCAATAAAAAGTACGTAAAAATCGGGGTGTCACAACCTCCCCCCTTAAAAATAAATTTCGTCCTCGAAATTGTAGGATCAAACATCAATGCTAAAGACATGCATGAGATATGACTAAAAGTAGGCTTAAGAGACATACCGCCATTCATCCAAACAAATACGGGTATTGCTCCATCATGTCCGCTTCTCTTTCCCAAGAGAAATCTTGAGCCAATGGATCATCCCAAGCTACCTTCACCAAAGGTATCGACTTAGATCTCAACCTTTACTCCTTCCAATCTACAATCTGCGTCGGGGCAACCTCATAAGTAAAGTCAGGCTGAAGTTGAATATGGTCTGGGTCGATAAAACGCGGCTCTTGCTGACCAAAACTTTTCTTCAACGAGGACACATGGAACACATCATGAACTTCTCCAAAATACTCTGGCAAGGCAATTTTGTAAGCAATAGCCCCAACCTTCGCCAAAATCTGAAAAGGTCCAACATACCTTGGGCTAACCTTTCCTCTCTTACCAAAGCGCTTAACGCCTTTCATAGGAGAGATTTTGAGATAAACCCAATCACTTTTCAATCTGAATAACTTTTCTGTCGGCTTTGCGCTGCTACCATTTTAGCTCTTATAATTCGGAACTGCTCTTGCATTTCTTGGATTAATTCAGGCCCAATTAATTTCCTCTCGCCGACTTCATCCCAACACAAGGGTGATCTGCACTTCTTCCCATACAACGCTTCATACGGAGCCATCTGAATGGAGGCATATAAGCTATTATTATAAGAGAACTCTATAAGCGGCATATGATTTTCCCAGCTTCCCTGAAATTTCATGACACACGCTCTCAGCATATCCTCCAAGGTCTGAATAGTACACTCAGATTGACCATCAGTCTGAGGGTGATAAGCAGTACTGAACTTCAAATTAGTGCCTAGCGCTGCCTGCAAACTCTTCCAAAAATGCGACGTGAACCGCGGGTCCCTGTCAGACACAATACTCTTGGGTACTCCATGCAACCTCACGATTTCCTTAACACACAACTGCGCTAATTTACCCAAAGAGTCGGCATTATTTATAGGCAAGAAATGAGCACTTTTGGTCAACCTGTCCATAATCACCCAAATTGAATTCTTTCCTTTTGGATTCCTTGGCAAACCCACAACAAAATCCATAGTAATATCATCCCACTTCCATTCAGGAATAGGAAGTGGTTGAAGTTTACCGGTGGGTCTTTGATGTTCGGCTTTCACTTGGCGGCATGTGTCATACTTCTCAATGTATAGGGAAATATCAGTCTTCATCCCTTCCCACCAAAAATCTTTCTTCAAATCTCGATACATCTTCGTGCTGCCAGGATAAACTGAATAAGGAGTCGCATGAGCTTCAACCAATATTCCCTCCTTAAATTTTGAATCTTGAGGAATAACTCTACGATCCCGAAACCGAAGAATGCCATCTTTATCCAAATTGTAATGTGAAGATCCTTTAGACTTCCTGACTTTCTTCCTGATATCCAGCAACTTCGGGTTTTTTCTTTGAAGAGTCTTCAATTTCTCAAAATCACCAACTCAAACATCCATTACCGAGGATAATAATTTTTCTTGCTGCGAACTCTCAATAAGAAGTCTTCTCATCCCACAAAGGAGAGAGTCCACACCTGAAGATTCTGCTTCAACTAAAAATTCTGATTTCCTGCTCAATGCATCAACGACTAGATTTGCCTTCCCCGAATGATACTTGATCTCGCACTGGTAGTCACTAATCAGCTCTAGCCATCGCTTCTGCCTCATGTTAAGATTCTTCTTGGAAAATAAATGTTTCAAACTTTTATGGTCGGTGTAAACTTCACACACCACACCATATAGATAATGCCGCCAGATCTTGAGAGCAAATACTATTGCCGCCAACTCCAAGTCATGAGTAGGATAATTCTTTTCATGATCTTTCAGTTGACGAGATGCATAAGCAACAACTCGTCCTTCCTGCATAAGAACACACCCTAACCCAAACTTGGATGCGTCGCTAAAAACCACAAATGGCTTATTTGACTCCAGAAGAGCCAATACTGGTGCCGTTGTCAATCTTCTTTTCAGTTTTTGGAAACTTCTCTCGCACTTATCAGACCAATTAAATTCAACATTCTTCCTGGTCAACACAGTGAGAGGTCCGGACAATCGAAAAAATTCTTCTACAAATCTTCGATAATATTCGGCAAGTCCCAAAAAACTGCGAACTTCACGCACTGTTGAAGGACGTGGCCAAGAAAAAACAGCTTCCACCTTGCTTGGATCAACAGCCACTCCATCTCGAGAAATCACATGTCCAAGAAACTTAACTTCTTCCAACCAAAATTCACATTTACTTAATTTCGCATATAACTGATATTCCCTTAATTTCCCAAGTACCAAACGAAGGTGATAAACATGTTCCTCCAAATCTCGGGAATAAATCAGAATATCATCAATAAAGACTACTACAAAAGAATCCAAATAGGGTCGAAATACCCGATTCATTAGATCCATGAAGGCTGCTGATTAGCTAGCCCAAAACGCATAACCTTAAATTCATAATGCCCATATTTTGATCTAAAGGCCGTTTTGGGTACATCTTTATCTCTTATCCTTAATTGATAATATCCCAATCTCAAATCAATTTTAGAAAATATTACTGCTCCTTGAAGCTGATCAAATAAATCATCAATCATCGGAAGAGGATATTTATTTTTGATGGTCACCTTGTTGAGTTCTCTATAATCAATGCACATCTGGAGAGTACTATCTTTCTTTTTGACAAATAAAACTGGTGCTCCCCATGGCGAAGTGCTCGGCTGAATAAACCCCTTGTTAACCAATTATTGTAGTTGAATTTTCAACTCTTTCAACTTAGTTGGTGCCATAAGGTATGGAGCCTTGTGCACCGGAGCTGCTCCAGGTTCCAAATTAATAACAAACTCCATCTCACGAAGGCAACCCAGGCAAATCATCTACAAAGACATTCGAAAATTTTTCAACAATGGGAATATCCATCAAAGTCTTATTTCTAGATAGCGAAGAAACCACTTGGACTAAAAAAGCATCCACCCCACAAGCTATATCTTTCTTCGCTTGAATTGCCGATATAACTGTTGGCTTTGCCCTTAGTTTACTTCCCACATACTCAAAGTAATCCCCATCCGGAAGTTGAAAACTAATCATCCGATTTCTACAATTAATACTTGCAGACTACTGATACAACCAGTCCATACCAAGAATAACATCAAATCCCAGCAACTTGAAAACAATTAAATCCGCATCAAGCGTACTTCCACCAAAATCCAAAAGACAACCCAACGCGATTTTGGAGCAACACACCATCTCCCCATTAGGAAGAGCCACAACCAAAGAGTGGGATAAGGGTTCCGTGACCAAGTTACATAGCTGCGCAAAGGTGGCTGATACAAATGACTGAGACGCCCCAGAGTCAAACAACGTATAAGCATAAAAATCATAGATGCGAACTCTACTTGTAATCACCTCGGCATCTTGAGTAGCTGGCGCCTCATAGTCAATGTCTCCGGGGGTCATTGCATATACTCGGCCTTGAACCATTTGCCTCTGATTAGCTCCTCCACCACGTCGGCCCCCTCGACTTCTTTTAGCTTCGTTAGGGCACTCGCGATATAAATGCCCCGGCTGGCCACATCTATAACATTGGATCCCACTCGGATGACATTCGCCCTCAGGAGCTCTATTACACCTGGGACAAACTGGAGCTCGACCTCCCATACATACACCAGGGGCTGCCTGTGGTCGGGCCTCAGTCCTCCGTACAAATTTCTGTGGAGACTCAGAGCTGCTACCTTCTCCAGCAAAACTCCTCCTCTTTTGGCCCGGAGGGGAGCCTATAGCAAAATTGTTTTCTCGCTCAACCATAGTGGTCAAGTCAATTAACTCATAGAGAGAGGAATCCGCTGACAAATCACAAATCTACGTATCTTAAGACACAAACCCTCTTGAAACCGCTCCACCTGTAACTCCTCGGTGGCAATAAGATGGGGCGCAAAATGCCCAAGCTCCAAGAAAGCATGAGAGTACTGGTCTACAGTCATATTTCCCTAAACCAGATTATTAAATTCCCAAACTTTCTGCCTTCTCACAGCAAGAGGGAAAAATCTATCATCAAACTCTTTTTTAAAACGCTGCCAAGACACAGCGGCTAAAGATCCAAACTCTCACTCCAGGAGATTTCGCTTCACTCTCCACCAATTTGCTGCTTCTCCTTGTAGCAGATAACTAGCATACAAAACTTGCTGAGTTTCCGTGCATCCACAAATTTCAAACGTCCTTTCAATTCCATTGATCCAACCTTCAGCTTGGAGTGGATCTTCTACTCCAAAGAACATGGGGTTCTATGCTTAAGGAACCTCTCATAAGAGCACCCCACTTGCACAACCAAATTTTGGTCAACTGGCGCTAGTCTGATATTTTGATGAAAAATATCTGCCAACCTAGTAAAAGCCCTGGCAATGACATTATCAATCTCGCTGTGAGACGATTTCCCCATGGGTTCCTTATCTTGTCTCCTTGGCCTTACCATTTTTCTGTCAAAGCATAATCCTCAACCTCACTTTAGTTTCAATTAGAACGTAACGTAAAATAATATAATAAAAAAATTTAAAATAAATACTGTAATATAAAACAATTAAAACAAATAAAACAACACATCATACACAAATGAAATAATTTCAAAACTACTTCAAATCAAGCTTAAAAAAATTCTGGTACTTCACCTAAGGGACAAGTGGCTTTACCCAAAGCCAAACTACTCTGATACCACCTGTGGCGCCCTCCACTTCCATGTACGGACACACACGGAAATTGAGGTACCGGGATGATGACAACACGGTCACGCACCCCATCGACACGTGCCGAGTGTGTTCAATGCAACACGTGTACAATAAACAATACGCAGTGAAATGGTTAAGTCAAATAACTAAGTACCATGATTTAATACAATACAAAAGTACTGAAAATCCACATGTCAACATAATACGATTTTTGTTTACAAATCAACATCAAATAAAATACAATAAGCATAAGTGAACAATTAACATTAGATACAAAAATAGCCAATGTCCCTACTCCTCAGGCAGAGCCGCATCCTCGGGCTAAGCCTCCTCAAAACCTGCATCAAAATCTACAGTACCAAAAAATGGTACCGCAGGTAAGTAAAACCCAAAATGCTCCAAGGCATAAATATATTAAAACAACTAACGCTATGCATGTACATGATGACCAAAGTGCAAAACCCGAGAAAAAACACCATTTCTCGAAAATCATAATTTTTTCACTCACGTCAAAAATACAATTTGGCACAAAACTAAAATCCAGGAATAAATCCATTAATTTCAATTTTAACCGTATGCATCATGGCCTCTCCTAGGGACCATTCACATATTCTGGCTCCCTTCGTCACTCCACGGGTAACGACCGTGCGAGTGATGCACAACGAGTGATGCCTAGTTCCGCGCCCATCGCGTACATAGCCAAGCATCCTTTGACCCCGCCAGCACGAGGGGCCATGGAGTCTGATCAAGAGCGCTACCATCCTGTCCAAGTCCCAGGCAATAGCCTCAGGGGACGACACTCAGGATATTCCGCTCCCGAGTACCCAGAGGAGCTCCACCGAGATAATACCCCATCTCGGCTTGGGGGTGACACACACGCACCCGAAAAGCCTTTTTCACATTAAACACAGTTTCCAAAACACACACCCACGCATGCGTGCACAATGCCATGAAATCGACTAGTTACCAACAACCAACAATTATCAGTCAAACCAGATAACCAAATCACAGTTTATAAAACAGGTTAGTGCAAAAATATACTTAAGTCTTAAAAGTCTTTTGGAGAAATACTTATAGCGCTATAAAGTAATTTTAGGAGGATCACGGAGGTGCAAAAGGCGGCTTGAAGACAATGTATCATTGTGGCCGAAATACACAGAAAATTCAAATTTAAACGGGGTCAAACGAAAGCTAGGGAATAATAGGGTAGGGCCTATGGAAGGTGGTGAAACTAATGGTGGTGGCCTTTGGCCGTGGGTAGAGGCCGAAATGGCGGTGGAAGGCCAAAAAGGTCAAATTGAAGATGTGGTTGGTTGGGCTTCACCGGTGACGGATCAAAGCTGGGAGTAGGTCCATTAGGACGGCAAGAGGGAGGTGAAGAAGTGGTGAAGAAGTGGTGAAGAAATGGTGGCCAATGGCGGTGCGACAGCAGCGGGCGAGCACAAGAGGTGCAACGGCTTTGAGTTGCACGTGGAGACAAACGCCGGCGAGGGAGGGGCTGGAAATGGTGGGGTGGTGTCGCCGGCCGGAGGGGAGCTGATTGGGCCCGGTGTTGAGGACCACGGACGGCCGGTGGCGGTGGGCTGGAAGTGAAGGCCGAATGGCGTGGGGGAGAGGAGAGAGGAACGTTGCGCGGGAGAGATGGAATGCAGCGGAAGAAAGAAGAAAGAAAAGAAGAAAAAGAAAAGAAAGAGAAAAATAAAGAGAAAAATAAAGAGGAAGGAAAAGAAATGAGATCCAATCCTCACAATTTTTAGGTCACAACTGATCCTCAAAATAACTATTTTTAAAACAGTAAATTAAATAAATCAATATAAACTCAAAACTAGTTAAAGTAAAATATTAAACTCCAATAATAACATTCTTTTAAAATAAAAAGCAATTTAATTACAGAACACTAATTAAAATTATGAAAGCACATTAAAATAATTCTCGATTTAAAAATCGTAAAATAATCTCGCGTAAACACGTTAAATTAAATTAAAAGGCTCAAAATCAAATATTTAGTTAAAAAGCTTTTCAATAAAAAGTACATAAAAATCGGGGTGTCACAATTAGGGACTAAAATATTTTCTTATTTTTAATTTGGTTTAAGTAGGCTTATTGAAGATAGTGAACTTAAATATAAAAGCACTCCAATTAAAATAAATAATTTTTTAAGAAAAGAGAATTTTATTAACAAAATTGAAAATTTGTTATTAGCAAACATGTCTTTTTTTTCCCAACAAACGAAATTAATTCATCTAACTAATAGTCAATGGATGGATAAAATGATGTCTCAAAACTCCCCCAAAAAAATTGAAAAAAAATATCACTTTCTCGAAAGTACAAAAAATAAAAATAAATAGTTTAATGGAGCCATCACTTTCGTGAGCCCCAAATAATACACTTAAAATTTTTTTGAATATATTTCTTGATCACAAAATTCATCTCACGAACGCAAAACCGTCATAGATTTCTTAGGAGTTGTCTTACATAGCATACCTTACGTGGAATTTCTTTTTTTATTTTTCCTAATTATTAAAACGTGCCTTTTGGTGAGATTGTCAAAAGGCTCTCTGCGTCCGCTCCATTCGAAATCCCCGCCATTCCAAATCTTCTCTAGCCCCCCTCCCCCTTTTTGGCGCGCAACAAAACCCTTTGTGTGTGCTCTACTGTGCTGACATACTCCTTCGTGTTCTATCTTAGCCGCCGATGATCTGTTCAGAGTTTTCATTTTTTACAAATTGATCAAGATCGGCCTTAGATTGTGTAGCCCAATTTTCTCTCTCTTAAAGGTAAATCTTTTTTCATTAGCTTTTGCTTCAAATATTTGTTCTTTTCTGAAAATTATGGCCCCAAAGATAATGTCTTTGTTTTAACCTCTCTTTCAATGGCTTCCTCTGCGTTTGTAATGGTACTCATTGGGTAAAGCTAAGATCTTTGATGTCTTATTCGGGATTCCTAGCAAGACATTGTGAAAACTAGGGCTTATTTTCTATTTCTACAAATTCTAATTTTAAGTTTGGTACATATTGAAGCTTAGGGTAGTTATGAGTGTTGATGTTGTTATTTTGAATATCAAAGCTTAAAATGTTTTTCCACAGTTGAAGCTTATGATGTTTTTTTGTGTCACGAGGTATTATTTTGAAACATTAGGATTGGTAGTTATTCTTTTACGGTGGGGGAGAGGTTCCAAATTTTTTATAAACAGACTATTGCCGTGTCTCGTCATTGTAAAATTTGCAATACATGAATATGTTATGTAAATGATCTCAATGTAAGAAAATAGTGAATTAAATGAAAGGATTGCAATGAACTTTGTTGAGTGTCATACGATTTCTATAATGAATTGAAGTTGTTTGTGAAATGGAAATTGTGAAATGAAAATTGTATTGATAAGCTACAGCGTTTCTAGTCTTCAATGAACTGACGGTGTTTGTGAAATGGAAACTGTGAAATGATAATTGTATTGTTCTTTCCAAGTTTGTAAATATGTATGAGCATTCATCTTCTTTTAATTGAGTGGGAACATAGAACAAACTCTGTTTTCTTACATCTTCAACAAACAGAGTTTTATTTTATTTTTTTCCCGCAGCTAAGTAGCTTTTTTGGGATTTGAATTCCATTCAAGATATTTTGACCACGATTGAAATATGTGTTGCGTGAATATTGCACTATTTCCAATTTTCCATTTATCTATCTGCCTTCACATCCTTAGTAAATAATATTAAATTCTACCCAATTATTCAATTTCATAAGGTCTCTAATTTTTTATTGTTGCTTATTTTAAACAAATAGTAATTCAATAATCCGTAAACAATATCTCACTATTTAGTAGAGCGTATTTTGGAAAATATAGTCTCTCTTCTTCTCACCCTTAATTCTTTTCTATTACATTAAAATGATATCTTTAGACTTTAATGAATGAATCTAGTCATCACAGAATTCAAACATTTTTTTAGCAAGAGGGAGAGAGAATAAATATGCAAAACTTGGATAAAAAATTTTAAGAAATAAAGTTTGAATAACAATTTGTTTAAAAAAACTTTGTTTTTGCACTTATTTATATAATTAATAATCTACATTTGGATTAACCCATTCTACACAAATGCTAGCAATGATGATTTTGTTACATATCTAGAACTCGAAAAAAGAAGAAGACAAATTTAATGTTTTTCATCTTAAATTTCTGATCTTTCGGGTAAGAAATCCTCTTGGTCTTGTTTTGTACATGCTTCTTAAAATTAAGAGATCTTGAATTTGTGTATGTCATTTTTAGTTGAAATAGCCTGATGAGCGAAGAGGAAGATGATAGGTCATCCAGGCTTTCTACATCGTGTGACTAGATAGAGGCTTGAGAAGAGTTTTTTAGCAGCATCGTGTGATTGGACTTGAGAATTATTTTTTGGGAGCTTGTGTCCATGCCACTTTTCAAACATGTGCAGAATTTTTTGTGAACATTAGTATTGGAGCTTGTGTGGATAAATATGGCTAGATGGTGTATATGTTGTTTGTGGCCAGTTGTGAATACCATCCATTTATATAAATGTTGTGGATTGTGTCCAGGTGTATGTGTGTGGATGGTTGTGTCCAGTTGTGCATGAATTTTGTGTATTTTGGGGGTTGGAGACAAAAAAACATTGGAGATGTATAGATTTTGATTCAAAATTAGGAACTGTGAGTACTTGTTATAATGCTTACCATGTGTATTTGTATATGAAAATAGCTCAATTTAAGTTCAGTTGATTATTGTCTTTGCGTGCGTGAGTGAGTTTGGGAAAAAATCTACATAGTTTGTCTAGATTTTTGTCCACATATCATCATGTGTGTATAATAGATTGGGAAAAAAAAATCTATATATAGGGTATAGATTGCTATATATAGCTTTTTGTTCCAATTATCATACTGTGTATATAATAGATTGATCCAAAATGTTATGAAAAATGTCTTAGATAAGCTCAAATGGAACTTTAAAAATGGAGTCAAAATGTATATAGCCCAGTAGATTCAAAAAAGTGAAAAAAAAAATAGCAGACTTTTCATAGCCTCTATAGTGCCATTACAATTTATTCATACAAGAAAAATAAAGAAAATATCCATATATTTACATGTGCCCTATAGTTTATCTAAATAAGGCATAAACTATTACAATTGATACAACCCAATACAACTACAATAATATTCACGAATTTCTATTCTCGACCCTTTGCAAATTTTGTTCGACTTCAACTTTTTGAGCATTTGTCTCTCTCTCTCTCTTAGTTTATCTTCCCTTCTCTACAATTCATCCTCATCCCTCTTCCGAACTACATTCTCTATTCTTCGAATGTTCTCCTCTATCAAATTAAGTATATCACCCAACCCAAAAAATTCATATTTCGCATTTCTCTGCATACAGTACAAACATTTCACATGAGGAAGTAGCTTTACCATGTTATATAGAAATTGAGAAGCAATAAAAAAAGTATAGTAGTTGCCTTACCGTGTGTGACATCTTTAATGATGCTTTCAAACCACACCAACAAGGAAGTAAGTTGATGATTGAGTTAATGCCCTACATGATTATGAAACACTAAGGAAGTTCAGAAAATAGATTTAGGCAAACATGAACAATACCCCAAATTCATAAATCATATAAAAGAAACAACATGAAACTAGCATTAAAGGAAGCAGGATAACGTTTTGAAATAAATGTACTGGGAGCATCTTGTTTTAGCATCCAAGCATGTTAATTATTAACGAGTAGATACAAACAATGACAAAAGTAACGTTTATCTGCTATTTTAATTTCTTACCCATCTGTAGCATCTACATCTTTGGCCTGTCAAATTCATGAAATGATGGGTCTTATGCAAATGTTCTGTTTGGATGAATTTTCTTACAACTTAAATGGTAAGACAAAAAATTAAAACATAATTTTAATCTACTGCCCCCACCTTATTCAGAAAAGTTGGCTGCTTCAAGTGATTAATTGCCTGCTTGAGGTGATGGATAATAATCTAGGCATATATGATGGGCATTCTTACTAAGAGAGCATACCACTCATAAACTTGAGGTGCCAAAATCACAAACTTGTCCAGGCATTGTGTCCATCATCCCAAGTTCCTGTTTATTACTAATTATGGGTTTTATAAGGTTGATGACAGGGAAGTACCATAATCTGTTGACACAATTTAGGTATTTATTTACTATTTTCTCAACGGAAGTCTATACACCTCAGTAAGTATAAGGATCTATTTCAAACCTTCCAACTAAAAACAAGTATAATTGCTATCTCAACCTATCGGTAAAAGTAGCACTTGGGGAGTTCCAGAATTGGTAATGGACGCAACTCTATTCACATCTCATCTACATTTCATATTCCAAAAGCCCACCAAAAAAGAAAAACACAAAACCAATCTCTCATTCATGTTAAAAAACCATGCAGCTTCAAAGGACATTCAATATCAAATAGCAAGGGAGTATTTTTCTGGGACTAGTGTGATCAGTGGAAGGATAAGTCATTTAATAAAATGGGCTCATGGCGAGAAATCAATCTTGTCCTCTGCCCCAAAACACATCTAGTGTTTAATCTCATCATAGCATACACATCCCAAAAAATATATTTGAAATTTACAGAAATAATACAGAGATCATTCCAAAAACAACAAAAACAAATGGGAAAAAAATATTGAAACTTCAAAATGAGGGCTTCAGTGTGTGTAACAAATAGTTGATGAGCACACACAGACTGCAAATTTTGGATACACAATTTTCTTTTAGTTTAGTAATTCCATCAAATAGTTGATGGGCACAAAAAACATACTCAAAATTCAAGCAAAAGTTAGCACAAAACAACCTCCATACAACAAATTTGACAAACCACTAGTTAAGTGACTTAAGTCACACCTACCAACCAAAATCAGTGGACGGTTTAAGCAAGGAGCAAGTTTTATGTGGAATAAATCTTGTCTCAGACTCATACAAACACTGAATGTATTATGCTTGGAGAGAGTATGATACCTCCTAGCAATCGTACTTAATGAAGTATATGAAGTAGTTGCCCCTAACAATCCAACCTGTATTATACCCACAGTATTATACCTACTGTCAAATAAAACTAGTTTCAGACTCATGTTCGAGGGAAGAGACGAGTTAAAAGGGGAAGAGACATAACATAATGTTATTGATGGGAACTCATTGAACTGAAAGCTGAGACGGGAACGAGAAGGAACTTGCAGACGGGATCTATTCTGAGGGAAGAGAGAGGAGAGAGACGAAAGCTGAGACGACCAGCGAGAACTTGTTAAACCGAATCGTGACTTGGATTAAACCGGGTTGGTACGCGTCATGTGTGTTGTGTAAGTCTCACGAACTGGCAGTTGAGTAGCTTTTTTCTTGCAATCAAGTGCAAGAAATGTATTTTGAATCAAGTGATGGCCTGCGGCCAGTGATGGTGGGGCGTGCGGTTAGGTAAAATTCATATTTTTTTTATATTTATTTAATATCTTTAAATATTTTAAAAAATATCAATATATTAATAATCACTTCTTAATCAATAATTTAAAAAATTAAAAAAATAAATATACATATAAGCAGTCAAAATGAGACGACATACTAATACGAGAAATTATATTTACAGTCGTTGAGTGAGCAAGCGCCACGCAATCCTTTTATAAAAAAATGAGTAAATACAAGACCCACATAAAATAAAATTAATTTTTTAGTAATGAACCAGGCATTGCTAGTGAAGACAAGTTGGGAAACAAGTGGCACTAGTAATGGTTCGGTGGCATTTAATCTTATCATCAAAGTACCTTCAGGCCTCAAGCTTCTGGGAGGTGCTACCAAAGGCTTTAGATTCAAGCACGTGGAAAGGTATACTCAGCACAAGAAATTTACTCAAAAAAGGTAGATGTTTTCAAATTTTCAATGGAGACTCAGTTAATATCTGGTCAGATCCATGGATTCATTCCTTGGAAAATTTCAAGCCAAAAGCGATTCGAGGTATGGACACAACCTTCCCTTCCCTTACAGTTTTAGAATTCATTAAAGACAATTCAAGAACATGGGACATGGAAAAAATGCAAGATTTCTTTGATATGGATAGTATTTCAGAAATTCAAAAAATATCTCTGTCAACATCGGTGCAAGATCAAGATAAAGTCATCTGGGTTTCGAATCTCAACGGGAAATTTTCTATTAAATCATGCATCTATGGTCCCAGAGGATTCTTCATCAGTGGTCCCACTCTTCAAGCATCTATGGAGATTAAAAATTCAAGATCGCCACAAATTACTGCTTTGAAAAATACTCTGGAATATTCTCCCAGCAACTTCTCGGCTTAGTGAGGTAATCCCTCAACTGAATCTGAAGAATGTCCACTATGCAATCATGTGAAAGAAACTCTCTTGCATCTTTTCATTGAATGTCCAATCACAAGAATATTATGGCAGCAAAGTATTTGGCCCTTAAACCTGTCAAGAATCCCCATAAATTCCATGATGGACTGGATAAAAATCATCATAAACCCATTAAAGGAATTGGGATTACGCGATAGGTAGAAACATCAATTCCAATTATTTGCAGTTGCTATTTTGGATTTCATTTGGAGAAAGCGAAATGATATCATCCACAACCACACTCCCTTCTCTCTTGATCAAGCCAAGACCCAGTTAAACCACATCTATGAGATATACAGGGCAACATGGGAGATTAAGCAATACAAGCGAGAAGAAATATGGAAGCCACCCCCATTATATTTTCAAAGCTTCTCTTTTGATGCTACAGTTAGAGATCATTTTTCTGTAGCCTCGGTGATCGGCAGAAATCACAATGGAAATATCTTAGGAATCATGATAGAAAAACTTCAAACTACAAATCCTCTCGTAGTAGAGGCCAGTGCGGCATTACTAGCTACAAAAATGACTAGTAGTCAGGATCAGGATCTTGCGATAATAGAAGGTGATGCCCAATCTATCCTTACAGCCATTGAAGACCAAAATTCTACCTCCTTTTGGTAGATCTCACCAATCATTGCGGATATACAACAAATCTCTCACTGCCGCCAACAATGAAAATTTACAAAAATTCATCGATCACAAAATCGATGTGCGCATTCAGTTGCGCAATGTGTAGCTACCAATTATGTTTTTGGAAGTATACCCTTAGATAATCATCCTAGATTCTTTTTGTATATAGACAATGGAAAAGACCCACCCTAACTTTCTGTAGCTAATGTTATTATATATTAGAAATGCTTGACTAAAAAAAAATGAATCTCACTCTTTTTTTTTAAAACAATTGCGTGATGTTATCGCATTCCACAACTGTATGTATACTCTAGTAATATTCATTTTGAATTGGTTTGATGTCTTCTACGTGAGCTGGAACAATTTCATTGGCTAACTGGTAGTAAAGCATTAATTTGTAATTGCAATATCCACATCCAAGAAAAAATTTATAATTTAAAAAACTAAATCAAGGTAGATTTTAACAAAATTGAAGGAAAAAGAAAAGAAGGATCTGACTAGAGTACGTTAGCAATACCCTTCAAACAAGCCAAACTTTATCAATAACTTCTTTTAATTACAGTCCAGCATTTCACTAAAGCTACTGACTTGCGTTAAGATCATGCTCGAAAGACCTACTAACTTTGAAAAGTCTAAACTAGGACGTAGCCATTTAATTTATGCATTTATGTCTCGTAACATTGTTTCAAAAATTCAGTTGAAATAGTGTGATTGACAAAAAAGAAGATAAAAGGCCACTCAAACCTTGTACATCGATTTTACCGACTCAGAGTATGATACACATTAGTCATTTAAAAATGTTGTTATGTCTGATATTTTCATATATATGTTAATATGTATTTATTTGTGGATTATAGGGATATTATGGTCCAAAAAATCCATACTAAGTTATTCTTGATTCCTCCAAATACATATCTAAATTCATATATGTACGCTTGGGGTAGCCAGGTAGATTCCTTTTAAAATTTTTAAAATTTTTTTGGACATGCATTTGAGTCGTTCTACCACCATGCCTAATTGAAGCCTCCATCGATGCCACCTTTTGGACCAACTATATCCTACTCTCCGTCAAGTAAAGACAAGTTCAAAATAAAATCAAGGTAAATTCCATTTAAACTTTTTTTGAAAAATTTCGGACATGCATTTGAGTCATTCTAACATCGTGCCTATTTGCGACCTCTGTCGATGCCACATTTTGGACCAACTATGCCCTACCCTCCGTCAAGTAATCTGGAGGAGCTGAGACAAGTTCAAGATATGAACCAAGTATACTCCTTTTAAACTTAAAAAAAAAAAAATCGAGTATGCATTTGAGGCATTCTAACACCGTGCCTATGTGTAGCCTCCCTTGACTTCACATTTTGAACCAACTATGCCCAACCCTCCGTTGAGTAATCTGGAGGAGTTGAGAAGATTTGAAAAGACCTCCCAACTAGCAAATGAATCATCAATTGTACCATTTAGTACTGAAAGTGAAAAAAAGTTGGAGGTACATTGCGCACAACTGATTAAAGTTGTCATATGACTAACGATATTACACTTTTAACCCAATGACTAAACACCAAGTGTATATAATATAAATGTTAATCCCAATTGTACAATTTCATTTTTAAAAATTTGATCAGATGTAAATAAAGAGGTGGAGGCCGAAGGGACTCATGAAGTATCAAACGATGATAAACGAGTTGAGGAGCCAAAATCTGGTATGGAGTTTGCCATTGATAAATAGCTTCTGGCCTATTACGAACGATATGTCAAATAACAGGATTTTGGTGTTATCACACAAAGGACGAAGAGAGAGGCAGATGAGAGTACAAAGTATGTGACAATTGAGTGTACGCGTGGTGAAAAGTACCATTCTAGCCAAAACAAATTGTAAGGTGAAGGTAAATGCTCACTGGGTGAATGGCATATGGGTTTTGACCACTGTTGATATTGTTCACAATCATAGTACTGTCAGCTCATAGAAATCTAGATGTTTTAGATCTCACAAGTGTTTAGATGAATACAATCAAGTGATGCTCGATTTGAATGACTGAGTAAGCATTCGAATGAACAAGAATTTTAATGCACTTTTTGAGGCGGGGGGGGGGGGGAGGGGTCGAGAATCTTGAATTTCAAGAAAAAGATTGTTGAAATCTTACTGATAAAACCAGACACTTGTTAGAATTTTCTCCTCTGCTAGTTGAATTATATTTGCCCATATGAGGAATTCATATCTTACTTCTCCATGCATATAATGCAAGAGTTTCAAACATGAAATATGAAAAATCCAAAAACAATACAAAATTATACAATTAAAAATTTTGATTTACAGTGTTATACTTTGGGCAAGCGTAACATTCCCTTCCAGAATTTTTGTTAGTTTGGTGGGTCTTTAGTGATGCATTCAAACCACACCAACAAGTTGACGATTCTATTTGAAACACATCAACTACACATGATGGTGATTGACTCGATACCAAAGGTGATTTAAATTAGAAAAATTGCATAGTTTGAGGTCTGCATCAACGAGTTGGGTTAGTATATCAATATGTGTTTGGCATATTACATGGTTTTCATTCCCTCCCATGCAAGTACTAGTTCATCAAATGTGAAGTAGCAAGTAGAAAAGATCAAAGTACGAGTACAGTTTTACTTTTCTCTTGTCCTCCTTCGGCATAAAAAATCTTCATCGAGATAAGAATAAGGATCTTGGGCTTCTTGGAAAACTTCAATGAGTTGTGAGTCTAGCTTAGTTTTAGGAGTGTGGCTCTAGCTAAGCTTTATTGATGACTCATTTTCTTGTTCAGGACTTGCTGATGATGATGCTAAGAGCATTGACATTGGATTCATCAAATGAGTCAAATCTTCAAAATTTGATGAATTTGGTTTTAAAATCACTACATTAGATTCACCATACTTCAAAATCTGAAACTATGAGTTATAGTACATTCCAATTTATCTTCAAATTTGAAGACCCACTATTCATTGCTATCCATATTATTTTATTAGCAAAATCATCATCTTTTTCGCCCATGACAAAGACAGCTGCCATTCCTCTACACCAGGAGTACTTTCCATTCTCTTTTTCTTCAAGTGTAAATCCATCTTTGTTTATTCACTGATGTATTAACTCTGTAAAATAGACATTGATTTCATTACTGTTTTGCTCTATTGGGCATAATCTGCAACTCGGTGTTCCTTTTAATATACAATCTTTTAATATATATAGATTGGCATAATATGTTTGTAGGATGAACAAATTATAGATGGATTTGTTGGATACAAGATAGGTTGGCAAAATATGAAAAAACAAATTAAAAAGATTATTATTAAAATAATAATATTATATTATTATTTTAATGAATCCAATGACTAATCCATTGTGGGGTTATGAGATTTTGGATTTATGGAAAGCATTTACTTTTCATCAAATTTTAAAAATAAAAATGATGAGTTCAATGCCAACGCTCTAAGGAGACTAGAGATATCTCCTTTTGTGCCCTTTCAATTTGTAATCGGGCTTCTTTTAAGAGATTTGCAAGGTCTTCCTTTGTCTTGACTTGGGTCTTTTAAGAGATTTGCAAGGTCTTCCTTTGTCTTGACTTGGGTCATGGCTTTAGCCATGACTGTTTGGAGTCCTGTTTTTTCTGCAAGGAACTTGGACTGGTCAATGCATGATGGGAATTCTTTCTAAACTTGTAGGAGAACTCTATGAAACTTGGACTAATCCAACCATTTTACATAGAATCTTCTTCTACAAGTATCTTGTTCTTTGAAAAATTCTCATTTTTCTATTTATGGGACTTTATGCTTGCTCGTAAAAAGGAGGGAAACAGAGAATCGAGAATCATGTTTATCAACTTGGGTGGTAGTTGAAAACTGTCTATGACTTCTAGTAATTCTTCTAGGTAGCTTTCCAAGACGGGGCCATAGGTAGTCCACCATCTTAAAAACCAAATTAGAATTTTACTTTTGAAGGAGTTGTCAAAATTTACAAACCAAAAATGAGTTTAGGTCTAATTGTGGTAGAGGACTTTGAACCACGCTTCCATATAGTCATAAAAACTAAATGGTTGTTCATGATCCTATAGTTTCTTGAGGGCAAATAGGTGGGTTCCACATTCTTTTTTGGAAATTATACTCAAAATGTATAACTTGTAAAATGCTATTTTTCGACCAATGGGGGTCAAACTTATCCATGATGGGGTTGAAAATGACTAACTTAGTTTGTTCAAGGACTAACTTCTAATACCTGATAGACTTAGCTGGGTGTGATGGGGGCGAAATACCATTTTGGAGGATAACAGTCTTTGGCTAAGTCTCTTGGATATTTTATGTACTTTGATTAGGTCTTATTCTTAATAGGTTACTTATATATTGCTTAAGAATGTATACCGACTAATTTTTTGGGACATAAGGCATCATCTCAGTATTTGGTTGACTTCCAAAGTCCACAACCTGATATGGGTTTTTCTGTGTGGATGGTTTTAAACTTATACTTACTGAAGAAGCCAAAGCAGACTCATAGGTGGGACAATTGGTCCAAGGGTTGGTCCTGCAATTGGTCGATCTGAGGACTTGATATCTGTTTTGACTAAATGGTAACTTGGGCAGACATGACTAGTATTCCATACCATGCCTAGGGATGGCTACTAGTTTTTCAAGCTCTTCTTTCTTGGGTGTTTTTGTAACTCATTTTTTCCTAGTAAAAATTCATGGCTTAGAAAGTCATAAATTGAGTTCTGATATCCCTTTATATATTCTATGTCAAAATAAAAAATATTTAAAATGGATTGTCATCTTGCAAAAACCTATTTTGACACTATCTTTTTTACATTTCTTTTCAACACAAATTTTGCACTTTTGCAATCTACTCTTATTAAAATCTTTTGGTTTAAAAGATCTTGGTAAAGCTTTCAAATACATACTACAATAGATAAACTTTCATTTTAATAGCACTATAAGTACTTTGAACCGAATCCCATATGCCATAATAGAATCGGACAAATTTTTTGGCATTCTTGGTCCAAGCTTCTATTTGAGGATGCCGCCATAACCTATGTCAAAGGCATATGCTTCTATGGTTTTGAAGAAATCGGTAGAGGGAGTGCCAAGACAGGATAGTGCTTTGACATATTTTTTGATTTCTTGTACTAAGGAAGTATGTTCTTTTGTCCATGGTGGAGGATTACTTTTGAGTCTATCAAAAGAAGATTTTCACTTTTTCTTGAGGCCTTGGTAGGATTCTGAAAAATAAGTTAAGGATACTAAAAACTTTTGGAGCTAGGTTTTTTCTAGGATTTGATCTAGGAATTAATCAGCAAATTGGATAGCACTATCTATAGGGTTGATCCTTCTTTCATAAATATTATACCTTAAGAACCTTATCTTGGTATGGAATAACTTTATTTTAGTTTTTTTTTTTTTCTTGAAATAAGAACTGACTTGTATTCACTTCATCAAATTGTTTTCACTACAAACTTTATCTTTTTGAACTAAAAGGTGTACATGCTAAGGAACTTCTTCTATCCCGCACATTTCTTCATTTAGCTGCAATGCCAATTTTGCAAGATGGTGCGCCACCTCATTCCCTTCCTTGTATATGAACTTCAAAATCCATTGTTTCTTGTTTTTCCACCTGTGCTTTATATCTTCCACACAAATTTTGATATTACCTCACCTTTCCTATCCCTAACCACAATTCCTATCCCTATCTTTTTCTATTCCAGATTAATAGCCCCATCAAAATTTACTTTAAATCATTTCCCTTCCGGTCTCTTCCAACTCTCCCTCTACCTCCCACTGCAGTCTATTTCAAGCTTTTTTCCCTTGTCTGGTTTGCAATATGGAACTCTTCAAGCCCCCCAATTGCCATCTGTACAACCATACCAGGGCTTGCAAATTTGTTGTCAAACACAAATTTATTTCTTCTATGCCATATACTCTTCATTATCATCACTATCTCTTCTAACTTTTATGTTTGTATCTTTTTACACATATCTATCCACAACTGAATGAAGTCCCCACCACCTATTGGCCACTTATAAACAGGGCTTTTAATTTCCCCCCAAACATCCGCTGTTGTAGGGCAGTTCCATAAAACATGTTCTATAGTTTCATTTTTAGCTCGACAGATTGGGCACTTGGCATCCTCAGTGACTTTTCTATACTTTAAATTCGCCCTTATTGGGAGGATTTTATTAATAGTTTTCCACATGAAATGCTTAGCAGAACCTGGAAAATCAAGGTGCCATATCCTCTTCTATACATCGACCTCCGTATTTACATGAGATGGGCCACTCTCCTCATATTTCTTCTGTTCCACAAAATAGGCACTTCTAACAAAAAATATCTCATTCTTGGATGGACCCCAAATTTGCTTATCTGCACCTCCAAGCCTACTGACAGGGATTGTACAGATCACCTTAGCCTCTTCTTCATTAAAAATTTCTGCTACAACATCCTCCTTCCACCTCCCCTCCTATTCTTCTATTAGCTCACTTACTTTAGCATCACCATTTAGGACTTTTATAGGGGATTGAACACAATGAGTTGTTGGAGTGGGCAACCACTTCTGGTGCCATATGTTTACTGATTTTCCGTTTCCAATCCTTCATAGCAGACCCTCTTTCACTAAACCCATGACAGACCAGATGCTCTTCCATATCAGAGAAGGTGATTTTCCAAGAGGTGCCTGAAGAACCTGCACATTCTTAGAGTATTTGTCCTTAAAAACTCTTGCAACTAAAGAAAGAGGCTCCTTGAGTAACCTCCACCCTTGTTTTGCTAGCATTGCTCTATTGAAAGATTCCAAGTTTCTAAACCTCATTCCTCCCTTAGCTTTTGCCATGCCCAACCATCTCCACCTTTTCCAATGAATGCCCCTTTCTTTCTGACAGTTACTCCAGCAAAATCTAGCCATTAAAGCTTCAATATCTCTGCACAATTTCTTTGGCAACTAAAATACACGCATTGTGTAAGTTGGGATGGTTTGAAGAATAGCCTTTATAAGAACTTCTTTCTCAGCCTTAGATAGGAAAACAGTTTTCTAGTTTTGCAACTTCAACCACACTCTTTCCTTTATGCTTCGAAACGCATTATACCTTGACCTCCCTACAACAACTGGCAAGCCCAAATACCTTTCATAACTATCACATAAAAAAGCCGTAGCCTCTTGAAACATCATTCTTTTTACAGCCTCTGTCGTGTTGGAGCTGAAAAAAATGGGATGTCTTCTATTTGTTAAGGGTCTGCCCAGAGGCTTATTCATAAACTTTTAGAATGGAAAAAAAACTTCCCATTCCCTCTTTAATGCTTTGCAAAATAACACACAGTCGCCAATAAAAAGAAGGTGGTTTACTAATATGCCTCCCCTACTTATAGTTGTCCCCTTTATTGCTCCCTCCCTTTCTGACTTCAACAGCAGTTGGCTTAGCCCCTCTGTACAAATGATAAATAGGTAAGGGGATAATGGATCCCCTTGCCTAATGCCCCTTGAAGGTAAGAAACTCCTCCCCACTTTTCCATTGACTAAAACTGAATAGCACACTAATGAAACCCATTTCATGATCAGCCTGCTCATCTTCATCCCAAATCCAAGTTTGTTCATCATAGCTTCAAGGAAAGGCCACTCCACCCTATCATAGGCCTTTGACATATCAAGTTTTATTGCCATAGTCTCCTAACCCTTCCCTTCTATTTTGTCTTCATGGTATGCAACATCTCATAGGCTATCATGATATTATCAGAAATCAGCCTACCCGGAATAAATGCACTTTGATTGGTTGATATAATAACTGATAATACTATCTTAATTCTGGTTGCAATTACCTTTGAGATGAGTTTATATAGTACCTTGCAGAGACTTAAGAGCCTGAACTCCTTGACATTGGTAGGGGATTTAACCTTGGGTATAAGTGCAATTAAGGTATGGTTCACCCCCACATTCATCTCTCCTCCATTTAAAAAATCCAGCACTGCCCTACAAGTGTCCTCCTCTACAATATGCCAATGATTTTGATAGAAACCTACCCCAAATCCATCAGGGCCAGGTGATTTTACAGGTGATTTTAGAGCTGACATTTGTTTAAGAGCTACTTCAACTTCAAAAGTAGTAAAATCCCTTTTCAGCCTCTCATTCATAGCCTCTATAACTTTTTGTTCAGCTAGCATAACACACTTGTCTATATCATCATCTTTGGGCATAGATGATGAGAAAATTTCACTGAAATAGCCATAGAAAGCACCCTCTATCTCCACCTCTTCCTCCACCATTTTACCTTGTGAGTCCATAATTGCTTTGATAGTGTTTTTCTTCTTTCTCTGGTTGGCACATGCATGATAGAACTTAGTATTTCTATCACCATATGCTAACTAGTGCTTTTTTCCCCTCTGCTTCCACCTTGATCTTCCTACTCTAGAAGGACATTAAGCTCTCCCTTTAGCCTCTTCAGTTCACATATATTCTCTGGCCCCTCCTCCTCCTCAATGATTTAAAATTTTTTTTTTCAGACAACACCTTGATTTCACCTTCCCTTCTTAAAATAGAATTTCTACTCCATCTGCTCAGTGAGTTTCTGCATCTAGTAAGGCCCCTCTGTAATTTTTTCTGTGGCTCATTCACCCTAGAGGTCTTTTCCCATTCAGCTTCTACAATTTTTCCACACTCCTCTTCCATACCCCAACTCATTTCATACTTAAAATTCCGTTTCTTAAAATACCTCTGCACCCTTCTAATTGCAGTAAGACCCCAACTCATTTCATACTTAAAATTCCTTTTCTTAAAATGCCTCTACACCCTTCTAATTGCAGTAAGAACAAAGGGTCTGTGGTCTGAAACCCAAGTCACTAGAGCCTCCACATTCATATCTTGAAATCTACTAGCCCAACCACGATTTGCTACAGCCTGATCCAACCTTTCTTTTACAAAAGACTCATCCTCGTGACCATTGCTCCATGTAAATTTATACCCACACCATCCTAGATCAAAGAGCCCAGACATCTCCAAAGCCCTTCTAAATACTTCCATCTGCCTTTCACTTCTCTCCCTTCCCCCCACTTTCTCATCTTGGGACACTATTTCATTAAAATCTCCTATGACACACCAACCCACTTTTGGTAATGGTTTCAGTGCCTTAAGTAACTCCCATGATGACCCCTTTTACTAGCCTCTAGATTTCCATAAAACCCCATTAGTAACCATCTACTTTCCCCTCCTTCACCATTAATCCATACACTAACATGCCTCTGAGAGTAGTTCAGTAATTCTACCTCATCTCCGTTCTTCCACATCATCATCAACCCTCCATTCCCAGTTTCTTTTGCACCCTTGTAGCTTTTCTTGAGTCTAACTTTGTCTCCATCAAGAAGACAATATCGGGTTTCTTTTCCTTTGCTAGCAAGCAAAGGGCCTGAACTGTTTGGGGGTTTCCAAGCCCCCGACAGTTCCAACTAATGGTTTTCATGGCTCTTGGTGGGACTGCCAAACAGCCTCCGCCACTCTTGTTAATGACAACATAGCCTCACATCCTTCCAACTGTTTTAATTTCTTTTGTTCTTTCTCTTCCTCACTACTATCCCTTCCACCTCTTTTTTTAATGATAAGAGAACTAGAGGACATTGATGCCTTACCTTTACCTCCTGCTCTACGCATCCATTTTCCAGTTGTCAAACTGGCCTGCACTACATTATGTCCTTCATTGCTTTCCTCATCATCATTGCTCTCATTGCTTTCCCTTAGTTCACTAAGAAGCAACTGTTTGTCAACTGCTAATACCTCTTGGTCTACAATGGAACATAACTTCTTCCCCACACCAATCTCTCTAGGCTCTTTTAAATCTGCACTGTTTGCCTCCATCACCAAATCTGAGATCCCTCCCTCTACTTCCACCAAAGAGCCAATTTCCCTCCTTTTCACCTCATCCTCCCTTGATTTTCCTTTCTCTACTTCCTCCTTATATTCATTTTCCTTTCTTTTTACCTCACCTTCCTCTAGCTCTCCCTCCCCGTTTCTTTTTTATTGCTTTTTTCATCCCTCCAACCCTCACCTCTCCCCTCCCCAGATCTACACCTCGCCCTCACCTCTCTATCATGCCTAGCTCCAAATTGATAGGATCTCCTCCTTGTTGCTATGTCAGCCCTCAAACATGGCCAAAATTTGGATTTCGGAGCCTCATTCATCTCCCTTCTACTACACAGCCCTTCTCTGCATGAATAATCCAACCACAATGGAAGCACAATCGAGGCAACTTCTCATATTTGAAATTAACCCATGCATTACGCCCATCAATTTTTATAAATCTGCCCCTCGCGATAGCTTTTAGCAATGGGATCTCAATACTTACTCTCAAAAATTGACCCCAACCTCTTCATCATCCGTAACCTCCACATCCTACACTTTCCCCATTGAATTACCAATCTGCACACCATAGTCCCTCGTCATGTATGCCATCGGCAGATTATGGAATTGGATCCAAAAAACTTCTCTATCAAATTTCTAGAGCCGTGGTTGGGAAAAACCATCAAACACCTGGAGGATGAACAGATGGCTATCGAAGAGCCATGGACGCCCTTCCATCACCTTCATCTTGTCAGCATGAGTCCTGAAGGTGATGATGAACATGTTTATTCCTACCTCCTGAAATATTGCAGGGTAGCTTACTGTCCATATTTTGCCCAATGTCGAGGCTAGCACCTCCTTCCCGATTACCCTCTCCAAGCACACCTTCCACACAACTCCTCTAGATCCTCCATCTCCTCCATACTCCGTCCACCTTTCCACGGATTCACAAAACACTCGTCCTTCCCGAAGGTTCGAGAAAAATTCACCACCTCTGTTTTCGCGGGAAAATAGAGAGGAGACTAGCATATATCGTAACTTTATTTTAGTTGTTGAAACAACTAACCCGTTTATTTTTATTACTTCAAGGAAAACATTTAAGATGTTTCGAATGTCCCAATTAAAAAAAGGGAGAATGTGCTATAAAAGTTTCGTTTATTATATTCTGAAATTCAATTTGTGATTTTTTTTAATTCAAATAGAATTACATTCCATTCATAGTGTTCGAATGGAGTTGTAAATTCAGTTTTATATTTATCTTTCTCATGGATTTGTATTTGTCAAAATCTACTTTTCATGTCAAACTTGGAAAATATAATGGCTTGTCCTAGCCGATTGATACTTCTTTTAGTGTATGTATTTTTCTAGGTTCTGGCTTTTTTGTGAATTCAAATTTTACATCTTGCCCCAATACAATCGTTGTGATTCCATTACTATCGGTTGTAAGTGGATAAAGTAAACACATGCAAGGATAATTTCCTAATATAACTTTGTTTTCTTGCAAGTTTTTTATTAAAATAAATGATAACTTAAAGCATGCTCCGTCTTTGCACGCATGTACTTTTGATAATTTGTAATCTATCTTTATTTTGCCTCCATCTACTTTGGTTAATTTTTCTTTGGTTTTTTCGTAATACTTAGTTGGTACTATTATTTTTTGGATACATTTTAGGTCTGCTCTAAGTCTATTAAAGCAATTACCTCGATCCAATTCAAATTCCGTATTAGTAACTATTTTTACTTTAACATGTCATTTCTGAAAATTTATTATTGTGACCATTACTGGGAAACTTTCCTCCTCCACATTACGAGAGATAGATTCTATTTGGGGAATATCATTTTTATCTTGTTGAAAGACTTCTTATTGTTTTTCATAAAATTCTTGATTAATTTTTACGATTGTTATTTATTGTTGTAAATTTTTATTTTTATTTTTTAATTGCATTATTTCTTTCTTAATCTGACTTATTTCTTGTTGTAAATCCTGAAGGGTTAATTTTTCATTTATTTAATATTTTGTTCAGATTTACTTGTCGTTCAATGATAGTATTTTTTGTTGCTTTTTCCTTGCTAAGAAAATCTTTAAGTTTTTTAAGGTATTGAGCTTTTAATTCATTGTCATCCACCTTCTCTATTAAATCTATTAATAATTCTTGTTTACTTAATACTGATCTTGTTTTGTTTTTGCAACAGGTATCTAGACATCCTAATTCAATATCTGGACTGCCAGATTCTTCTACTTTCGTTGCGTGTTGGAGCAAAGGGGTTGCAAAACAGAAAATAGTGAGAGAAAAGTTTGCTTCAAGGCGCGTTACAAATGTCGCTTTCCTTGAAACAATATTCGCCCCCACCAATAACGGTATGCACACGGGTTACAAGCAAATGTGCCTCTAAGATACAATGAAACCTAGAACAAGTCTGTTTGTCTAACTGCATTATGCACACACGAAATTAGATCCTGAATACCCTTAAATTTTGATATTCAACCAAGGGATTAGAAATCTGTTCTCTGCAGAATGAACAGATCCTAATGGTAAGTTTTGAAGAAATGAAAACTTTTGGGAGAGAGAATTTCAAAATTCCATTCTAGAATCCTCAAATGGCAGGCTAATTGGTCTATTTATAAATGGTCAAAAGTTATGAACGAAAAGTTATGACTTTTCATTTTGCTGAAAACTGTTCAACATAGGTACATATATTGTGCCTATTGCCATATGACACATCAGTTGAACTTAGTCCAATGGTTGCCTTGTTACTTCTCTAACTGGTTGGCACAACCATGAGGTGCGTAGTTTGGGAATTTTATTTTCCCATTTTGCCAAGCATTGTAACACTTCATTGCTTGTGGCCTGGTGAGTTGCAACGCCTCTCATGCCCAGCGCCCCTTGTGCTTCACGAAGGCATGCCCCTTGATCTCCAAGGGTTGCCTCTTCTTAAATCAACAAAACTTCTTCCTTTGGAAGGGGTGCGATTCAAACCCAGTCCCACTGGGTGATTGGGAAGCCTCAATACCACTAAGCCAATTAAATGGCTTATGCTATTATATAGACTCAATATATTATAACCATAAGCTATTGCTTATAAACTTTCCTTACTTTCTCTCTTTTCAAAATAATTCATAACTTCCAAAAATAAATCTCTAAAATATTAATAATAATAATAAATATATATTATTTTGAAAATATTTCCAACAGATCCGTAGATTCTCCATGAGGCAAACCATATTGTTCACAGAAATTTTCTATTTCATTTTTGCTTTCTTTTTGTCTTTGTAAATTTGATTTCTAATTTTCATGTCTATACACATCTTTAATCCTTTTTTTTTTATTGTACTTATGATGCCTCCATAAGTGAGATTATCATAGTCTATAGTTTTTGTTAGGTTACTTAAGGCTTCTCTCTTTTTATGGGCAAGTAAACTGGGGATGCCATGTTTCTCTTTTCTTATCTCTTCTTGGTATTTCGGACTCTAAATGTCTTGTTCCTATAACTTCTACATCACTTGATCTACTTGATCCTACTTCCCTAATCTTCAAAGGTGGCTGATATCTTGGTTGATCAAAACTAGACCTAACATATCCATCAAGGTATTGTTGAATAAAATCTAAATTAGAAACTTCGTTTTGGATTTTTTTGTGGGAGATTTTCATTATTTAAAAACTATTCTTTAGATAAATTAATGTCTTTCCAAATTATTGATCTTGGTACTTTAATATTTGCATCATTTGTGTTTGTTTGAATTAGAAGAGTTTTATCGTTTGTACTTTTTACTAATGCATGAACATTAAAATTCGTTTTTATGCACTTGTAATATATCCTATATATTAAAGCTAAGGGTTGACTTCCTTCTAACATTTCATATCCTTATGTTTTGATATTCAGTGTCAGAGCTTTCAAGATGTGGGGATCTTGTAGACTTAGAGCAAAATCTAGAAAACAATCAAAGTGAATTGGTCCATTGTGAATAATTGACTTTACTATACATAGAATACTTGTACTATAATCTATGAATCTAGCATCTCTTAGGCATAACAAGACCGAGGAATTTATTCTTCTTCTTGTGAGTGGCTTGATTGCTACTTATACAAGACTTATGTGTATAAAATTGTACTTCTTTTCTATATATTTTTTAATGGCTTCTCTAGTAAATAAACAACAATTTTCATATTGTTTGTTCAAAACATATATTTGTTCAACTGTGTTAATATTGTGATTACTTGTGAATGAAAGTGGTGAAAAACTTGTTTTATAGATTTCTTCTGTTGGAAATTTCGGAATATTCCAATCTTTTATATCTTAACTTTCTTCTGTTACGTTGTATTCTTCTTCATTTACTATTTGAGATAATGCAAACTTTGATCCAAAGCTAGATCTAATCCTAGAACTATAAGGATTGGATCTAAACATCCTATTAATTTTTAAAAATTAATTAACTCTAAATTTTATTTGAATTTTTTCTCAAGAACTTTCCTCTGCTTCTACCATTTTTCTTAAGATAACTTGTAATACATACCCTCTCATACGCATCCGCTCAAGCCTCTCTTGGGTCTTATTGTTTGGATCCAGGATTTTACTGTTTGGTGACACTTTTCTATCTTAGGCTTAGGTTGTGGCTTGGATGGCATTTGGGATAGATGTTGACAAAGCTTAAACTTAATTATCTCTTAAAAGATGAACAAGACTTCATGATACACTTCTCCACTTCTTAGATACTTATGCAGGCTTTTGGCTCTAATAACATACTTAGAGATCATGTAATTTAATTGGACTTGTTGGAATTCATCTTTGATCATAGGGAAGACACTTGTCCACATATGACATTGAGTAACTGGGAGGTTGAGGAAGATATTTTGAAATTGGTGGGAGTAGACTTATTGATAGTTTTAATAAAATAAAATAAAAACTTGATGATGTTTGTTCTGATCTTCCTAATGCTTTCTAGCATAGGAAGAAACATATTGTTGATTTACCTCATGTTAAGAAATTTTCTAAAAAGAAAATTCCTACTAAAGTCAGACCTATTCAAATGAATATTGAGACTTTAGAATTTTGCAAAAATGAAATCCATGACTTGCTTGCTAAAAAGATCATTAGGCATAGTAAGTCACCATGGTTCTGTGCTACTTTTTATGTTCAGAAAAATACTGAGATTGAGAGAGAGACCCATCGCCTAGTTATTAATTACAAATCTCTAAATAAGGTACTAGAATGGATTAGATATCCCACTCCCAACAAGCATGACCTGATCCACAGACTTAGTGACGCTTCAGTTTTCTTTAAGTTTGATATGAAATCTGGTTTCTGGCAAATCCAGATTAGTAAAAGTGATCGGTACAAAACTGCTTTTACCGCTCCCCTAAGACAATATTATGAGTGAAATGTTATATCCTTTGGTCTTAAGAATGCGCCTAGTGAATTCAAGAATATCATGAATGATATTTTCAATTCATTCATTTTACCATAGTTTATATTGATGATGTTGTTATATACTCCAAATCTATTGATGAATACTGGAAACATTTATATTCGTTTCTAGAAGTCATCAAAAGAAATGGTCTTGTTTTCTCTACTAAGAAAATTAAATAATTTCAAACCAAAATTCGTTTCCTTGGTTATGATATCCTTGAAGGACAAATTCGTCCTATCAATAGATCCATCCAATTTACTGATAAATTTCCTAATCTCATCACTGATAAAACCATGTATTTTAGGCATGCATTTTTGGATTTGTGGAATTTTTTAGAATTTTTGTAAATAACGTTTTTCCTTTCTTGCCTAGAAGGGTAGTACAATCAATAGTAGTGAACAGTAAAATTAGTGTGAGTAAGTATGAATAGAATGTTTAAATCTAATTCATTTGTTAGCTCCAGATCTAGTTTACCCTCTAATATTATTAATGAGGAAGACTACTCTGTTGAAGAATTTGATTGCCCTAATTTCAACAAATGGAGTATTCCTAGCATTGATTTTAAGGCTATTTACAAAACTAGTTGGATTCATGCACCTTTATATAGGGAAAGGGGTGTATTACTGGTATAGTGAACAGTAGTGAACAATAAATTTGGCCATAGGAAAGCTACTAAAAGCAAGAGTCTTAATAGTACTCCAATCAGTAGGAATATAAACAAATTGCAGGAAACAATGGGTCTTTAGTAGGAGTCTTCAATATTTTTTGTTGGCTTGTACCAACGTCAATAATTTCATCATTATTGAATAAGAGATCAATCACTGGATAGCCTTGGGGTGGTTTCCAGATCATTTCCAAATTTATTATCATAAGGATCAGTATTATCAATAGAGGCTTCAGAATATGCCTTAGACTCATCATCAGAATTTTCATTATCGTCTTGGAGGGACTTCTTTAATAGATAAATCAAATATTTTTTCTCGAGTACTTGGAGAACAAACTTCTTCTTGGACTTGGCAGATTTACTTGATTTATTAGAAGAAGTGAGTTGTTGTTTTGCCTGAGCAATAGGGTATTCAAGCTCTTGAACCAAATTTTTAGCAATAGGGAAATTTGTGGGGAAATCCTCAATGCTTCCCAAATTTGGAGTGACGAGAGAAAACATTCTATTTATCTTAAAATCACTTAAAAACCAAGGCTTAACACTTACTAATAAAGTTTTCTCTCTTGTTCCTATTGCATTTCGTAACACATACCCTATCCAACCATTTACCGCTCACACCCTAATGCTCTATTTGCAAAGGGGGCCTTATAGAAAGGTTCTTGGGATTCGCTTTACAACTGGGGTGGCGCCAATAAAGGCAATAATTAGACACAATCAAATTAAGTGAAAAGAAATGAGGGTAGGAGATTACTCAATGAATTGAAATGAACAAATATAAATCATATATTGGGTGGTTTAAGGCCAATTTAATGTTGCTATCTCAGTTTTCCTTTGTCAACGACAATTGCACAAGTTTTTGTTGATTTTCAAATCAATCCATTTGCCACCGTTTCATTAATTTTCTGTCAAAAATTTTTTGAATTTTAAAATCACCTCCAACAAATAAAAGAGAACAATATAGAGAAAAAGAAAAAAAAAAGAGAAAAAAAATCCCTTTGGTGTGAGAGGGAAAGGGAATAAGACACCAGAAACCCCAATAGTCAAACTTTGAAGTTAATGTTTTGAGAACCAGAAGGCCTCCAAAGTAGGACTGAGCACCGATTGTTTCGGAGTCGGAGTGCCCTACCTCCGACTATGACTCCGATTAGCGTAGACTCCATTCCGACTCTAACTTCGATTTATCAGAGTGGAGTCGGAGTTGGGTATTTTATTGGACTTTTTTTTAGCGCATTTGGAATTTCAATTTGACAGTTTTAGGCTCTCACTAATCAGATTTGGGCTTCCATATTTCAATTTTTTTAAAAAAATATTATTTTAATTTTCAATTTTATTAAAACATAACAAAAAATGCAAAGTTAAATCATAACCAAAATTATATTAAAAATACATTACCGAAGTTATGAGGATAGACAACAAATATCCATTAAAAATATATAACCAAAATTACAAAACTAAATCATTCATACAAATTAAAAATACATAACCAAGATTACAAAGCTAAATTATTCACTAGAATCACTACAACTTAAAAAAACATAACCAAAATTACAAAACTAAATCATTCACTCACTACAAGTTGAAAACAGATCACCAAATCTAGAAGTAATTTACTACAACAAGAAGTTACAAACTTACAATCCAAAACTAAAATCTTACAAGTCATCAAATATTGTTAGTTGTTCCCAACTTCCCAACTACAACCAACAACACAATTTAAAACCCATGTCTCATTCCAACAACAAACAAAACCAAACAAAGCCAACAACATCCATCAACAAAAAGTTCTAATTCCAACAACAAAAAGTTCTAATTCCAACAACAAAAAGTTCTAATTCCAACAACAAAAGAAAAAATAACAAAAAACAAATAAATAACTTGTTCCCATTCCAACAAAATTAAGAACCAATAAACTGAGCGCCATTCACTGTACTTGAAGAAAAAAGAATGAAATTAGTAAGGAAATAAGATACCACATAAATTTATAAAAATAAAGAAAACAAAATTGAACAAACAACAAATTACACAATTTCACAAATGCATCCCAAACCTCAATCATCTTCATGTTGTTAACTCGCCAGACTTGTGGTCAATTCTATATTAAGATGTTAAAATATAAGAATTAGTATAGAAAATGACAAATCAAGATATATAACAAAATTAATTAAATTTGAAATATATTACCCAAGTCTAACTTATAGCGCTCTACACCATCAATTGTATCCAAATAATTTTGATTCAAGTATATTGGAGTGGACTTCAACCAGTTTTGCGTACACACAAGAGCCTCCACAGTTCTAGGAGCCAAAGAACTCTGAAATGGCTTCAGGTCACAGCCTCATGTGCTAAATGCTGACTCAGATGCTACGATGGTAATTGGAATGACCATGATATCTCTCGCCATCATAATAATAACTAGATATTTGGTGGAGTTGACCCTCGACCAAATTAAAATATCAAAACTCTCTGTAGGGATCTCAACATCCTCTAACAAATACCGTTCTAACTCTGACTTACAGTCGATCAAGCTTGCTGATTTTGGCTCTTTATGGAAATTTCTCAAAAACGCCAAGGGATAATTGAAGAGCTACTCCCTAATGAGATACTACTCTCATTATGAGTGTCACAAATACTTGACTTAGATCCACATGTGTACCCACCACCAAACGTAACATACTGTTCATACAAAAGTTCCATATCCCTCTTGAGGATTTCAAAAAATTCCTGGTACTGCGGATCAAGAATGACAGCAACAAACAACAATCTATTCATTCTGAAGGCCATTGCATTGAAGCGTTGATTATTACTATCACAAAAACTATTCAAGTTGGCATGAATATTAAGCTCTTGAAAATATAAATTCACTGTGACATATAATGTACCAGAAATATGCAATGTGGCATTATAAAATACTCATAGAAACTTCGAAAAGTCTTTTATAGCCTCCCAATCATCAAGCATAGGAGCTCCTAATCCTCATCTCCCATGCTCATCTTCAAACAAATAAACTCGTGAATACAGATCCTCATCAAGCAAAAGTTGTAAGGCTTTTTTATTCTTCTCAACCACATCCAACATAAGAAAAGTCGAGTTCCATCTAGTAGGTACGTCAAGACATAAGAAACTATTACATGGAACTTTTGACCTTGCAACACAAGACTTGAAAGTGGCAAGTTTTTAGGGAGAAGACTTCACATACCTAATCAAATTACGGATATTTGTGGTTGACTCATCAACTTCTTTTAAACCTTCTTGGACAATAAGGTTTAAAATGTGCGTAGTGCACCTCATGTGAATAAAGTCGTGATCTGCAACACACTCCAATCTTCCAACTTTGACTATTCTCAACCAATCAATAGCGGAGTTGATAGAGGAAGCATTGTTTGCCATTATTGTGAGAATTTAGTCAATTCTCCAATCAAGCATACACTCCTCCAATGCCCTCCTAAATCGTTGTCCCTTTGTGATCACTAAATGACTGAATGAAATTATCCGCTTATGTAACCTCCAGCTACTATCAATAAAATGAGTCATGACACACATGTAATTGATGTTTTCGATAGACGTCCAAGTGTCGGCAGTCAAGCATACTCTTTGCTTAGTTGTTAAAAAACATTTGTTTCAAACTATCATTCTCTCTCAAGAATAGCCTCATACAATCCCTCATTACTGTAAACTGAGAACGAATAGGAAACCTATGATCAAGGGATTTGGTGTAGTCCCGAAACTCTTGGCCCTCAACAACTGAAAAAGGCAACTCATCAACTATCACCATCTTAGCAAGGGCTGCCCTAATTTTTTCTCGTTATACTTGGCCATCCCTAGTGTCTTTGCCCCTTCCCTTCCTTCAACTCTTGCTTTCGGGACTAAGAATTGTTGACGCTTGTCCAATCTACTCTTATGATTTTTAGGGCAAAGGCAGATGTGTGCTTTCAAGGCTGAAGTGTCCTGCCTCTTGGGATGACATTTCTACAACCTCCCACAATGGTTACAAGTGGTTGTAGGTTCATCAGGATCAAAATCAAGGACTTATGTAAAGTGATCCCACACCTCAGACCTATTCTTGGGATTTCTGCTACCTGGTGGAGGGCAGAGGGTAGAACGAAAGGTATTAGGAGTGCCAATCGAAGAGTCTAATTGTTCACTAGACTCTTTGATAATTGGAGCCTCAGCAGGCTATAATGGTTTCTGGACATGATACAGAGGTTGACATAGGAGTGCTTACGGTGCCTTCAACACTCATGATTTAAACAACTAAAACATAATTCAACAAATCAAAAAATAAAGATTGATACAACAAAAAAAAAAAAAAAGAGAATGTCATGAGCATAGGTAATACCTACATACATGGTGTTATTAGCATGTATGTGGCTAAGTAAAAATGATCAAGAAAATCAAGATTGAAACAATAACAAAAATGGAGAATAGTATGAGCAAGTAAACATCACTTACGAATTGAACTATTTAGTATACATGTTAGGATGATGATGACTATAATAATCATTCAGAATCCACACTAGGACCTAGGTTATAATGTCTCAAGTGTATAATAACATGTATACTAATGTATAACTAGTGTATAATAATCATTCAGCATGCACACTCGGTTAACTAATTGATCAGTGGTCTGCACTTGAGACATTGATCAATGGTCAACAAAAATCAAGATTGAAACAACTCATAATCCCAAATCAGACACACACGCGGCCCTAATTTCCAAATCAAACACAAACACAACAAAAAATCACAGCAGAAACATATTGCAAACATGCATATACAAATATACATATGACTATATAAGATGACTACAAATCTATAGATATACAAATGATTACAAATCTAGTACTTGGTGGTGGGTGTGAAAGTGAATGAGTGATTGAGGACCAGAGTGAGAGAGTGGTGTCATGGGCGACGACATTTGGACTCTGCACGATGGCCTGCGAGGGAAGAGGTAAAGGGGCAAGAGACAGTTGGAGTGGAGGCTAGGGCATTTTGAAGGAAAATTATGAGGGTGAGGGTGAGGTCGCGAGGGGGGGAATAGATCAGATGACTTCAAAAAAAACAATGTTGTTTTCATTGACAAAATGGCGCCGTTTTGCTGGGGAATAAGTTCTACAGTCAACAATGGCTTGAACTGGATGTAGAGCATGGCTCGAGCGAACATTGGGCTTGTGTCTCGCTTGAGCCCACTACCACACGATACTAGAGCGAACTCACGGGTTGAGATTTGTTAGAGCCCATTGTTGAGCACACCTCGAGCAAACTCACGATTAAAGCTTCGCTCGAGCACTGGGTCAAGCGATAGTCGAGCGAACTCATTGTTTTTTTATTTTCTAGCTCCAAAACCAGTCTCCAATGACTCTCTAGTCTCCACCCCAACAATTAATAATTATGCATACTAAAGAGTAAAATCTAAGTTAGTAAGTAGAAACTATCAACAATATAAATATAATTATAGTAAAATATTTTTTCAAACTCAATAATATTACTCTATGTTGGGGTAGAACCATTGCTTTTTCAAACTCAATATAATATTTTATACTAATTTCTAACTTATAAGTTAATCCTATAGTATTTAATGGGCTATTAGTATTATAGACTTATACTATAGTATTTAATTACATGTTATTCTACTAAAGTATTACATATTATTATATTAGTTTCTAACTTAATTATATACTAGACTTAGTATTCTATGTTTAATGTGACTATACTAGTGATTATACATTAGTATACATGTTATTATACATTAGTTATTATATATTAGTATTACATTTTATTGATTTTTTAGCTTGGTCCTCCTCTTTCCTGGAAAGGTGGAGCTTTCCTCTCTACTGTTCTTCTGAATATAGAGGTTCTCTCTTGGACGTTGCTCTGAAGAGAGTTTTCTGTCGAGTGATCCCCAAAGCAAGATACTGAGTTACAGTATGGCTGAAGAGTTATCTAACCTTTACGAAGGTTTAAGCCTCACAGAGGAAGAGAAGCAGGAAGTTATCATTCCAACTGAGGAAGTTATAACTTCTATAGAGAAAAGCAGAAACTGCTTGGCTGCCTTTATTGTTGCGGAAAAAGAAATGAACAGAGGATCATTTTGAAACACTATGAGTAAGGCATGGAAAGTAGAGGGAAATGTTTCATTTAAAAATCTTGGCTTTAACAAATTCTTAGTTGAATTTCAGAACCATTGAAGAAGGAACGTGTTCTCTCGGGTAGGCCTTGGTCTTTTGACAGGACACTGGTTTGCTTATTTGATTGTGAAGGATGTGTGGCACCAAAAGACATCGAATTCAAGAAGGAACCATTTTGGATATAGCTACATGACCTGCCTTTTGCGGGGATGAACAAAACCATGGGAGAAAAGGTGGGTGCAGCGGCGGGAACTGTTGTCTCGGTGGATGTGGATGCAAGTGGCATGGCCTGGGGCCATTTCCTTAGAGTCAGAGTTTTATTAGATATTTGTAAGCCTCTCACTCGGGGCAGATTTATTAACATGGAAGGGAAACATTTCTGGATTCCTTTCAAGTATGAGAGACTTCCACTCTTCTGTTTCCAGTGTGGTGCCATCAAACATACCAGCTTTTCCTGCCCCATTCCTTTCTCAGGGAGTAAAGGTCGTGAAGATACAATACCATAGTATGGTTCCTGGCTTAGAGCTAGTTCATAGCTGAAGAACTCACCAGTCTTTGGCAAGAAGGATGGTAACTTCGAAAACACAGGGAGTTGGCGCCAAACCAAAAGTGATGAGAGCAGGAATGAGGACGATTTGATGGGACAGAATGTCAAATGCAAATCCAAAGTAGGTGTTGCACATGCTGACTTTGGGAGCTCTGACAACTACCAACTTTGGGACCTTTTCACGAAAAGGGCAATAGGGGTAGAACAGAAGTGCAAATAGACACTCCTTCACAGGGAGAAGCTCATGATATGGAGTAAGAAGGAGTTCAGACAGCAGCAAAGATTACTAATCCATAAGAGAGAACAACTTAGACTACTACAAAATTTGAACTCGGGTCAACATGGTAGACAAATCAGTGCACTCTAGAAAGAGATAGATGGTTATCTTGAAGAAGAAGAACTGAGATGGAGACAAATAGCCAAAAAAAGATGGCTTAAGGATGGGGATCGAAATACTAAATACTTCCATAGGTGTGCCTCTCAAAGGAAACATGTGAATAAAATTAAACAAATCAGAAATGAAGATGGGAGTGTGATTTCTTATCAGGGAGAAATAGCAAGGATCTTTCAGGAATACTATCAAACTCTATTCTCCTCCTCTAATCCAAGGAAGATTGAGACTGCCCTCAACTCCCTCCCTCACTCAGTCAGTGCAGAAATGAACTGCTCTCTTACTAAGCCTTTTTCTGAACAGGAAGTTGAACTTGCTATTAAGGACATGAATCCTCTTGGATCTCCTGGCCCAGATGGTTTCCCGGCTGTTTTTTACCATCAACATTGGCCTACCATTGGAAAGGAAGTAACAACAACAGTCCTTGAAGCATTGAACACTAGAAAGGGTTTTAAAGATATTAATCAAACCTTCATTTCTCTGATTCCCAAAAAGAAGTGCCCACTATCTGCTCTAGACTACAGACCAATCAGTCTCTGCAATGTGTTCTACAAGATTGTATCAAAAGTCATTGCCAACAGACTCAAAATCATCTTGCCTAGCCTTATTTCCCCCACCCAAAGTGCATTTGTACCAGGAAGGCTTATCTTAGACAATGTAATTATTGCCTACGAGCTACTGCACTCAATGCAAACTAGACTAAAAGGTAAGCATAATGGCTATATGGCACTCAAGCTGGATATGAGCAAAGCATATGACCGAGTGGAATGAGAATTTTTGTATAAAGTAATGAGAAAAATGGGATTTGATAGTGAATGGGTAGAGTTGGTTATGCAGTGTGTCACCACAGTCAGTTACTCTATTCTAGTGAATGGCATACCTCAAGAAAAATTCATCCCATCTAGAGGCATTAGGCAAGGAGATCCTTTATCTCCCTACCTATTCATCATCTGTTCTGAATTCCTCAGCCATAGTCTAAACCAAGCTGAGATGCAGGGAGTAATATCTGGGATCCCAGCTGCCCGAGGCTCATTTCAAGTGAACCACCTCCTATTTGCAGATGATAGCCTGGTTTTTTGTAAGTCAAACCCGAATGAATGGTGTAGATTGCAGCAAGTGTTATCCAGCTATGAACAAGTCTCGGGCCAAAGGCTTAACATTGAGAAAACCTCTATATTCTTCAGCAGCAATACTAAAATTGAAGCCCAACAAGCAATTCTGCAACACTCAGTATAAAAGCTTCTGGATCCTTTGATAAATACCTGGGATTACCATCCTATGTGGGCAGAAACAGAACTAAGGCCTTCCACTATATTCTAGATAGAATCAAAGCTAAGATGGTTAACTGGAAGAGCAACCTATTATCTCAAGCTGGCAAGGAGACTTTACTAAAATCAGTGCTGCAATCTATCCCTACCTATAGTATGGGCATCTTTAAGCTACCTAAAACCATCCTGAGAAAGTTCAACCAGCTGCTGCAATCCTTCTGGTGGGGGCAAAATAATAACAGGTCAAAAATTCATTGGTTGAGCTGGCAAACATTAGGGAAACCAAAGCAGCGGGGGGGATTGGGATTTAGGGATTTTGAACATTTCAATCTAGCTCTATTGGCTAAACAAGGGTGGAGAATCATTCAAAACCCTTTGTCTCTTGCAGCCCAGGTCCTAAAAGCAAAGTACTTCCCTACATCTGAATTCTTATCAGCTAGAGTAAGAGCTCAAGACTCCTTTGTTTGGAAAAGCTTCATCTTGGCCAGACCAGTACTTAAAGCAGGGCTGCTATGGAGAGTTGGAAATGTAGGAAAATCAAGATATGGAAGGACCCGTGGCTCCCTTGTCCATCTACATTCAAAGTGCAATCTCCTACTCTTATCCTAGATACTGAAGCCCCAGTTTCTGAGCTCATTAATCCAGCCACCATGCAGTGGGATCTCCCTCTCATATATGCCATTTTCTCAGACTCAGAGGCACAATTAATTAGACAGATCCCACTAAGCCCATTCAGGAGTCAAGATGTATTGACCTGGAGATGCTCAAGCAATGGAAAGTTCTCTGTGAGAAGTGCTTACTACCTTCAAGGTTCACTTACAGAAGAGAGAGTGGGACAATCCTCAAACCATAACTCCAACTCGAAATTCTGGAACTCAGTTTGGAGTATGCAGGCACCTCAAGCTACTAAAGCTTTTATGTGGAGAGCTGCAAGTGAGTCCTTAGCTACCAACCTGAACCTGACTAAACGGAAGATGGGAGAATCACCTCTCTGTCCTATCTGCTTCCTTAAACCTGAATCAGTAGCCCATGCTATCTGGTCTTGTGGTGCTGCCCAAGATGTATGGGCCTTGAGCTCAAGAAGAATCCAGAAACTAAGTGTCCTTGAAGGCTCATTCAAAGATACCTTGGCCTCTATAATGGCTCACTTATCTCCTATGGAACTCATTGAATTTTCAGTTACAGCAGAAGCTATCTGGCATAGGAGGAATTCTTGGCTATTTGAACAGCAGTTCCACCCACCCTCTCAAGTGTCAAAGCTGGTCCAAACTGAGTTGGCATCCATCAACTTATGGCTCGAGAAGGGAATGAAGCATACTAAAGTCCAAGAACCAAAAACCAGCAGGTGGATTGCTCCTCCACTTGGTACTTACAAAGCTAATTGGGATGCTGCCATTGACAAAGGCAATCAGAGATTGGGGATTGGTGTGATTGTTAGGAACTCAGAAGGCTTTGTTATGGCTTCACTGTGCTCATCTATGGACCTATCCCCTGACCCTCTTCTTGGTGAGGCTATAGCAGCTCGAAGGGCTTCCTCATTCTGTGCTGAACTGGGATTTCAACAGATCATTCTTGAAGGTGACTCACTCTCGGTGGTGAAGGCAATTCAGCACAAGGAGGAAAGCTGGAGCAACACTGGTCTTGTTATTAGAGATACTAAAATTATGCTTTCCAAGTTCACTTCTTGGTCTATCTTGCATGTTCCTAGGGAAGCTAATGTAATTGCCCATCAGTTGGCAAAGTTTGGTCTTAGATGTCATGAAGACTGTATACTTATTGAGGATTATCCTCCATGTATCCAGCATTTGATCTAATGAATGAAAGAACTACTTTCAAAAAAAAAAAAAAGTATTACATGTTATTATATATTGGATCATTGGTTATTATACATGACAATTATATCTTATTATACTTTAGTTATTATACATAACTATTACATATTTTTTACATTAGTATTACATTTTTTTTTTATATAATAATAGGTCTATTCCATTCATTAAAGAGGACATACAAAGTTGACTTGAAAAGCAAACCAATTACAAACGTTAATAGCTGCCCAGCACATTTTCGTGGCTGACATGTTCTAGTCTCGACGGAAAATCTCTAATGACCTAAGTCTAAGAGATAACACATCTATGTCCACGACAGAGGTAACAGTAACCACGTAACAAAACTTCATAACCGACTAATCGGAATATGGAGGAAAAACCCCACCATCTCCTCCTACGTGGAGAGGGGAGAAACTCCATTAGGACTGAGGTCCGATGGCACTACGTTTTTGGATTTTTGTTTTCTTGAAAATAAAGATACGACATAAAATAAACTACATTGTGAAAACACTGTAAAAACAAAAAAACAGTGCACAAAAAGGCTGCTGGAGGGAAAACCAATGGTCGATCTTGGGAGATCTAGTGTTGCCAATTCGGGAATAGTCGGGCGTTGTTGCGGCAAAGGGTTCCTTGGTGGCGTGAAGGCCATGCGCAGGCGATCTCTGAATTTTTTGACTCGCGCATGCAGGCTACACTCCACTCCGGTTGAGGCTGCATTTGGTGGTCATGTAGATTAACGACTGGGTAACCTCCTGGTGGGGAGCGTGTTGGCTATTGGGTGTCGAAAAGTCTCTCTATTGGCGATTCTCCCTTTATTTGCCTGGAAAAACACAAAATAAAACCTAAACCCTACACAAGAAGAAAATAGAGAGGGGGAGGGAAGGAATGAGGGGGGAAGGAGCCTAAGCTCCCACCCCCTCTATTCGATTATGAGTTTTGGGGGAGGTTAGAGAGAAGGAAGAGGGTTAGAGAGAGAGAGCGACTTGGGCCAATTGTATTACATGTTATTATACATTAGTATTACATGTTATTATATTTATACATTAGTAATTTAGTGTTACATGGTAGTAATAATGTAATAGTATGATATTTACATATACTAAACTATTATTACTCAATTTAGTCTATATATACTATAGTATACTTATAATATTTTATAATAATTAGCACATGCTAGTATATTATTGAATTTAACTAACTATATAAGATATTGTTATATAAAATTTATATGATTAATACTTTAGTTATTATACATTAGTATTATATGTTATTATTAATTTATAGATTAGTGTTTATCCATTAGTATTACATCTTATTATACATTAGTATTACATATTATTATATTTATACATTAGTAATTTAGTGTTACATGGTAGTAATATTGTAATAGTATGATATTTACATATACTAAACTATTATTAGTCAATTTAGTCTATATATATTATAGTATAAATATATTGTTTTATAATAATTAGCTCATGCCAGTATATTATTGAGTTTAACTAACTGTATAGATATAGTTACATAAAATTTATATGATTAATATATAGAAAAACACATATTTTTATCAAATATGTAAAATATCGGAGGCAGAGTTGAAGTCAGAGTCGGAGTGTCGAAGTCAATCGGAGCGGAGTCAGAGTTGGAGTCAGTGCACCAACACCTCTGACTCTAACTCCGACTCCTACTTCCAAGGGGGAAAAAACTCCTACTTTGACTCGACTAGTCGAAGTCGAAGCGGAGTTGGATTTTCGTATTTTTACTCAACCCTACTCCAAATCCCAAATTATTAAGGCTATGAAAATGAAATATGGGGGATGTGAAGAAAGATGGAGCATACCACTTTGGTCTTTTCCAAATTTAGATACCAAAATTAATGAAGACGAAATGGTGGGTTTTGACTTATGAAAGGTTGACCTCGGGTTTGCTTGTTGGTACATCGTTTTTTAAAATGAAAAAAAATGAAAGTTTTCTTTCAAGTTGAATTGGATGAAGTTTCTTTCACTCCATCTATAAAAATGACATATTTCTATTGAGCATGGGATAAACTTAGATTTGTTTTAAAAGTTTAAGTTAAGAGAAGTATCAAGATTTCACAAAGTATAACTCACGTGTTAAAGAATATAAAAGATTAAAATCTATCTCTATTCATTAAGTTAAACTTTTGGTATAAATTGTGATTTTTCATAGATATGACATATTAGATCTATTTTACATCAAAATGAGTTTTACAATATGACATAACATAGTTGAAGATATTATTAATCAATAATTTGATTTGACTATTATCCTGATTTGGTTACATAATTATTAAGTAAGTTGATTTAATTTTTACAATGATCAAATCAATAGATTTTTGAAAATATTTATCTTATCTCATTTTTATGTAAGTTTTCTATAAGGGTTAATTACACTTCACCCCCTTAAACTTTCACTCAATTCACAATGTGCCTCCGGAACTACTAATTGCATCAAAGTGGACTCTTGAACTTTCAAAACTTCTCAATCCCCCCTTCAATCTACCAGAAGCGTTAAATCTAACGAAAATTTATTGCAAAGATGTAATTTTCATCTAATTTATTATTATTGACAATATAAAATATAAAATAACATATGCTATCAATTAATAATAAATCATTAAATTATTATTTTTATTAACCAAGTATGAATAATCTATGTACACAATGAAATTATTTGATATTCATTAACCATATATAAATTAATAAAAAAATTATTTAATGATTTATGATTTATTATTAATTGATAGTATATATTGTTTTTTATATTTTATATGTTCAATGATAATAAATTAGATGAAAATTACATCTTTGCAGTTAGTGTTATGCACATGAGCAGCACGTGTAGTGAATTTTTGTTAGATTTAACACTGCTAGTAGACGAAATGAGGGGATTGAGAAGTTTTGAAAGTTCGAGAGTCCATTTTGATGCAATTAGTAGTTTTGGAAGCATCTTGTGAATTGAGTGAAAGTTCGAGAGGGCAAAGTGTAATTAACCCTTTCTATAAATATGGACTAATGCTTTGTATTCTATCACACTTGAGAATAGTAAAAACGTATCCTTCAAAGTATCTCACCCTCATTCTCTTTTTTCATTTTCTATTTTATTTTTGTGTTAGAGCCCTTGAAAAATGCCAAGTTCAATCATGCAACTATTTCTTTCAAAATTCTTCTGCTAACTTTACATCTCATAAAGTTTTCATTGTCGTTCAAGTATGTTTCGTCCCAAATCTATGCATTTGAAGTATTTTTATTAGTTGTGAGCCTTTTTTACTGAGTTTTGGTCTGTTGTAAACATTGTTTGAAACCCTACACCCACTTTTTGCCTTTTGATTTTGGTCTTATATTTAATCATTGCCGACGGCTGAGGATCTTGCACGCTTTTCATTCCAGACAACTTGTCTATATTGATGTGGATGATGGGAGGGCTAAGATTACCAATGAAGGGCTGCAACAAGGCTATTATGTCGCGTCCAATGCCAAGAGATTTATTCTATTGTACTCATTCTTAGAGAGGAATTTGTCAAAAAAAAAGTGATGGTCTTCTTCTCTTCGTCTAATTCAGTGAAATTTCATCATGAACTTTTGAGATAGATTAAGCGATTGAACTGAACATTCCAAGTGTACAGAAACTCAATTGAGTGAACCAAATTTTGGTGTTAAAAAAAAGGGTGTAGTTCATGATGTTCTTTTGGAAAAGAAAATTGACATTTCCTTATTAGATTATAGAGGTTGTGTGCGGCAAGCTTTGCTTCTTGCCATTTTTCTTTAAAGATCTACCCACGAAAAGGAGTTGAAAATGTCGCCCAGCATCAACAAGATTTACCCACGAACAGAAATGGACGAGAGACCCAACATCGAAGATTTACCCACACGAACTTCAGTTGGATGAGAGACTCACGAAGATCCAGACTCTTTTCCAGATTCCATTCAGCTCCAACAATTCTTTAGCAGTTCTTCCAAACCCACGAAGATGAAGACCTACTATTTCTTCCCTTTTCGTTTGTTTTTTTTTTTAAAAATTTCAGCTGACGTGGCCAGCCAATTTCCCAACGGTTACGCATCCCGACTGTCCGTAGAAGAATTGCGACATAAAATAGCTAATTGTTTCATTATCTTGAACACCCATATTTAGTTTCTTAGTAATTTAATTTAACTCCCTGAGTTCTCAATTTTGTGAATAAATTCATCCTTTTTGTTTTATTTTTTTATTAGGTCATGTTTGGAAAGTGAGATAAGTTGAAAACATCTTATCTCATTTAAAAAAATTTCAAATTTTCCTTCCCAAACATCACTTAAACACAAAACACTTTTCATTTTCAAATCTTCAACTTGTTTATCTAATCATTTAACAGAGTTTTTTCCTTTATTTTGGATCCATTGACATGCATGCTTAGCAAAAAGAGCTAAGCCATCTTCACCAATTCCAAGGGCGCAATCATTTTCAGAAATATAGAGAGGTTGAAAGCCCGTGGTATAGGCCCCTTTAAGCCAGCCGCAAGCTATAGGAAATCCACCCTTTCTATATCTTGGGCTAGAAGGCCAGTATCTTCTACTATATATGTTTAAGCTTGAGAGCAGTGCTATCTATGCATAATCACTAGCACGAACATATAATCTACCCAAGGATAAAGATAAACCACCTGCCCGAGTTGGACAAATGAAAGACCCAATCCTAACATGGGCTCCCAAACAACCCAATCGGTGTGGGCACCAATTCCGGTACAAGGGTATGGCCCAACTAATGAAAATCCATGAATTTGAAAACCGAGATCATCTTTTTTTTTTTTTTTGAAATCAAGAACTACTTTCATATATCTTCAACAGAGTTACTATAGCATTGCAAATTACAAAAGGACCCCCTTCGATCCATACCCTTTCTTCCCCAAGTAATAAGGCATGTTTTGCCAATAAATGAGCAACATGATTGCCCTCTCTAGGAACATAATAGACTGACCAATCTTCCTTTTGTTGAAGAACCTGTTTGATATTATTGATGATATGCCCCATCCGTGACTGGTCTTCACCTCCCTTGTTGATCTTTTTAATAACAGCTGCTGCATCTCCTTCAAAAATTATTTTAGAAAGAGAGATCATAGCTTATCTCGAGGGCTCTCCACATAGCTAAGCTCTAAGCTAAAGCAGGGTCATTAACATTCTGTCTCACATCACAAACTGAAACTAGAACCTCCCTCTCTTCATCTCTAAACACAATACCCATTCCCATTCTCTTGTTTTCCAAGTCCATAGCCGCATCCCAATTAACCTTAACCATGTTAGTGTCAGGTTTTTTCCATATCTTCTGCACTCCATGTAAACCATTACCTTCTCGGCATCCAACTATGCTCACTTGTGCTACTTTATAATCCTCAAAGCCCTCACTTGCCATCAGAATGACTTGTTTAAGGCTATAAAACTTGTTCTTGAAGATAAACCTGTCCCTCCTTAGCCAAATCCTACGCATAATCACTGCCATCCACTCAAGTTCCTCTTTTTTCAAAACATTGATCATTTTAATCGAAAGAGACATGAAGTCCAGTTCCTCATTAGCCCATTTCTGCACAGGACTGCTGCCATCTGCCCATATATCAGCAGCTGAAGGACAACTCCATAGAATGTGACCCACTGATTCCTCACCTGATCCACATATGCTGCAAAGAGGGCTATCACCTATCTTTTTCTTGAAAAGGTTACTTTTGGTAGGAAGAATGTTGTTTATAGCTTTCCAAAGGAACATTTTAACCACTGCAGGCACTCCCAATCCCCATAATTGTTTCCACACAGCATCATTCTTATCTATCATTGAGGCATCCCCTTTCAGTCTTCTCTTTATCTCCATACCAAGATGGTATGCACTCCTCACTGTGAATACACCATCCTTAGTATAGCCCCAGAACTGTTTGTCACTAGATCCCAGCCTGCTCAATGGTATTTGAAGTATAACAGTTGCCTCCTCATGTGAGAATAAGTTTTTGATCAAGGCCTCATTCCAAGTCTTAGTAATAGGGTCAGTCAGTGTGCTTACTCTTTCTTCTTCCCAATGTCTCAATAAAGGAGATTGTACACAGTTAGTCACAGGAGTTGGCAGCCATTTCTCCCCACAAATTTTGATTTTCTTCCCATTACCCACCCTCCAGTGCAACCCTTCCTTTAGTAGAGATTTGGCAGACAAGACACTTCGCCAGATAAAAGAAGGGTTGAGACCCATTTTAGCACTTACAAAACAAGAATTTCTGAAATATTTCTCCCTGAAAATTCTAGAAACTAGAGTTGAAGGATTAGAGAAGAGGTGCCATCCTTGTTTAGCAAGCATAGCAGTATTAAAAGTTTGAATATCTCGGAAGCCCATACCCCCTTTTACTTTCTGCCTCCCCATTCTCTCCCAATTCCACCAATGCACTTTCCTTCCTTTTTCTTTATGGCCCCACCAGAATCTAGCATACAAAGAGTTAAGTTCCTTACATAAAGAGATAGGCAGTCTAAAAACCCCTAAAGTATAAGATGGAATAGCCTGCAAAACAGCTTTAATAAGGATCTCCTTCCCAGCTTGAGATAAAAAACTGTTTTTCCAACTATCTATCTTCTTCCATACCTTATCCTTAACACCTCTGAAAGTGTTATATTTGGACTTGCCTACCATAGTAGGTAAGGCCAAGTATTTCTCATAATTGCCACAAACCACTCCACCTGCTTCAAGCATGATGTTTCTTCTTTCTGATGCAGCAGTGTTTGAGCTAAAAAATAAGGATGATTTTTCCTTATTTAGAACTTGGCCTAAAGCCACCTCATATTTCTTTAACAAAAGACACCACTGCCTCCATTCCTCCCTGTTGGCTCTCCCAAACAAAACACAATCATCTGAAAAAAGTAGATGCTTGACTCTTAATCCCCCTTTAGCCATTGACACCCCTCTTATAATTCCTCTCTGATCTACAGAATTTAGTAAGGACCTGAAGCTTTCAGCACAAAGAATAAAGAGGTAGGGAGAGATAGGATCTCCCTGCCTTAAGCCCCTAGTAGGTACCACCTTCTTCCATGGTTTCCCATTCAATAGCACTGAATAATGCACTGAATTCACGCAACTCATCACAAGCTTAATCCACTGTTGATTAAAGCCCAATATCCTTAAAATAGATTCAAGGAATTTCCACTCAATCCTGTCATATGCCTTCGACATATCCAACTTCAGTGCCATGCTCCCTTGCTTGCCTTTCAGCCTTGTTTTCATAGTATGTAGCACTTCATAAGCTACCATTACATTATCAGAAATAAGTCTCCCCGGGAGGAATGCACTTTGGTTAGGAGAAATTACAAGAGGCAGTATAAATTTCAACCTATTTGCAATAACCTTAGAACACAGCTTATACCCCACATTACAAAGACTAATAGGTTTGAATTCATTAACCAACTTAGGCCTATTAACCTTAGGGATTAAAGCAATGTAAGTGTAGTTTAAGGAATGAGGGATGTTACCACCATTTAAGCACTCCAATACAGCTACAGCCACCTTGTCACCCACAATGCTCCAATGTTGTTGAAAAAAGCATACACCATAGCCATCAGGACCTGGGGACTTGAGAGGCCCCATCATCTTTAAAGCCTCTTCCACTTAAATTCTGGTATAAGGTCTGTACAATTGCTCATTCATTTCCTCCGAGACTTTGGCTGTCATGTCCTGGACACAGGCCTCAATATCGACTTCAGCTGGATTAGAGGTTGTGAACAGGTTCTGGAAATAACTGTTAAAAGCCATTTCAATAGCTGTAGGTTCATTAACCAACCTATTATGGCTGTCTTTGATCTGTGAAATCGTGTTTTTTCTCCTCCTTTGATTAGCACATGCATGGAAGAATTTAGTATTTCTGTCACCCAGCTTATACCAATTCTTTTTGGCCCTTTGTTTCCACTTAAGGTCTTCTTGGTCTAGCAATAAGCCTACCTTTTCTTGAACGCTTTTAATCTCAGCTATATTCTTTCTACCTTCCTCAGCTTGCAATCTTTTCAAAATCTCAGTCTTATTCTTTATCTCTCTGACTCGATTGTCATCCACCTTATAACTCCACCTTCTCAAAGCAGCACTATAGTTAGTAAGTAGGTGTTGAACCACAGAAGATGAGGATCCCTCATTCTTGCCATGTTCCCATTCAGCCTCGATCACTCTGCTACACTCCTTTTCCAAAGCCCAAGCAGCTTCATACTTAAACCATTTTTTCTTTTTTTCCCTCCCTCCATTCAGCTTGGCATAACATAACAAAAGTGGTCTATGGTCAGAGCACCTTGCAAGCAGAACCTCCAGTTGATTTTCAGGATAAAGATCCAACCATCTCGAATTGACCACAGCTCTATCCAAATGTTCCTTAGTGAAAGTGCCATAAGTATGCCTGTTGCTCCATGTATATTTATCACCACACCAACCCAGATCATACAACTCACTCACCTCCAAAACTTCTCTAAGAAGTGCCATCTGGTTCTCCCCCCCTCTGTCTACCACCTACTTTTTCATCATGAGTAGCTATTTCATTGAAGTCTCCTGCAACGCACCAACCTGTCCCACTAGCAGGTTTAAAAGAGGCAAGCATACTCCACACCTCTCTCCTTTTCTGCACCTCTGGATGGCCATAGAACCCAGTGAAAAGCCACCTCTCTTTAGCCATATCATCATAAACCCAACAGTTAATATGTCTCTGGGAGAAGTTAAGAATATCTACCACCATCTCATTATTCCAAAACAGCATCAAACCTCCACTTTTGCCTACTGCATCCACTTCTAAACAATTAGACAAACCTAGTTTTTTCTTCAACCATTCACTTTTCCTTCTATGCATTTTTGTTTCCATAAAAAAGACAAAGTTGGGCTTCTTTTCCTTTACTAACAAGTAAAGGTCCTGAACTGTCTGAGGGTTCCCAAGCTCTCGGCAGTTCCAACTTAGAAGTTTCATTGGGTTTGGCGGGGCTGCTCAACAGCCTCCCTTCATTTCTACTTCTCTTTCTTGTTCCATCTGCCACAGCAATCTCCTTACCCTTCCTTCCTCTTTTAGGCTTTTCCTTGGCTATAACAACCTCAGAAACACCAACTTTTTCCCTTGCCTTCCTCTTCCACCTCCCTCCTCCTTTTGTACTCTGAGTATCTGAACCCTTCCTGCCAAGATCTCCTACCCCATCCATCTTTTGGCCAAATTCTAAAATCTGTGAGTCTTCTAAGTTACAATCTCCCTCTTTTTCCTCATTAGTCAATCCTGGTCCTCCCATTGCTCCCTCTATATTCTTCCCAATAACCTCCCCTTCAGCCACCTTAAGGACTTGCACAGGTTCCTCTCTAGTAATGGGAGGATCATCCACCTCGTTTGGAGCCATCGATGTATCTGTTCCACCATTGTTGCTATCAGTTCCACCCATGTTGCCTTCATACCCCTTTCTTCCCATGAAATCAGTCCTCCCATTTTTCCTGACATAAGGATATGCTCTAAGCCATGAACCATATTGCCCTTGTTTCTGTATTAAGGTCTCCTCCCTCTTCATACACTCCTTGCCATCATGGGAAAATCTCCCACAGTCGAAACATATTTTAGGAAGTTTCTCATATTCAAAGGGGATCCACACATTCTTCCCCTTTACAGAAATCACCCTCCCCCTTACCAATATCTTCTGTAAATCCACTTCCACTCGGATACGCAGGTATTGGCCCCATCCACATCCATCCTCACCTGTAACCACATCAAGAACCTTCCCAGCCACACTCCCTATCTGCCTCCCACTTTCCTTATTCATACAAGCAAAAGGAAGGTCATGAAGTTGTACCCAAACCCTTTCTACTGTAAAATCCAGCTTCTCTGGTTGGATAAACCCATCATACAAGTTAATGACAATTAGAAAGTTATCGAATAACCATGGTTTCCCATCCCAGACCTTCTGTTTATCAGTCTTTGTAGCAAAGGTAATAACAAATACATTCGTTCTTACCTCTCGAAACGAAGCTGGGCTCGAGATTCTCCACACCTTTGCCATAGTAGCCTCCAGTACACCTTTCCCAATGGACCTATCCTTAGCACCTTCCCCACAAGGCTCCTATCACCTTTATCTTCCACCTCATTTTGGAATGCATTCGTCTACAACAAAAACCTGGTCCTCTTCCTTAGTAAGCCTCAGCTTCTCCCACTTCCCTGCCATCTCCTCCATTATCAGAACGCTATTGTATAAAAACTATCTCAAAAAACTAGCCCTGTCGTAGCGCTAGACGCTACAATATAGGTAACCTCCCTCTGCAGCTGACTAACGGCAGACCTCTCTTACCCCCGCCCCCTAGTAAGGCAGCATCGCCAAAATCACTGTCCTCACCACTTCGTAAACCACCTTCCTACGGTTGCCTTCACCAACGTCCACCTTGTCAGAAACCTTTCCACCTAAATGACCACCTCCCAGACAATCCAAAAAACCGTTACACCTGTCTCACGTGCCTAACACAATTTTTGCTCCACCTTTTTTCTAGAGAGAAAAGAGAGGAGAACTTTTATATATTGAAAACAGGGTCTAAAACCGAGATCATCTTCAATCACCTTTAAAATATATTTTAATGGTCCTCCAACCTTATTTGTCAAAGGCATGTGGCCTGATTGACATAAGTCCACAACCTTTAAAATAGAGGTCTTGGCATCTTCGCATTAACGATGAAGTGACACGTATTGCCTACTCACAACGACCATTGATAGGCGGCGGTCACCTTCAAGTTTGAGGTGTCCAAACATAAGCACATTTGAAACTTAACCCAGAATTCCAAATTAGTTTAGCTATCTATTCCCAGCTCTAAAAAATGAATGATTGACTTGATCTTCAAAGGTCCTCTACAAAGGCAATCTCCCAAAGAATTACCTTATCTTTCCTTTGTTTTGTGAACATCGAATTTGTTGTCTGTGCATGCATGATTGATCCGGGGATCGAGTTGGCCGAACTAATCAATATTTGTGTCATCAAAATCAAAACCAATTAAGGAATAATCTATGTGAAAATTGTTGTGTTATTTATAGCTTTTAATAACATATTATCTTGTGACAAGATGTGAAATGTGAATGTCACATGTCCGTATTTTGAATTACAAGGTGTGTTTGGTTACTGAGGTGATACTGTCTCATTACTATTTACAAATTATTTATTATTATTTTGTTATTATTCATCACTTTTTCACAATTATTTGCAGATTATTTAAGATCATCTTAACATCCAAACGAAGTCTTAGTAATTAGTTTGTGATTACATTTGATTATGAGAAACGCTACTTACCATCCCGGCCACACCACACACCAATATAATTTGTCAATTTTGTTTTTCTATTTAAACACACATATTTATACATCAATAGTGTGTTTAAATAGAAGAGTAAAAATGACAATTCACATGGTATGTGAAGTGGGAGATTATAAGTAGAAATTTTCAATCATAATAGAGATACAAGTCCAAGATTTCCTATAAGCTTCTAACAATTGAACATAAATATTTTTTTTAAACAAAATCAAATACTAGAAACTTGTGGATATTATTAAGGTGCACTTGAAGTAAGTAATCAATAACTTTCTATTCTCCCGACATATAATAGCTAATTGTTTCATTATCATCATGGACACCCCTATTTTGTTTCTTAGTAATTTAATTTAGCTCCCTGAGTTCTCAATTTTGTGAATAAATTCATTGTCTTTTTATTATTATTATTATTATTATTTAGGCCATGTTTGGAAAGTGAAATGAAAAACATATTATCTCATTCCAAAAAGTTTCATATTTTCCTTCCCAAACATCACTTAAATACAAAACACTTTTCAATTTCAAATATTCAACTTGTTTATTTAATTATTGTCTAATCATTACAACTTTTTCAAATTTCTAAACAAAACACAAAAAATAATATATATTTTTCAAATTTCAAAATAAAAATTGAAAATTATATCAAAAAATTATATTCAAACAATTTTTTAAATTTATATCATTTGTATTCAACTTTTTTTTCTCTTATTTTTCAAAACCTAATAAAATATCTTAAATTAAACCATTTCACTACTATTGATCACATAATTATTATATCATCTCATTACTCAAACATGCGCTTAAACACTCACTGTACACTTGCAACAAATTGTTTATCACCCATTTAATGCAAACTATTTATTTGATAAGAAACCTATTTGCTATTCTTTTTTTTTGATCCACCGGAAGCATTACTAATATTAAAGAGAAATGATATTTATTGTCTTAAGGTGTGCAAGCTCCACGTTGTCTTAGAGCTATAAATGAACTAGTCCATACGATTGCTTGCCCGATACTCGTTCGGTTAAACTCGAATCAAGCTCAACTCATGAAAAAAAAGCTCGATTGTGAAAACAGAAATTCGTTCAATTAGTAAATGACACATACTCGATTAAACTCGACTCGACTCAGTTAAGGCTCATTAAGGATCGCTTGTTCATGCTCAACTCGGCTCATTAGCTCCACTTGATTATAGCTCATCCATAAATCATTGAATATATATATTATTTATTTTTATATACTAGTATTCTCTCTCTCTCTCTCTCTCTCTCTCTCTCACACACACACACACACATACTTCTATACATATTAAATTTAATAACATAATCGTTACCTATATAATTAAATATGTAGTATGTAACCCAATTACTAATGCCTAGTCATTTATACCTGTATATTAAGTATAATTCATAATTATATGTTAGTTAATTAAGTACTTAAGTGATTAATTATGGTATATATTTTATAATTTGTAATAGTTAGTGTATAGGACTTGGTAGTTTCATTATATACAACAGTGTATAACCAAGAAATTTATTCATAAAGATGTTATAATTTTATAGTTCAATATAAGGTTTATATATTAATTGTAAGATTTTAATTAGATTTAATATTTTATTTTGTAATTTGGTATTTTTAATTATTCAATTTGTTCAAAAATTATATATAAGAGCACAAACAAAACTTGAGTAATAACTTGACTTGGCTTGACTCAGCTCAGGCTTATTAAAGAGTACAAATAAAGATCGATAAATTACTCGATTCGGCTCAAGCTTCTATTTGATCAGCTCGAAATCAGCTCGAGCTTGAACTTGAACTCGAGTTATTTGAGTTCAGCTCGACTCGATAACCCAAAAGCTCGACTCGGCTCGGATCGATTATAGCCCTCCGACCACGCACTCCATTTAAAAAAAAATGATAAATATGAGACCTATATTAAAAGATTAGTTTTGTATTGTGGACTTTATAATTTATTAAAATGAGTGCACGATATTTGCATACTCTAAAACTGTATCTAATATTATTCTTTTACAGAAAGTAAATGTTTTCACTAGCTTGAAGTAAGTGTGTAGCTTACATACTACACATCAAATTATTTTATTTTATTTATATTTTTTTCTCTTACCAAATGTGTGTTATATGGATGATGAGTAGAAAAATTCAATAAGTTCAATTAGAAGAATAGATCCAAAAAAAATAAAAAATAAAAAAATATGATGTGTGGATATGATGAATAACAAAACTCTAGATTGTTTGTGGTAGGAAGAAAAGAAAGCTGATGGTACAAGATCAGGCAAATCGAGCGGTTCAGGGGACATGAATCAAGAGCATTTGAAACGTAAAAAGCAAGCAAATAAAGACTTGTATAAATGCCATATATGGTACGTACGTGTCTCTTTGAGTTTGGGTAGAAATAAGGCTGCAAATTAACAAGTCAACATGACGATAATGGCTCGATATCAGCTTGTTCAAGTTTTATTAAAGGAGTCATTAATTTGTAAAAATAAATTTATATTAATGGATAATTAAACGATATAATTTATGTAAGGACGACAATGCTAGAATGCCTTCTAAGGTTAGGTTTGGCAGGTGAGATAAGACAAGATTTTTCATCCCAAATCTCGAGATGAGATACCACTTCCAAACATACATTTTAAGATAAAACACAGAAATTTCATGCATTTCAAATTTGTCTAAGTCCTGTTCACATACATGACATTACAGACCGCTTTTCAAGTTGTCAATGAATTGTCTGTCCCTCCCACGTTACTCCACCAATAGTACTCCACAGTGTCTACCCTTCCTCCAAACTTTACTGCCCCATCATCCCTCATTATCATCTAAAACTCCTCCGTTGACCATTTCCAGAAGCTGCCAACCCGTTCGAAGCATTCCAGATCCACCATCAACGCCATTTAGAATACTCACCAAGAAGGATGCGACTGGCTTGCTGAATCACAAAATTATTAATTTCTCATGAAGTGATTGAAGCCGTATGAATCTCTGCCCAAATCTAGTGAGTGATACTTGCCTGGTGAAGCCGTGCGAATCTCTGCCCAAATACACAAAAATTCTCATCTCTACGGCTGGCCTAGCCAAAACCCTCCCTATTATACATCGTCAACTCTGAAGCCAATTTCCATCTGCCATTCAAGCCCTAGCTTCGTCTGGAGTTTGTAATTGTAGACCCCTATCTCCACTGTTGACGGGGTTGTATGCAAAAATGGTCTATAAAGGTAAACTCCCCAAATTGAGGAAAGCCACAAAGAACGGATGCCTCCCATCTCCGTCACTGAAACTGCCAAGAGACGTCATTGCCGCCATACCTCTAGCACCCCAGCTCCCAGGACTCGCTTCTACCGGGTAAAGTTCTTATTGTTGAAGGAATTCTTTGTTTGCCTCTATCGTTGTTGCTTGCCCTTGATATATTTCTACGGTTTCTTGGTTTTGGATTTTCTTGATTTACCATGATATTTGCTTCATATCTAGATGCAAGCATTATAGTCTGTAAAAAAAATTTACGGTCTTTTATTGTGCTTTGATCATTGAGTTTTGGGTTTGTTGAAGTGTTTATGCCTGGTTTAAACAATGGGGGTTTATTTTGTTTTATTTTAGTTGAAGAATCTGATCAACTGGAGCTTGAACATGTCTGATGATTGATGAAGTTGAACATTTGGTTTTCAATTATGGTTTACCCTGGTTGTGTTTCATGGGAGTTTAGGAAATGATCGACTACTTGTGTTTCCTTCTTGATGAGGAATTGATATAAGATACTGACTAGGAAGTCTGTTTTTGCATTTATATCCTCATCAAGGGAGTAAACAAAACTACTTGTTAGTTCCTTGATACATGATTCTTTTCTATTATTTTTGAAGTTGGGAAGTAGTGGTTTTGATTCAATTTTGGAAATGGTGATTTGAAGCCCTACTTCTCTGATGTTTCACTCAAAACATCTGAAACAGAGTAGAAATGTAAACTGTATTTTGAATTTGTCTTTTCTTTTATACTAATGTAAAGATATAATTTGGTAGTGGCAGTTCATGCTACATATGATTTAGGCCTCTTTGTTGTTCATAATAACACTAAGGTATGCCTCAAGATAAATTCTCATTACTTATGACATTATAAAAGTTACTATTTTAGATGGAATTAAGATTAACCCAGCAAATGAATTGTGGAATTTCTGGGTTTTACACCATACAAAACCCAATCATTTCAAGTTAAATGGAGAAGATCATTTTCCATGTACTGGCAAGGCTAGAAATGCGGTATTCGAGTTATCAAATGAGAGTAGAAAGTGCACTAGGATTCGGAATGTAATTTCTGGTTACTGTTGTAGCTGCTATAAAATTGCCCTACACACATCATCCAACGAATGTCACTTGTAAACATGGTGGGGTAGGTGTTGTTTCTATAATATTATTTGTTATTTATTAAAAAGGGTTTGTTTATTTTAATCAGATGTGGAGGATAAGTTCACAGAAAGGAGGTCATCCTTGATGAGTTGCAGATTAGTATCATTATTTATTACATGTGGGAATTTTATAATACAACAGTGTAGGATGTAAGCAAGCAACTGAACTAAGGCTTAAAAGTGTTGAATTATCAACAACTGTGAATGTGAAAAATCATTGATGAAAAATAATAGTTTATTGTGAACATGCGTTTCAATTTTCTTTTCTATTATTAATGTGAAAAATTATATTTTCCTTCTATGTGGTTTTTAACTGTGGTAGCAAATTGTTATTTTGGCATGCAATTTCACCATGCCAATATGGAGAGAGCATCCCTAATTGTAAAACTGAACCAAACTAGACCCAACGCCAATATACTCATGTACTCATCAATATCTGGAAATGGATAATCAAAGCATTACACATTTTATAGAGATGTTTATTTTGTTTATTTAATTTAAGATGCACATACATTCCAAACTGATACGTGCCATTGTTTCTTTCTTATTACATGGTCATGCCTGTAGCCTTACTACTTGCGGTCGAGATCATTGTTATCATCTCAACAGGTAACATTTTTTCATTTCTTGGGTACAACATGTATCTTTGTACTAAAATGTTAGGATTTCTCATTTCCTGCCTATGTAGCCTTGCTGTGAATGACTAGGAAAATATTGAACATTAGCTATTTCGTTATAGTACCCTATAAACATGTTTTCTATAACATATAAAATTATGGCTTCTAAATACAGATCTTGTATGTGAATTAAACCTCAATCTATTTAAATGCAAGTGTTGTGGTTTATATTTTAACATCTTTTAGCTCCATATGGATGAGTGATTGAAAACATACGTAATCGGCTGTTGTGGGATGAGGGGATGGAGGATGTCCTCATTGATATGTTGTATGAAAATACCATTATGAATAGACTGAGGGGTGAGAGGATCACCCACAGCGACCATGTTCGGCTTGCTGAACGATTGTTTAACTATGGGGCGGAGAATTTTAACTCTGAGCAACTAAAAGGAAAGATTGCACGCCTTAAAAGAAGGTAGAGAGAATTTACAGATCTGATGAAGCACAAAGGGTTGGGTTGGGATCTAGACAGGAAGGCCCTAGTGGCAAGTGAGGAACATTGGGCAAACGCAATCAGGGTATATAACCGTGAAAACTTATTATTCATTGGTCATAAATTCAACAGTGTAGTAACTTGCTCTGAGGGAATTTAATGATATTTTTAATTAAATATGTTAGGTAAGAAACTCATTCAAGCATTTCAAGACTAATGGATGCCCAAAGTATGAAGAGTTGTGCACGATCTTTGGTTGGGACATTCCATCGGGCATCGACTGACCCGGCCCTATGCTACAAAACCGTGGCCGGCCAGTGCCGAATGATCAAGGGGGCCCATCGCAGCCAGCTCCTATGGATAGATCCATGCAACCAGGGAGACCATTCTCCGCCTCATACCGTGGTGGATCTTGTCAACGCCAAAGGGGAGAGTCTTTCCAGTCCCCTGCCATGGATGAGGCCTTTAGCAGAACCTTGGAGGCAATTGAGAAAAGTTCTGAGGCCAGGCGACTCGTCGATCGATATGCAGGCGCGTTGGTGTCGATTGCTTGATGAAGTTGAACCTCGCCTGCCTTTTGAGCAATGGAACAAGGCTTTTAAATTATTATCAAAGAATTCAAGATTGCAGCTATCGTTCATGGCGATCTCTGCGGAGCGCAGTAATGAGTGGACATGGAGTTTATAGCTCTTTCTTTTATTGATGCGGGGATCATTTTATCAGACAATATGCAGTTTTTAATTAACTTGGCATGGAGTTTAGTTATTTAACTTTGTATTTGACATTTTTATTGTACTTGATGCTTATGGTAATAATTTCTTTGTAGTTTATTTAGACATAAGCTAATTAGCTACTGCTACTTTGGTTGAACATTGTATAACAGTTATTTTGTTAAAGTTTTATGCTTGCGAATTGTTATGGTTAATTGTTTTTTCTCTGACATATCCCTATGGTTCATGCAATGACAGTACCATTGAACTTTCGCATACATTTCCTTCTTATTATAGTGTATTGATACTTTTGTTAACGCACGCGCAAGGAGGTTACTCAGAATGGCCGATGATGACTTTCCAGATGAGGATGCCCCTTGACTAGGAGATGGAGACGACGATGCAATGGATGAGATGAACATAGTTTATATAATGTGGATGACCATGCAAAATGCTAGAGCTCGAATCTCAATGCCTCAACACAATATAGGTCTTTGGGGAGATCAATATATTTAGGCGGTTTTGAATGAGAAACCTCGTACTTGCATTCAAATTTTTCGCATGGAAGTTCCCGCATTCCGTTATGTATGCGATGTGTTGCGAGAAAGAATGATTATGGAGCCTACAGAAAGGATCTTGGAGGAAGAATCATTGGTCATGTTCTGCCTTATTGTTGGTCATGCACAAGGTCAACGTGTAGTTGGGGATCGCTTCCAACATTCAAGTGAGACTATTAACTACCACATAAAGACGGTTATGCCGGCGTTACATGAGTTAGGGAGGACTATGATTCGGCCAACACACACAACTGAGGTACATCCCTGGATTACGAGAAATCCCCATAATTATCCATGGTTTGAGGTAATGACTTCCCGACTTTTAAACGTTTGTATTCAATTTTTTTGTTTAATTAAAAAATATATAATTGTTCTGATTGAGATACGGTATATGATAATGATTTTGTAAAAATGTATTGGGGCGATGGACGGTACAATGATCTCAGCTGTAGCACCTGCTAATGTACGTAACGCATATAAAAATCGATATGGTCGGATTGCACAAAACGTCTTGTGTGCTTGTGACTTCTATATGAAGTTTGTATATGTGTATGTTGGGTGGGAAGGAACAGCCCACGATGCACAAGTTTTCATAGATGCATTGAGTCAAAGTCAGAATCAATTCACATGGCCAGAAAACAGTAAATTTTATTTACAAGAATAAATATAAAACATTGTCTTTTGGCATTTTGTGTGTATTTATTTCGCAAATCACTGATTCAGGTTGATTTAAAATGTGGTTAGGCTATTATTATCTTGTTGATGCGGCTTATCCCTGCGTCGAAGTGTTTATGCCGCCTTATCCACGAGAGAGATATCACCGATCAGATTATTATAGTGCGCATCGCTTTCATGGATATAAAGATTATTTCAACTATCGTCCTGCCTCTTTACGAAATGTTATTGAACGCACATTCTCTTTGTTGAAAAGGCGGTTTCAAATTTTGGAGGTCATGTCTCGATATCGCCTCACCAAGTAAGGCATGATCATTACTGTATGTTGTACGCTACATAATATGATTAAATCGGTAACGCCTAATGATGAGTTCATTCAGAATGTATTGAATCATTGGTTATCAATGCAACATATGCCTGCGGATGATGGTGTAGGTGAATCATCTCATGTGATAGACATGTCCAGTGAATCGGCCCAAGCAATGGGGGCAATGAGGGATGCGATTACGTTACCGATGTGGACACATCGGATTGGCTAATGAATTATGAGACGTGTTACAATTTATAATTTTATTTTGATTTTTGGCAGCAAAAAGATTTCACAAATTTGTTAAAGACATGTAAGTATTTTTGTGAATTGTGTATTTAACATCAACTGATTGAAAAATTACTACGATACTTATTTTGGGAAAACCATGCAATACTTATTGATATTTCAAAAAATTAAAATCTAGTAATATTTTATGACAATTCACAAACTAAGGATATTTGCTTTCATATGTAAAAAAAAAAAAGAAGAAGCATTAGCTATTTATGGTATTATTTGTTCGAAAATATTGTGAAATTGTGGACCTTCTTTTTGGATTTATTATCTACATAATACATATAAATAAGAAGAAATTTTCGTATATCTGAATAATTTCATAAAAAGAAATTATTATAATACATTATTTTTCAAATATGTTTGAAACTGTTTATGGGAAAGGTCATTTGCGGCGATTTGTAAGGTTTTTCCCAGCAAAATTAATCAAAAGGAAAGGTGACTCCCCTTGTGGTGATATTATATATACTACTATTTAGTGTATATAATATATTATGCAACTATAATATAGTATAGTAATTATGAATATGTTATATAATATATATATACTAGATTATTTTTTATTTCCAAATATTAATAATCTAGTTATATTCACGTTCTAACGTGTATTATTTACGTTCGAACGTGAAAAAATGTGGGCGGAAAATTTTCCACTCAATTTTATCTTTAGAACATTAAATCCTATATGTTCAGACGTACAAAAATTTATCGTCTTCTGTGCTGAGCATTTACGTCCGAACGTTGAAGCTTAACGTTCGAATGTGAATGCTGAAAATTTGAGCGGCTGAAAGTAACGTCTGAACGTAAAAATTAAGAGTTTGAACGTTAATTCAAATGAAATGTTTTTTGCATGAAAACATGCATGGGAGGAAGCAGAGTCATTTCTGCTTCCTCCATGTGCAAAATAGAGAGATATATATATATATATATATATATAGAGGGTGATTGGTGGAGTGGGTTAGAGAGAGAGAGAGAGAGAGTTCGAGTGAGAGAGGGTTAGAGTGAGAGATCACTCTAAAGTGAGAGAGAGTACAGTAAGAGAGGGCTAGGATTTTGGAACTATTTTGGTAAGGAAAAACCATTTTTTCCATTATTTGCAATTTTATGATAATTCTCTTGCGTTTATATATATATATATATATATATATGTCTCTAACAAGTTAGTATTGTTTTTTTTAAGGATTGGCTGTTTTGGCAAATTGAAAGTTTTTGATTTGTAAGAGGATATTAAAAAGTGATAGATATATTTCTAAATTTTAGTTATATGTTTATACATATTGTTGTGGGAATATTGTGAATATGTTGTGATATATAATTTGAAATATTGTGATTATTGTTTATGAATTTTGTTGTGAGAATATTGTGAAAATGTTGTGATAAATATTATGATTATTGTTTTCCCTTTTTGTGAATATTTTGTGAGTTTATGGTGTTTATTGATGAATTAATATGTTTAGAAATATTGTTGTTGGAATATTGTTATGTTTAGATAATTTTGTTGTGAGAATATTGTAAAAATGTTGTGATATGGATTTGAAATATTGTGATTATTTTTTATTAAGTATATGAATATTTTGTGAGTTTATGGTGTTTATTGATGAATTAATATGTTTAGAAATATGGTTGTGAGAATATTGTTATATTTAGATAATTTTGTTGTGGGAATATTGTGAAAATGTTGTGATATGGATTTGAAATATTGTGATTATTATTTATTAAGTATATGAATATTTTGTGAGTTTATGGTGTTTATTGATGAATTAATATGTTTAGAAATATGGTTGTGAGAAGATTGTTATGTTTAGATAATTTTGTTGAGGGAATATTGTGAAAATGTTGTGATATAGATTTGAAATATTGTGATTATTGTTTATTAAGTATATGAATATTATGTGAGTTTATGGTTTTTATTGATGAATATTAGAATGCTTAGAAATATTGTGTGCGGAGAGATGAGGTGTTGCGATATTTTTCCTTGAGACCTAGGTTGCAAAGACTATATGTGTAAGGAAACAACTATTAATATGAGGTGGCACAAGGAAAAAAGAGTTAAAGATGACGCATACATGAGGCACCCAACTGACTCACTTGCATGACAATCTTTCGATGATCAATACCCAGAGTATGGGAAAGAAGCTCGAAACGTGCGCTTGGGACTCACAACCGATGGATTCAACCTTTTTGGGAATATGAGTACAAGTTATAACACTTGGCCCGTAGTGTTGATTCTGTACAATCTTCCTTCATGGAGGTGCATGAAGGCACCCAACTTTTTGTTAACTTTACTTATTCCTGGCCCGAGATCACCTGGAAATGACGTTGACGTATTCATGTAGCCGTTGATTGAAGACTTGAAAGAGTTATGGGAAACAGGCGTCAGAACTTATGATGCATCCACGTTGACATGTTTTCAAATGCATGCTACAGTAATGTGGACCATAAATGACTTTCCAGCATATGAGAATCTTTCTGGTTGGAGTACTAAAGGGAAGTTAGCTTGTTCGACGTGTAATAAAGAAACTGCTAGTGAGTGGTTAACATATTCTCAAAAGTTGTGCTTCATGGGTCATCAACGTTATCTACTAGCAAATCATGCGTGGAGAAGAGAATGCGTTAAGTTTGATGGGAGAATAGAGGACAAAATTGCACCTAATAAGTTATCTGGAGAAGAGATAGTGAAACAACTGGTACACGTTAGAGCGAATAATTTTGGCAAAGGTTGGGGTAAGAATAAGAGAAAGCGAGCCATCGCAGAATTGAATTGGACAAAGTGTAGTATTTTTTTTTACTTGCCATATTGGTCATCCTACATGTTGCGACATAGTTTGGATGTAATGCACATAGAAAATAATATTTGTGATAATATACTGGGTACATTGATGAGCATTAATAAAAAGACAAAAGACATGATCAAGACGAGAAAAGATCTTGAGAGAATGGGAATTAAACATAATCTACATGTGCGGGTGGAAGGCAACAAGGTGGTCATGCCGCATGCTTGTTTAACAATGATGAGGGAGGAGAGGATGGATTTCTGCAAATGGTTGCATGGTGTGAAGGTTCCAGATGGTTATACTTCAAATATCGGTAGATGCGTGAGCCCTGTTGACTGAAAAATTAATGGATTGAAAAGTCATGAACGTCACATATTTTTGCAGAAGTTATTACCGATGGGAATTTGTTGGAAGTTGACATCTAATGTACGTGTCGCCATAGTTGAACTCTGTATGTTTTTTAAGGATTTGTGTGGTCGAGTAGTAAATCAAAGATATGTTGCCGAAGATGGAAGAAGACATTGCTACTATACTCTGTATATTTAAGCAGATCTTTCCACCATCATTTTTTGATGTCATGGTCCATTTAGCAATACACTTATCCCAAGATGTATTGTTGGGTGGACTGGTGCAGTTCCATTGGATGTATCCAATTGAAAGATATTTGGGTCGACTAAAGCACACTGTTGGGAATAAAGTCAAAGCTGAGAGTTCAATAGTAGTATCCTATATACATGATAAATGGTTAACATTTTGCTCTTTATATCTTCGTGGTGTTGAGACACTATTTAATCATCAAGAGCAAAATGCTGATCTTGCTGCTCCGCCTTCTCGTGAGCTAGCAATGTTTTCTCATAATGTACGACCATTGGGTGCACAAACGGGTTACGATTTAATTGATGGAGAGTTGGGTAAAGTTCATTGGTATGTGTTAAATAATTGCCGGGAGATTTATGACTATCTCAAGTATGTTATTGCATGCTTCAAAAAATTCTAGTTAAAAAAGTTTAATTATAACTTTTGTGCTCAAAATAATATTCTTTTGCACTTCTATACAGTGAGCATATGGACAAATTTAGGATGGAAAGCGTAGAGAATATAGAGGTAAGACACGAGGAGGAATTTCCCAGATGGTTTGAACAATGTGTATGAACTACAATTACATATATGTTAGATTTTTAAACTTTTAACTCTGGGTAACTTTTAATACGTATATATTATTTCAATTGATAGATTTTGGAACAACGTGTTTATGATCCAGGATCAGTTTCTCTTGAATTGCATGCATTGGCCCGTGGTCCCACTAATAGAGCACTTCGATACACTGCATGCATGGTTAGAGGTTATAGAGTCCACACTCTGGATCGTGAACGTAATAGAAAGACTCAAAATTGTGGTGTGTTGGTCAAGGGGAGTCATAGAATAAATGATATTGACTATTATGGTTTCATACGTGGTATTATTGGATTGAAATATCTAGGTGGGTCTGTAACATATGTCTTTACAAGTGTCAATACTTAATGGGTTGACTATTATGGTTGACACTTCCCACATATGTCAATCCAATACAAGTGTCAACCATTAATATGTTCGGACATTTATACGTCCGGACGCATTAAACGTTCGAATGTTCGTTTGAACGTTAAGGGAACACCTCTCGAACGTAATGAGTATAACGTTCAGACATTTGTTCAAATGTTAAAGAAGAAGTGTTCGAACAAACCTGGAACATTCAGAGGTTTCATTGAACGTTAATCGTCTAATCGTGTAATTAGGTTCGAACGTTTGTTCGAATGTGAAATCATGTTCAAACATTTTTTGTTTACATTCGAACGTACAGATCAGAAATACTGATTTCATAAAATTAAGAAGCATACTAATTGTATCATATTACACACCATAAATATTCTACAACTAACAATATCTTAAAAAGTTTTAAAATTAGATAGCAAAATTTATATAGACAAATTAAATTGAGAGAATTCATTTCTTCTTTCCTCGCCCACCCCGTTTTTGTTACAATGACATAACACGCTCCATTTGCACCATCATCTCCCGCTGCACTTATTCTTGGACTTCATTGCGCATTATTTCCTCCTGGTCTCTTTGTTGGTCTTGCAAACGCGTCTCTAAATGAGATTGTCGCTCTAAGAGGGACTCCAACTCTTGCTGTCTCGACCTCATATACTCATTCTTGCGCCGTGCAGCTTCGAAATTTTTAGAAAGATTATTAATTTGTGAAGTTGAAGAGGATGAGGAGAATGAACCAGAATGTTTGAAAGATCGTCTCAAATCTCTTGTCATATTAGAGTTGGGCCCGAGCACTTGCGTAAATATATCTTTGTCACTCGGAGAGGATTCCCCCGAAGCAGACTACATCTCCATCATTTTTTCCTGCAATGTCAAAGAAAACACACAATAAGTAACGTATTAAAAGAAATATAAATAAAAAATAAATTATTCACATGTTGCATAATTTATTTAACAAAAGTAACAACGCTTACATAATTATCTACAATGGCATGATCCATCCACTCACTACGCTCATTAGTGTGAGCAGCAATATAGACATTAATGAGGAAAAAGTTTTCAGGATCATCACGTTTCTAACAAAGACACATTAGCAATTTTAAAAAGATAATATTAGTACTTGAATAAAAGAATATCAAGAAAATAAATGAATTCTATAATTTATTAATTATCATTTTTTCAGCAAGATGGTGAAATGATATTGAACCAGCATGATGGTAGACAGTCAAAGCGGATCTATTATTAGCAGTCGTAGAACTTAAGTGCTACAAAATTAATTAAGAATGTTAATTGTAATATATATACATATAATATATAGCCCAAATATATATGTAAATAATCATTAGATATTAATCTAGAATACCTGATAATCTGGAGCTGCGAAAAGATCACAACACTTTCTCCAATCGTCTAACTTCATCTGCTGGAAAGGGGATTGCGCAGCCTCTTCAACCGTCTCAAACTTCTTGAAATAGTCATGACATCGTCCCTTGTGACGTTGGAATAGTGTAGCCATCAACCCATTCACAGTTGTCAAATCCTCGTTACGGCCAAAGTCGAAATTGAATTCATCCTAATAAGTGAATTACGTCAAAAATATAATATACTAATCTAATATACAAAAAATGTACTCTAAACTTAAACTCACCAGCACATGGCTCCAAATGTGCTACTTAATCTCGAGTAGAATATCTCGCAATAATCGCACATAAAATGGAGCATAAGCTCGAATAACTGTACCAATACAGGAGGAAAGCGCTGCTGCACTATCATCTACTCCTCTAGTGGAATTATCAGGAATGTTGATCTTGAGTTTTCCATGGCTTCGACATTTCTCAAGAGAAATGCCATGTGTATAACCACGACCACGACGAACGGATGCATCAACTATTAGATAATAATATAATTATAGTTATATAGTTATTGAGATAAAAGTATTGATATATAATTAACTATCAACAACATTTTCTTACTGGTAGGTGTCGATTGGTTGTCGTTCTGTTGCGTCTGCACTTGATCTTCAGGGGAGAAACACTCGGGTGGAGAGTCCTCAACAGGTTCGAGACTTGGACTTGGCGAAGAAGGCAAATTTCTTGTTTATCGTTTTGGAGGTATCCTTGAGGCATGATTAATATGATAAAGAAAATTAATTAGAAGAAATTATTGAAAAGTTAAATATTCTATAGTCACCTATATGAATAAAATATTTAGTACTTTTATTCTCTATCTTCGGATGTATTTATAGTGCTTGTTGCAGAATCTCACACAATAACATCTTCGTCGTCATCATCAACCTCTTCTTCGTCCTCCTTATTCACTTTCTCGCCGGATTCTTCTTCTTCTTCTTCCTCACTTACTTGAATTGAATGATCATTTAATACGGATGGGTCTAGAAGGACGGGTGGGACGCCATCTCTACACAAGCGGAGCAACTTGAGTGCACCGAGGTCAACAAACAAAATAATACCCTCTCCATCATCTTGGTAGGCCTCTACTATCGAAGCGTCATCTTCATATCCACTATTCTCTTAATCCGCACTCATTCTTGCTTCATATATATTTTGAGGGATAAATTTTTGTACTACTCGCCAAGTTATCTCTTCACTATCTTCATCAGCACTTTTCATTGGATTAATCAAGTAATAGACTTGGGTAGCTTGACAAGCTAATACGAATGGATCATTTTCTTACCATTTAGATGCAATATTGACACTCGTAAAGTGATTATCCCTATGTATCGAAACCCGACCACCGCCTAGGTCTCACCAATCACACTTAAAGACATATGTTACAGACCCACCCAGATATTTCAATTCGATAATATCACGTATGACACCATAATAGTCAATATCATCTGTTCCATGACTCCCCTCGACCAACGCACTACAATTTTGAGTCTTTCTATTACGTTCACGGTCCAGAGTATGGACTCTATAACCTCTAACTGTGCATGCAGTGTATCGAAGTGCTCTATTAGAGGGACCACGAGCCAGTGCATACAATTCAGGAGAAACTGATCCGGGATCATGAGCATGTTGTTCCAAAATCTATCAATTGAAATAATATATACGTATTAAAAGTTACCCAGAATTAAAAGTTTATAAATCAAATAGATATGTAGTTTTAGTTCATACACATTGTTCAAACCATCCGGAAAATTCTTCCTTGTGTCTTGCCTCTATATTCTCTACGCATTCCATCCTAAGTTTATCTATGTGCTCACTGTATATATGTGCAAAAGAAAATAGTATTTTGAGTACAAAAGTTATAATTAAACGAAATTTGACTAGAATTTCTCGAAGCATGCAACAACATACCTGAGATAGTCATCAATCTCCGGCAATTATTTAACACATACCAACGAACTTTATTGAATTACCCATCAATTAAATCGTAACCCGTTTGTGCACCCATGGGTTGTACATTCTGGAAAAATACTGATAGCTCACGAGAAGGCAAAGAGACTTTGACAGTCAAGCAATTTGACAGACATTTCCTTGAGATCATTATCCCTCGTTATATAATTTTAATTATTATTATACTTAGTTTTATCATTTTAAGTTGTTATTATACAATTTATTCAAACTAATTGGTACTTATTTATTTATTAAGTTGATTTATTTGAAGTTGTTATTAAACTTAGTTTTATCATTCTAAGTTGTTATTATACAATTTATTCCAACTAATTGGTACTTATTTATTTATTAAGTTGATTTATTTCAAATTATTATTATACTTAGTTTAATCATTTTAAATTCACCATTATACAATTTATTTCAACTAATTGGTACTTAATTGGTCTAATTAACCATTTATCAATATCCTTATTTATTTAGACACAATATTGTACTTTAATATATAAAAGTATTTATTGGAACTCTCTACTTATTTTGTGGGTTCAATACTTCTTCCACAAAAGTTATACTTTATATATATATATATATATATAAATAATAATAATAATAATAATAATAATAATAATAATAATAATAATAATATAATGATTTAGAACCTCACAATGGTAGGAATATATTATAATTTATTAAATATTATAGTTATTATTTTTATATTATACTCACACAATATGCCCACAACAAAATTATCTAAACAGAACAATATTCCCACAACAATGTTTCTAAACATATTAATTCATCAATAAACACCATAAACTCACAAAATTCATAAACAATAATTATGATATTTCTAATCTATATCATAACATTTTCACAATATTCTCACAAAGAATTAATAAAAAAAAACATTTCAAATTCAAGATACGACATTTTCACAATATTTCCACAACAAAATTATCTAAACATAACAATATTCCCACAACAATATATTATACATATTAGGAATGTGCAATACCCATAAACTCACAAAATATTCACAAAATTTATAAACAATAATCATGATATTTCTAATCCATATTACAATATTTTCACAATATTCCCACAACAAAATTCATAAACATATATAACTAAAGTTTAGAAATATACCTAGCACTTTTTAATATCCTCTTATAAATGATAAGCTTTCAAGTTGCCAAAATAACCAATCATTAAAAAAAAAACAATACTAACTTGTTAGAGACACATATATATATATATATAATATATATATATATATATATATTTATATATATAAGTTTTTCCTTACCAAAATAGTTCCAAAATCCTAGCCCTCAATAATCAACCTCTCTTACTCGAATTGGCACTCTCTCCCTATCTCTATTTTGTGCACAGGGGAAGCAGAAATGACTCTGCGCTTTCTCCCGTGCGTGTTTTCATGCAAAAAAACATTTCATTTGAATTAACATTCGAACACTTCATTTAGAAATTTGAATGTTGCTTTTAGCCGGTCAAATTTTCACCATTCACGTTCGAACGTTAATAATAAACGTTCGAACGCCCATGCTCAGCACAGAAGACGATAATCGGGCAAAAAAATTCTTGCCAACAATTTTCGTATGTTCGAACGTTTATGATTTAACGTCCAAACGATACCATTGAGCGGGAAATTTCTCGCCTACATTTTTAAACGTTCGAACATAAAGAATTAACATTAGAACGTGAATATAACTAGATTATTAATAGTTAGAAAGAAAATTCCATCTACTATATATATATATATGGATATAAAACATATTCATAATTACTATTATAATATTATAGTTATATAATAATTTATATACACTATATAGTCTTTGTATATATATAATATATATAAGTACATACACTATATATATATATATATTCACTATGATAACATAATACACTTAAATGGAAACATAATACATAGTGATAGACATTTGGCTATAATTAATACACTAACAACAACCTATACATATATAGTATATACTATATATATATATATATATATATATATATATATATATATATATATTATATACTAGTAAGGGATAATGTGCACTGCACACGTGTGCCCAGTTAAAAATATATAAAAAATAAAAATTGATAACAAATGAGAAATGAGAAAGTGAGGAAAATTTTTTAAACAAAGTTAAAACAAATCATAGATTTACATAATTTGAGATAAACCTAATATAAACTTAACAGAAATGATAGATCTATATAAGTCAGTGTTTTATTTAGTTATATAACGGAAAAGTTTAATAAGAAAATTTTAATAAAAGCTTAAATTAATAATAAAAATATTAATACTAAAATTTTATTATGAATTATAAAATGGAGAAACATAATTAAAATAGAAAGTTCACGTGCTCTATTTACCTAAATTCATACTGTGCCTACATATATCAAAACAATAAAGAATATATTTAAATAAAAAAATAAAAAATATGGTTATTACAATTTGAAATTAAAATTAATTTTAATGATAATTTTGCTAGGTTTCTATATACAGAACAATGGGGTGAATTCATATGGTTATGGGAGAAAACGTTTTTAAATCACGGATTATACTACGAGATTATTGAAATTTTGTTTTTTTAATTTTATCTTCTTTATGAGAAGATAATTTGTTAGTAATTATTAAACATTTATTCATAAATATGTAAAAGAAAAATTCCAACATTATATAAATTTTCAGAGAAGGAAAAAATTAAAAATGTTCTAATATATATTAACATATTCTAGACCATATTATTCAGTACTACAAATAATGAATTATTGTGTTACTTGAAAGGCAGCTTAGCTCTAAGCTTAAGAATGTAAACCAGATTATCTTAATTTACTTCAAAAGTTTTCATAACACTTTTTTAATATTACTAAAACAGAAGCACTACAAGAAATAATAACAATGAAAAATATTAATTTATTTAACATTTTCACACTTGGCTAAATAAAATAGTAATAACGACATATTATATTTTTAAATTATTAAGAAGTTATAATTTATTTCCTTATGAAAATTTGTAATTATACTAACCAACCTACTATTATTACTCTTAATAGTTATAGTTGAATGCGTATGTTGTATATTTGTTATTTCCAAAATAAAAATATATAATGTGTTAATTTAAAAATTCAAAACTATAGTGGTAAGTATTAAATAATTTAATCATATATTTTATAAAGTCTCATCTTTAATTTCAGGTTAATTAATAAACTATTCAATTTATCCGGAATTGAAAAAAAATATTTAAGTTTATTTCATAATAAATCATTAATAAAAGGCAAAAATTAGATTTATACTAAAATGTAAGAATTCAATTCGATATTTACGTAATTCAAAATTAAAGGAAATAAAATGCTGCACAACATTAAAGTTTAATTTTCAAGATTTTGTTTTTCTATCAAAATTTTATGAAGAGTTGGTATCAATTTGGAAAAAAAAGAAATACTATAATCCAATTGTAAAGCTCAAACCAATTTGTAACATTACTCATTTTTCACATCTAGAGCCTAAGAGCGGCACTACACCGTCCGAGATGGGTCCCGATAAGGACAAAAAAATTATTTTATTTATTTATTTATTCAGTTTTTATACCCTTAAATATTAAAAAAAATACAATATTATTGAAAATACTTCCTTATAATAATGATTAAGGAAGTGATTTTAAATGTATTGGTGTATTTTTTTTTTAAAATATATAAATATATTTAAAAAATGTGAAATGAAAAAAGGAAAATTAATATATAATGATAAACATGAAATATAATAGATAACGCATTAAATGTGGTCTTATATTCACTATAACAGCATAATACTTTAAAGTATTTCATATATAATACATAAAGTATTTCACAATATAATATACTATATATATATATATATATTATAATAAGATAATAGATATTAGTATGTTCGAATGTTTTATTTCTTACGTTCCAACGTTCCTTCCATGTTGGAACGTTATATTTCTCACGTTCAAATGTTTCATTCCACGTTGAAACGTTAATAAATATAATGTTCGAACGTTATATTTATCATGTTTCAACGTTTCCAAACACGTTGGAACGTTACTAGGAATAACGTTTGAATGTTATATGTATATAAGTCCAAAACCGAACGCCCGAACGTCATTTTCTCCGTTCTCTTCTGTTTGCATGTCGTCGTCGTCAAACTCTGCTACAACCGTCACTAAAAAGTAGGCATTTACATTTCAAGCATTACATGTATTTTATACCTAGATTTAGGGTGAGTTTTGATTAAAACCGAAACCCATGGTGGCCGAATTTTCAACTTGATTTTTCGGCCACCACGGGTTACCATTAACCAAAAGGTCGCCGTAGAAAAGTTTCTTGAAGTGTATACTTCATTTCTACGGTGGCATTTCGGCATATAATTCACATACATAATGGTTTTGGAGCTTTCGAGAATAGTTGAGTTGACTCAGCCATTCTGTCTCTTAACATTCAAACGTACGTCATTTCAATTTCCTAATCATTGGTATTCCACGTCCGGACGTATATTTTATACATTCGGACGTTACTGCATTTACGTTCGAAAGTATAATTTAACGTTCAAACATAATTATTTTAAATTTATTTATATTTTCAACAATTTGGCGTCCAAACGTGTATTTATTATGTTCGAATGTATAACAATTAAATTTATTATACGTTTTACGTTCAGACGTTTAGTTAAACGTTCAAACAAACTTTTTTACGTGTGAACGTAAAAGATAAACGTCCGAACGTCTTATCTTAACATTCGAACGTATATTTTTCTATGTTCGAACGTTATTGTAGAGTAGTTTAAAATTAAGACAAATATGCATCAATAGTACTCATAATTTTGTTTCATTTTTTAGTTTCAGGAGATGGCTCATTCTTTGCAAACCAGGAAACGAGGGAAGGAAGGAGCCACTCAAGACACTGCTCGGATCGGGGCTCGTACTGTTATGGTAGAGCGAGAGGCCTTGATCAATGAGTTTGACGAGCTCAGATGGGAGCAGACCAACCTGAGAGATGTCTTCCTCAGTAGAGGCTGGGGAAATATCTGCACCTTAAGGGGTAAGGTATACCCCTCTATGGTTCTGGAGTTCTATATGGGGATGTGTGACATGCCTCAAGACGCATTCTCTCACACTGTGACTGTACGCGGTGTGACGATTGACATTTCACCCAATGTCATCACTGACCACCTCAAGATTCATCGAGGAGTTTAGACATTGACTAAGGCTGACTTTCTAGCCTTACTTTTCACATCTTAGATGTAGGCACTTCTACATCATCTACTGGCCCTTTTGATCCATCATCAGCTAGAGATGCAGATCAGTCAGAGGCTGAGGGTGCTAGCCCTTCGGCTAGAGACGACGACAGAGATGAGGATTTCTACATCCTCACCGGGAGAGACCGCATGCAGATCGAGAGGTCGAACGCCTTCCACCAAAATCATCTGCTACCGTTCTTCCACATGTTATATATTATAATTGCAACAAACATAGATTCTGTGGCACAAAAGACCACATTTAGTCGGCTTTGGGCACAGTTTTTGATATGGGTGGCACATGGAGACACTACAAGAAAACCCACCTTTCTTAGCACCAATTTTCGTCGCAATTACCACCCTAAATCACCGCAATTCATCGCTAGTGGCGTTATGTGCATCGCCGAACATTGGTTGAAATAATATGCTTTTTTCTGCATATTGTCAGTGAGTTGTTAAAATCGCAGCAACTGACCCTTCATTTTCGGCGAAATAGAATCGCCGAAAAAAGATGAATAATCGCCAAAAAAACCTATCCAGCCATCACATTTAGAGACGGAAGAAATTATTTGCGGCAAAAATACTCGATGCAAATAAATGTAGATATCGCTGCAAATAATGGTTTCTTTTTCCAGCGTGTCATGAGTCGCCGCAATTGGGAGAAGAAGCTGCGATATGAAATCGTCGTAAAATCCACCTATCTTGCTGGAAATAAGTTATTGCGGCGATTATCCCGTCCGCTGCTAATGCCTGTACCGACATTTAGTCACTTTTCCCGGCGTTTTTATATCGCCGCAATTGCTTTATACGAACGACTTATTTTCCAACCCAAACGGAGTCACGAACACAATTTGGGATGTTGTGGCACCAATTAAATTCGCTGCAATAGCTGTTTCCCGGCGATTTGCGTGTTCGACACAATGGCTTCTAACATGACACCCATTCCTTCCCATCTGCATATTATGTCGCCACAAATCACATTTTTGTTGACACTGTTTCATACATCCCTGTGCCTGTATTTGCGTGTAAACTAGCATTATACTGCATAAATTGCTACTGTCCTGCTGCACCCCATACGCATTTAGTAAAACTTCCAGTATACATATATCATCAAGTTGCAAATAAACATCTTGAACACCCAACAACATACATATACAGCAAAACACATTCCTCTCATCTATATTAAATAAACCATCATAATTAAACAGTAAGACAGATTTCCATCATGATTCATTCATCATATATCTACTACAGCAACCATCACTTGGGTGCCCCCCAGTGTGTAATTACATCAACCATCATTTTAACTTCCTTATAAGCCACTATATACATGTACCAGTGAATATTGGCTATAGACATGTAGAAAGATGTTTGGCTTGAGCAGTTAGGAATGATACCCTATTTCACAAATGGACAATATTGGACTCAATGAACTGCAGCTTTCTCCTTCAGTCCATATGCCCTTCGCAGCAACAAGTTATATTGTAATTAAGGGGCATGCATGAATGGATCTCCACCAAAGAAACACATGACCTACTGTATTTCAACAACAAGTAGCATCTTTGCCTCCAATAGTATCAGCCCTAGCATTTGGTTTACAACCCTGCATCCAGATTTCACAGCATATTGTTAGGCATGAAACCACGAAAAAATATAACCACTTGAATATATTGTTATAACTGACATGCATCCTTTCTATATATATATATATAAATACAACACTACATGCAGTAACATGAATTCCCTGTAGAAACATGGTATCATTAGCATGAATCACACTGAGTTGTCCAATTAAATTTATTCAAATATCTAACAATGATGCTTGGTCCTTACCCAATACAGAGATTTAATTGAACTTAGAGATCTATGGTAGGTTGATAGAACTAAGATATTATAGTTAAAATACTCAAAGGGGCTTGAATTCAGGTAGGGAAAGATGGGTGCTGAAGTGAATATTAATTACAATAAACCAAAGATATATTAGATCAAGAATATGCAGAGATCTTTTTTTTTTTTTTCCACTACATTAAAACTTTGTATGGTTGTAGATTCTTGAGCAAACTATAAATATAATCACCTGCTGAAAGATAACCATATATTTAAAGTATGCATGGAGAACTAAGGGGATGGGTGGGGTCTGGAGTTGGGGGTAGGGTCGGGAGATCAGAGGGGTCCATCACGTGAAATTTTGTTGAATATTAAAAAAAAAAAAGTAGTAGAAGTCCAGAACATAAATAATGTTCTTAAATTTGCCCTGGCTCAAAGGGCCCTAGATCTACCTGAGTCTGCAAGTTTATTCATTCAGGTTTATAGGTTTATGTCCTGATTGAATCCATATATATGTGCCTTTCTCATCTAACTAATGTTAATATATAAAATCCTCCCCCTTCTCTCCCTGCTGGCCTTCTACTACATTTTCCCTGCTCTTTGTTTGTACCTTAGTAATTGTATTTTTAAATCACGCTCAAATAATATTTACTCTCTCTCTCTCTCTCTCTCTCGTCAATAACCCCTCAACATATCATATGAATTTGAATAGATAAATATTATATAATTATCTGTTCAGGAAAAGTAATACAAGAAAACCGAGAGTATTGTAGCGAACAACCTGTGACACCATGGCTATAGGAAATGAGGTGTCATTTCCTAGGATATTGCCATCATGCATTTGATCATGTTTTGTATATATATGATAACAGAAATCACATTCTCCCACTTAATGCCAGAAGCTGCTTTCGGTATACCAATAGAATAGTACTTATTATATATTTGAATATCTCCATGCACATGAGATAGGAAAGCGTGACAAAAGCTACTACAAAACAAACATCGATAGCTTCAAGTCTATGCTCCCAAAAGCCAATAAGTGTTGTTACCCAAAAGCCAAAAAACAGATCACAAGTAGGCCTTGTTTCCCTTCAAGGATAATTAGTTAGCCACCTTTCTTATACCTTTTTATTTTAATTATTTTTTGTGGCCTGTTTTTTGTACATTACCCAGTAATTGTGCATATAATATGTAATGATATTTCTAGAAGTATCTCTATATTGATGCCCAAAATATGTATATATATACATCATTCAAAAATCAACCCCCACAAACTTGAACCTCCCAGTAATGGTCCAATTGGTGAGAAGTTCCATGATAACTATCATATTCGTTATGTTCAAATATTCTCCACTATTAACTGAATTAGAACACATAGTTGAACCTGTTGTGTGGAAGATGTGGGTGATATTTGTGTTTTCTTGCAATTGAAACAATAAAACAAGATGCTCAATGTTTAGAAATGACTTATGTCTTATAATATCTTTGCTGAATAGACATATTGTGAAAAACAACCGCACCTGAAAGCGCAACACCCAAGGATCTGGTGCGAAAAGATTGAAGTGATACACTTGGACCACCTGCAATGAGACCGTTTGCTCTCATTCTCTCCAACCTCATATGTTATCTACAACAGAGGTTTCCCAATTTAACAGATTGTCGAAAAGTTGTTATGTGCCTGTATAACAACATTGAGAAAGTTAGAAAACATATACGCAGAAGGTCACAATAAATCCATTTAGAAGCAGTTAAATATCATATTGGTGAACTTTCTGGAGTATTTATCTCATTCCTCTCATAATAAACCAGCCATGTTGTCTTCTCTCCCCCCCCCCCCCCCCAAACTTTGCCAAAAACCAACATTCATATTTCATATTACTAGCTTTACCCCTTCTCCTATAAAAAAAGACATCATGATTCATATCAAATGACATCTGCAAAACTATCCAGGTTGTTCTATTTACCACAAAACACTATATATTTAACATCCCATTCATATATACTGCCCATCCAACCACCTCTCTACCAAAAATGCACCCAAACTACTCAAAAAGACCACTGCCTTTCAAAAATTAGAATCCGATTCACTGAGATCTCCGAAGAGAGTCAGTGTACTGATGAGGGAATTCGGCAAAGAACGTCGTCATCATCCTCTCCATCTCATTTTGTCTCTCCAAAACTCTGTTCATGTTTGCCTTCATCTCGTCCATTTCAGCTTTGTGCATCTCTACATCCCTCTTATGTTTGGCCACTAAGTCTAAGTATCATTGATCCCACTCTCGGTCACGAACTTTGGTGGTCTCTGGTATCACCATCTTGCCTAGCCCCCGTGCATATCCTGGTTGACTTCCAAGTATCTCCCTGAAGACTATCGCTGCTACCTCCTCAGTATGTTGGGAAGGTTCTAACTCATCCATCTTGGAGACCATGGCTTTCTGTACATAGAGAGAGAGATTTATTGTTAAGCACTCCTATGAACTAAGTTCTTTATCACTTTACATTCAATATTATTGCACCATCAACAATAAGTGGGTTTAGTGGCTGAATGTAATTTATCAACACTCACATGGATGTCTTTTGTGGCAAGCGTCACAAATTTGTCCATCTTCTTAGACCAACGAACTTCCTTGTAGAAGTCCACCAAGTTCGCCCGTTCAGCCCTCTACAATGTGCTTATGACATGTCTAGAGTCAAATATACATATGTGGTCTAGGAAAATGCCTCCCAACTAAAAAATGATTCAAAGTGACCCAAGTTAAAATTATTAATACTACCTATTGCTTTAAGTGAGCAATATTGACTGTTTTGGATGGGATAATAGCATGTCCCACCCAAACTAGAATATTACCTTCTCCTCTAGGATCCGAACAAATGATTTCCGCCTTGCAGTGTGATTGGTAAAACTCTTCCGATTCTCCCGGTTCTAGGTTGACATTTTCTGCCAATGACAACCATTCTTAGTTGGGTTACCCCTTGAACAAGCTGCTGACCTCTAAGTAATACAATAAACTAACTAATACAATAAACTACCACATCATACCTTGAACGCGTCAGATCCCCATCGACCACATAGCTTTACCCATACGAGATTGTCGACCAAAGTAGTCCCAGACGCCAATGCCTCTTCATGGCTACCGTAAGCCAAGTACTTCTTATGCAACTCATGGTGGAAGGCATTAAATCTCTTTCGCAGCTGTTTTGTAACTACCAGTCGATGATTATCCAACTCCCAATCTAATTCGAAGTCACCCTACATATGCACAAGTCAGTAATCTTATGTAGCTGTCAATATAACAAGTTATTTTTAGTTTTCTCATTAATGTTATGAGATAATTACCCGGATTCGTTCAATCAACTCGTCCTTCTCTGGCTTGGGTACGTCACTCCATCTAGCATATGACATGTCCAAATGATGTTTTAATATCCACGTTATACGCGTCGTAAACATTGACGCGTTCTCACAGCAAGGTGCGGTTTCTCCATCATTAATCTTCAAGTGAATTTTCCCATGCTTTCACAATTTTTCGAACTTTGTGCACTTCGCGGGTCCACGGTGGCGTCTATTCTGAACCTGGTTTACAATTGGTACCGTCATCACATCCATGTCTGTATGAAAGTATAAAATAATATATCAATCTCAACATTCCTTGTATGGTGATCTTTGCCTATTGTACTTCTATTATGCCTCGTAAATAGTTTTAATGATATATAACCTAGTATTAACTTTACCAACTTCATCTCTAGTAGGTTGCAGTTGTAGGATTGGATTGGCAGGTGGAGTCTCCCAAACATGTGAGGGCGGCTGTGTTGAGTCATCTAAGCTGGACCTAGATGACTCAACAGGGCTGTGGTCTGAAGAGATGTGAAATCCGCGTGGTCGGCGGGCTCGACTTGACCATAGTGGCAACCTTTGTCTAGGATGGTTTACTTGTCCGCTTCCTCTGACAAGGCCACTTTGTGCCATGAGGTCACCTAAAAATATAACTCACTAAACATAGAGGAAGATAGTTAGTTAACAACTTGCTACAAATAATATATGCTCCATGGAATACTGCAGTACATTTATTGATCAAATCACATTAATGTGAATTTTGTTGAACTATGGATGAATCACATCCAAACGTCACTTAATTTTCTGATCAATACTACCAACGAGCAAAACAATATGTGAAACCATTGAAATCTAAAAACAGATTTTGCATGGCAACCATCTAACTATTGGCTAGATCCATTTATCTCACATGTTTGGGAATAGATATAATACATTCAATTCAATTTGGTTTCACCCCAACAAAACAAAAAGTGTGACATGGTTTGGAGATTCAACAACTTAGTCAGAAGGACTCGAATCTATAATGCATATATGTCTCCTATCCCATTTAAAACACACCTTTGTCATTTCCTTGTACCTTACCTCCTGTTATTTACCATATTTGGTGTTTGATATTATAGCAGTGGAAATAGCTGGACTCACGTTGTATTTTTCTGACACAACACCGAAATGGTTCTTTATTGAAAGTTAACTTCCATGGGTCAGTGGATAGTAACATTAGTTGTTACTATAATGTAACAACTACTTATTCTACAGAACATCAAGCACCTGTAATCGCACATCGGTTACAGACAGCGCCCATTTTCCCATCACTTAACTACCGCCCTACTGGAGGGCCCACAAAAAAAATTACCAACAACAGAACACAGTCCACAAGTACTTGTCATCAACCACCTATTATAATAGAGAACACTGGTCCTAGGATACATTATTTGCAGCCACACAATTTCTTGGGCGCATGCATTCTTGTTTATCACCAACATACCTACTAGCTATTATGCAATGCGAGGAAGGAATTCAACCCACGCTGTGAACCTTCCTTTTTGGCCAAAACTACCTACGGGTGCAATACCAGGTCCTTACCCCATATTATTTTAGCAACATATGCACTGGGTAGGTTAACCTGCCACTCTGATTTTTACATCAACTCCAGTTATGTTTGGATATAATTGGAGTTGTGAAAAGCTACCCCTCTCCCTGCATGTCATTTTAACCCAACAAAACCACCCCCCAAACTGTTATACCCCAGCAAAACAAAAAGCTATTCCATTTGTCGGGAAACATCCCACTTTCATGGACAAAGAGTGCATAAGGGTAATTTAACAATACTTACCTCGGCTTTTTGAGAGAAGCCTACCACACACAACCTCAGACTCCAACCTTATGCTTGAAAAGCTTACCAAAACCGATAACTACACTGGCCAGGAAAATGAATCAACTTTGGGTTTCTGTCTTGGAGCAGAAAGGTTGCCGTGTCTGGTGAAAATCACAATCCTTTCTTCAGTCTGCAGCCGGGCAGCTAGAGGCAAGATGGAGGAACATCTATGTGTTAAGTGCTTGATGGTTCTGCCGTGTGAAAGCCTTATATGCCGCATGACTTAAGCTCTTTTAGCTCTAATATTCATGTCAGCCACCATGAACTTTACTATTTTACCCCTGCTCATTTCCAGCTTTTTTGTAAATCTCCCGCCCATCTTTTTCTTTGATTTTAGCGCCATTTTTTGGCTTCCTCCTGAGATAACAATTCCCGATCATTCTTAGAAGTTATAATAACATTAATCGTCAAATTTTTGCATATTGCTTTATAGAACTAGTAAATCAGTATTTACTTGCTAGCTTTAAATATGTGGTTTAACCTTTAGCTTAAACTTGATTCGTCCATATAATTTAACAAGTTCCCAGTACTGAAATATTCCTTGCCACCTCTATAGTTGGCCAGATTCAGAGTTATTATCCCCAAATCACGTTATATATACTTTATCATACATACGGTCAAATAAAGCATCATCTTTATAGACCTAGTAAATCACCTATTTACTCACAGCACACTGGGTATGTGAATTACCCTTTAGCTTAAATATATAGGGTCCATTTAGTTTGACCTGTTCCAACTTGGCAATGGAAACGTGACATGTAATTTTTCTACGCATGGTGAACTCTATATTATTCAATCACTCATGGAACACTTCTTTTAAGCCTACCATTTATGCCCCCTATTGTGGGTAGACTTATTTATTGTCTTTATTTTAATTATGCCAACATGTAGCAAGCATCAAACTATATGGACAAATTGACTATCTGATGCTCATATACGTTTTACACCCAGTTTTTTCATTCCAATTTCAATATTACACCTGGATTGATTATGGTCTTATCTAACATTACTACATAACATAGTATATTAACAATCCCATCACCATCTTAACATTGTTTGGCATATCTTGCAACCAAGGGTGCTGTCATTTTTACCACTATATTCCATTTGACAAGGCTGGCCAGATTTGCCAAACAAATATACATAATTGGATAGTAGACAATACAAAAATGGAAGTTCAAGCTTTTTCTACCATTAATGGTTCATTTGAGGTCAATACTTCATATAAATTTAGGGGGTAGGAGATCCTATCACCGCAATAGCTGCAGGTGCTATATATTGCCCAGCTTCCATTTTTAGTTTGCTAAGCAATTAGTGGTCTCCTTTGTTTAAGTTTATGTTGTCACTAATGGCCATGCATATTGCTGGATTTTGGGAATTAGTTTATACACTACATTAAATCGTCTATTAATATTCATTTGAAGCTGATCTCCCTCCTTCTATTCCATACCACATCCATCGAGCATGTACGCCAACCTCTCACTTGCATTAACATCACATACATCAAAGCCCAAGGTAAGTCACGTGTCCCACATTCAATACTTTAATGTGTGAAGAAAATGTGTTGGAAAAAAAGATCTATGGCAAATATATGAAGTGGTTAACTTTATTGATAAAATGTTGTGCGATTCATTTTCTCACACCCCTTGGAGCATAGACCTGTTAAAAAAACCACAACAATTGGGTTAGAAGAATAAGGACATGTGTTTATTGACCATATTCACAACACACGATAACACAATCTCCATCCACATGAGTGGTTGACATGGAGAAGGGTTTGTGGTTTAGGACCACAAACCCTTTTAGAGGGTTTGAAAAAAAACATCAATACATTCGATTGAAATATTCCAAGTGAGTGTCTACTCTTACATGGACTCCTCATCTATGGATAAGTATTCCTCATCAGAATATTCTCCATCCCCATAGCCATCTGCTGAAGTTGACATAGCCAGGGAGTCTTCCATTGTTGCTCCTCTTATGTTTATGCCTGATGAACCCATCATCGCCACTTCGCGTACATCAATTTCCCTTGGTTCGATATCAATCCTACATAGTGGGGTTGCGACAGGAACTTCATCAAATTGCATGCCAAGACAAATGGGTCATCCTTATACCAAGTCCTGTCCATGTTGACACTAGTCATATGGTTGTATACTAGTACCCCCTGTTTCTTATCACCAAGGTCAAACCAATCACAACTGAACAAGTACACTTGACGACCTCCCATGTAGTGTAACTCAACAATATCATTGATAACACCATAGAAGTCTACATTATTAGACTGTTGGTCCCCAGTTACCACCACACCCGAATTTTGTGTTCGCCGCCGAAGTTCACGTTGCTTTGTATGCAACCTTTTCCCGTTTATTATGCAAGCAGCAAATGATGTCACCCAATTGTCAAGACCACAAGCTAATGCATATAGATCGGCGGAGACCTTAAGTGGGTTGCTCGCTCGCTGGTCTTGCACCTACAATAATACAATACGTTAAATGCCCACATATAGCCAAGCGAAACCATACATGGTGTTCTGGATGAATCATTATACTAAGCAGACACACAATAGTCCAACTTACACGTTGCTTGAACCACGCCGAGGACTCACGTTGATGCATTCAAGCAATAGAATGATGGTTGTTCACCTAAAATTCCTCATAGTGCTCCCTGCACATAGAACATAAAGGAAATCTACATCCTGTTAGTACTACTCAGTACGAGACATGCAACAATTTTGGCAAGTCGAGGGAAGAAATTCTGAAATATGTAAAAAGGTTTGCAGACTAGTGATGGCCAAGGTATATCAAGAATGCTTACTCCAAGTAGGGTCCAATCTCGGAGCAATTGTTAAGCACATACCAACGGGCAACCATAAAGCGTTTATCTTCTAATCGCACATCAGAGTCAATACCCAACGGACGAACTTTTTGGCTAAAAATTGAAAATCCATCTGTAGTCGGCTCTTCTTGAACATCAACATTGCGATCCGGTCGGTTAAACCTCGTCTCAACATCATTAAGATACATGGAGCAAAATGTCAGGCATTCGGTGTGAATGTATGCTTCCGCTATTGAACCTTCTGGGCGTGCTTTATTTTTTACGTACCACTTGAATTTGCCCAAATACCTCTCAAATGGGTACATCCACCTGTACTGAACCGGACCACCAAGTATGGCCTCAGGAGGTAAATGGACGGCTAGATGAACCATGACATCAAAAAAAGATGGAGGGAATATCATCTCCAATTTGCAAAGGATGCTTACAATATCAGTATGAAGCTGGGACATGCGATTGATATCAAGAGTTCTAGCACACAACTCTTTGAAGAAAGTGCTTAGTTCAGTTAGCGCTATCGCAATGTCACTCCTTAAGTACCCGCCAGTGGCAATAGGTAGTAAGCGCTGCAAGAAAACATGGCAGTCATGGCTTTTCAAGCCTGCGATCTTGCAATCACGTATAGAAACACAACGGGAGATATTGGCTGCGAACCCATCCGGAAACTTAACATTGGTCAGCCAAGAACAAAACGTCTTCCTCTCATCTCTGGGTAACGTGTACAATGCATGAGGCATGGTAATTTTCTGCCCATCAAGCTTCAAATGCAATTCCTTTCTGAACCCCAATAACTCCAGGTCACGTCTGGAGTTTACATTATCCTTTGTTTTCCTAGGGATATTCAATAAAGTGCTGAAGATGTTATTGCATATATTCTTCTCAATATGCATGACATCTAGATTATGTCGGAGACGAAGTGTCGACCAATAAGGTAACTTAAAAAATATGTTGTGCTTCGTCCAGTTCAATTCCTCAGCAGTGCGTTTTCTCTTCCTAAGAGATTGTCCAAATGATACATCCCTAACCATCTGTAACTGAGTTAAAATAGCTGGTCCTTCTAACACCATTGGTGGGGTGCGATGATCTTCTTTACCATTAAACAACAACTTTTTCTTCCTCCAAATGTGGTTATGTGGGAGGAATCACCGATGTCCCATATAACAGTGTTTCCGGCCATATTTCAACCAAATACAATCTGTATTTGCATTGCAGCATGGACATGCAAGGTTTCCTTTAGTTGACCAGCCGAAGAGGTTCCCATAGGCAGGAAAGTCGTTGATTGTCCACAATAAAGTGGCGTGCAGCATGAACGTTTCCTTAGTGGAGGCATCATACGTAGGTACCCCATGTTCCCAAAGTTCAAGCAACTCATCGAGCAATGGCTGCAAATAGACATCAATGTCATTACCCGGTGATTTTGGGCCAGGGATAATGAGCGATGTCATAAAGAATTGGTCTTTCATGCATAACCATGGTGGCAAGTTATATGGTACAAGGATCACCGGCCATATGCTGTAAGGCTTAGCCATATTGTTGAAGGGATTGAAACCATCACTTGCTAAACCAAGCCTAATATTTCGCGGATTGTTCACAAACCATCTATGGGCTTCATCAAATGACTTCCAAGACTCAGAGTCAGCGGGATGACGCATATTATTATCACCTGTGACTCGTTTCTCTTTATGCCATCTCATTTCAGCTGCTATCTTTGTGGACAAGAAAAGCCGTTGTAATCTTGGCTTTAAAGGAAAATGCCGCAGCACCTTTTGGGGGATCACCCGTGTCCCATTTGTAGTTGACATCCACCTTGAGGCCTTACATTTAGGGCATGATTTCAATTCTGAATATTCCTTCCAAAATAAGATGCAGTCGTTGGGGCATGCATGAATTTTGTTGTACTTGAAGCCCAGACCTCGCTCCAATGAACGAGCATCTTCATATGAGTGCGGCAATTCAGCATCCGGAAAAGCAGACTTCAACAAGGTAAGAAGCATATCAAATGACTTTATTGACCAGCCACCAATAGTTTTTATGTGTAATAACTTCACAATGAACAACAGTTTTGAGAATTTCGTACAACCGTCGAAAAGTGGACATCAGGCATCCTCTAATAGCTGGTCAAACGATGACATTGTGGATGAATCAGGAGCTGAATTCATAGTTGGCAATGGAGTGCTGCTTTGGGGAACATCGACGTTTGTCCCGGCCCATATGTCGTCTAACATATGATTGATATCATCGATGAATTCGTCGCCATCACTAACACCGAAATCCTCATCATCCACTTTGAAATTTTGGGTTTCCTCCTCACCATGGAAAATCCATTGAGTGTAGTCCAGCTTGATCCCATTTATGAACAAGTGACTCTCTACGGTAGATATAGGGAGGAAGAGATTATTACAACATTTCCGGCATGGACACCGAATGCGATCACTTCCCCTGGCATGGTTTCTAGCCATCTCAAGGAAATGGTTTACGCCTACGGCGTAAGCAGGTGATCGAAGTCTATTGGGCTCAGTCATCCAGCTTTTTTCCATCTCACTACAATAATGAAATCACATTATTAGAGCTTGTGGCTATAAGAGAAAATGGCTATAAGAGCACTCTATGTTCTGGGAAAATTTAGCTAAGAACAGAGAGCTAATAAGGGTGGGCAGCAAAATGATATCTTCTAAATAATTAGATGCATGAATCCTAATTATTACGACATCTATAGTTATTGCATCCCTAGGTGGGATCGCTGAATTAATTTGGTCTGCCAACCAGTGAAATCCAATTCCATGGATATATTTCTAGTGCTATATATGGTGATAGAAGGGAAGTTGGTGGTGACAGTTGTTTGATTGTTATTTATGGGAGGAGGGCGCAGACACGTTTAGAAGACCCAGCATCGAGAGTAACAGTTCGGGGTATTTCTACCATTCATTGAACTCATTAATAACCGACTTATTAATGATATATGCTAGCTTTAACTTTGGTATTCTCCATAGTCCAAGTGGCATTCACATGGGTGAACTAAGATATGGTTCGTAAGAAGCGCATAGATTATGTGAATCAGAGCACTAGTCTGTCTATTTACAACAGCACATTTTCTGATAATGAGAGCACTATGTTCTCCTATGCTATCTAGAGAGAGAGAGAGAGAGAGAGTTTGGCGTTTGAAGTTTCAATGGGTCAGAAGAAGTGCATTTAAATAAATTCAACATCTAGGATAAACAAGATGATAAGAGATGCAACATTGAGAGAAACCTACAGAGAGTAACAACCACATTAGATATGCATTTGAGGAATATATAGGGGTTAAACATGAGGAATATATAAAAGTTTCTGGTGCAATGATGTAGCTAGATATAAAATATTAGATCGAATTTACAATCAAAATAATGTTATTTTCTAAGCTAATGCATTCCATCAGTCAGTAACCTTGGCACATCTTACTTTTGTGAATCACATTTATGACAAACTTATTTCTCTTATATTCCAAGGAAGAAAAAGTGATTAATTGAGTTAACTACAATGCAAATGGAAAATATTGTAGTTTGACCGGTGCATATTTTACAAAGCCAATGGAGTCCCCCATGAAACCACAGTCTTTCCCCAAGTATGCACAAAACCATCCATTCTCCCAACGAGAAACCTTAAGTTGTGGTGTATCATAATCTATGTCATATTTTTTATAACCCTGGTTTTTGGGCGTACAGGATTGGGGTAGGTGCTGGAAATTACCCTCACACATGACACCCTTGGTTCCCAATTTCACAGACCGTAGGCATGGTAACCTTTTTACATCAACCCAAGTAAACACCATTAGTTTTTCTGCCCAGCATGACATACATGATACATTGTGCAAGCAGATCCAACTAAGTCGGTAGACAATGAGGGCCGGGAGAGGACAGTCAGGTTCATATTCCATATGGTGCAGTGTCATTTGCCTCCAACAGTACTTGTTTCGGCAATTTAATTGTCAATCGAAGGTAGTTTCTATCTTCGATTCCCATTGTGTGAAGGTGCATATAAAGAGTGTTGTGGTTGGTGATTATTGATGCCGGCATCAGCCCATATATTTGTGATCTTCGCAGGGGTAGCAAACAAGATTCACCAATAGATATGAATCCTGTGCAAAGCTTGGACAATGAACCTGTTGTCCTATTAATTAGTAGTGTCAATGCATTCCCCATATCATTAGTTTATGTTAAAACTTTATTTTTGGCTACTGTAGAAAGTCAAAATACCCCAACTGTTGTTAATTTCCAATCCCACTAATTTTAACAGAAAGCTCCTAATATTGTCATGGTAATGAATTGATGCACTAAAAAAATAGTCTATATGCACCTGGCCAAAAAAGTAGCGTGCAAAAGGACTACCTAACAGGAGGGCAATGAGAAGATTTTTTTTTTAATTTTTTGGTAAGTAGCAAGCAATATGACATTATCCTCTCATCGTTGTCATTAATTAGTAGAGTAAGAGGAATAAAATTATTTTATGTCGATGAATATAAGGTATTCGCGCATCTAAAAAAATAGTGAACTTAGAGATAATTCGTTTTTAAATCATGCTGAGGTGCAAACTAGCATGCACCTCAATGGTCGTTTTAAAATACGCATAGAAGAAAAACTCCCCTTCTTGATGACACTCGTACTCAAGACAGGCAAAGATGTTACGTATAAAATAGAAAGTAAGAATTTGGTTTTAGTAATTATTATCATCAAAATTTGACCGTTGTCTACATACATACCGTGTTTTATGTAGTGGGAGGTATATGATTAAACTAGACAAGTAGTACGAGGGATTTAGTGAAGTAAGATCCATTCACTAGATATGATGAAGGGTTGGCAGCTGTAATTTCTGCAGCCTATAGGGGAAAAAAACAAAAAAGCAACTCAAGAATCAAGAATCAAGAATGTGCTTGGTTGGGCGGCTGAATAGGGTTCTAAATCCTTAACCAAAACAATTTAATATTATCATGTAGTCTATCAATTGGATGTCATGAAGCATGTGAATTGAATCTACCGTAGGGAGCCAGAGATCTGAGATAAAAGGCACGGGGAAAGCGCCTGCAACAGTTTAGGATCCGCTTACCATTACCCAACAAGACTCTATCCCAAGTTCTGCCTTAAGTGTCTCTATAAACCAAAGAATAGAAAACATATATGCAGGATATTTATTGACTTTAAACACTTGAATTATTGTCTGTGTCGATGAGAGATATTAGTAGACAAATACTATAGCCATGCCCAAAGTTTTAGTAATGTTTAATCCCAATCTCAATAGTCACTTTACAAGAAGGGGTGGGTTAGAATCCAGATTGATGCAATTTTCTTCGTTTAGGTTGATGAAAACAACATTGTAACACGAGTAATCATCACTTTCATGGGAATTAGCAGTGCCATAAAAATGATGAGTTATCATTGCAGTGAATGTCATCAACCGTCATCTTAAAATCAAGATTCAATACATATCTTTGCTCATATTAATGTTGTGGCAATTTCATACAGATACATATATCAAGATATATTCCGAAGGAATACGGAAGGCTACTTCGGCGAATTAGGATTATGGTGGGGCATTTATTGTACCAAGTTAAAGTATGCACTTATTTTAATTTAAAATATTTAATTAAAACCCCTGCTTATGCATTTATGTTTTAACCAAATCTAAAACAACACGGCAGAAATTCGATTATCCACATTCCTCTCAAAGGGGAAACCAAATTGACAAAAAAAATATAACCACTTGAAGCCTAGGCTCTTTGTGAACATTTTTCAATCAATCAAACAGAAACACATGAAGAAAACATTAGTTTCTAAAATTAAAAAGACACTGGAGGTTTGGTCATCAAAACAATACATGATTAATTTAATTAATAAACATCCTATATCAAGATTTTTAAAATTCGCCCGAAAAACTTATTGGTAATTAATGGAATTTAATTACCTATAAGTTCTATCCAGAAATCTGAACCTAATGGCCATTCAGGTGGGTGGTCTAAAGAAGATGTGGAGATTTGATGGGAGGCCTTCAAATTCGGGTGGGATTTGGTTCCTTCACTAATTCGAACCTACCAGTAATGGTCAACAATGTATGGTGATCATAATGGCTACACAAAATTAAATTAATAGTCACTTTTCCATGTTTATTTTGTTTGTTGTTTGTGTTGACTCTGTTTCAGCCAACGGAGAGAAAGAAGGTGGGACCCTATGGGTTGCTAGATGGAACTTACAATCCTACTTACAAGTAATATGAATCTTGTTAGACAAGTAATTAATTGTACTGTGCATTGTGATTTCACCATCATCCTTTTCGCCTTTCGTCAATAATACAAAGCATAACAAATCTAATTTCATTCAGTGAACCACGACGTGATACGTGATTACACTTGATGAAGTCATGGGGCAGCCCTTAACAGGCATGCAATAATTGAAACAACAATGCACTTGGGACGCGAACAACAACATTCATTTTTTACAAAGATTGAATGGTAAAAAAAAATGTTCCATGTTAGTCCATGCAGTAACCAACATGTAGGCCCTGCTCATTTAAGTCAGATACACACAAACATGGTATTATGACATGTATGTGGGACGTTGCTAATAATGCAAAAAAAAAAAAAGTTCAAAATAATGGCATCGCAAAAAGAACAATGTGAGTACAAGTAGATTTTCTAAATTTACTCAAAGCTTAAACACATGTCGAAAGGCATAACAGGTGGAATGGATGGTATGCATGTTTGGCATACCAGTAATGTAATTCATGCATCTGTGCAGTGTCAACTGCAGAATACTACCCAACAACAAATTCGCCAGAAAGTAACCAACACATCATAAGCATGGCACAAGGCACACAAAAGGCAGATACCTCGACCAATTTACAAGTATGTACTAATACGCCAATGTTCAAGTCCCCAGGAAAGTAATCATTATGAATATGGCAATGCAATATAGAGAACTGCAAGGGTAAAGGGGAGCGGAAATAGAGAGAGAGATATAGAGTTACCTTTGGGGGGCTGCAAAAAATTGCAACGCAAGATTTGATTATTCAAGACATACCTCCGATGTGGGTTGCCCAACAGTCACTCGGTGGCGACATGGAAGAAGAGTCAATACACCTTGATTTCACAGCGCCAAGCTTGTTCTTAGAATAAAGGAGAACTTCTCTGGCTTTGTGGAGCAATAATCATTGGAAATCGTGGAGGATTTGGGTGCCGTTGTTGACGTTGAATGAGGAGTAGTCAATTCGGTGGATGAGGAGACTATCCAATACCTTTGGCCGAAAATCTTCTACGAATCCAGTGGATTCGTAATGCTAGAGGGTCGAATCTGTGGATGCGAAGGCAAAGCCAGGGAGGAGGTGATCAAAGATTGCGAGATTGGACGTCTAAGGGAAGATGGAGAAGGGAATTTGATCTGTGTGAGCACTATGGTTTGTGGTAAATGGAAGAGGGAATCTGAGAAGGGGAAGGTTTGGGTGTGTTTTGGGTTTCGAGGGTTTGGGCTCGAATTTGGTGCGTTATGGCGCCCTTTAGACATATCTACCGTTAGAGCACATTAAATCGACAAGGAACAACGACGCAACAAGTTATAAGTGATTTGCGACGCCACCTTTCGACGCATTAGACCTAGATATTGCTGCAAAAAAGAAAAACACTGCTTAGTTAATGATAAAGGAGGAACTTGCTATTAAAACTGACCGGCGACATTCCTATCGCTGCAAATAAACATCTATTGCGGCAATTTCTATTACATCGAAATTTAAATCGCCACAATAGGTATGTTTTCTTGTAGTGAGATGCCATAGATTTGCCAGAACTCATCTTTGAGAGGATTCGTTACAAGACGAGCATCGTCTCCACGGACAACCTCTCATACGGTGTCTTGATCAGCAGGCTATTACTTGTTCAGGGAGTGCCAACCCAGCTAGAAGAGCGGGTCAAAGATCATATGAGCACCCTCAACATGACCGCTCATCGACGTAGCATTGGACAGGTGAGGGGACATCAGCCATACCCTGTAGAGGATCTAGTTCCTTTGACGCCGCCCCAGCCCAGTGTGGGGAGTAGTGGTTAGCAGCAAACGAGTACATCTGCGGGAGATGTGAGGCCTGCTTGGGTTGATGCAGTGATCTCAGAGCTGACTGCGCATATCGATCATAAGATTGATGAACGGCTCGGGGCTGTAGAGGTGTCTGTCGCCGAGATAGCCCACCATGTAGGTATCCTTAACAACAAGGTTGATACATTGACTGAGGAGATACGGGCTACGAATTTCTCAGACGACGCTGTCATCTGAGTGTTGTTTACGTATTTCTATCATATTTTGTATTTTACTTTTAATATTTGTAAGGAACAATATGTATATATAAATATACATTTATATATATAAACATAAATATATTTATATATAAATATATAATTATATAATTATATTTTACAAATTGTGTATATATAAATATATACAAGTCAATTTTTTAGACTTGTATATATATATATATATACAAATTATGCACTATAAAAACCACATAAATTTTAAATTAGAGTCATATTTGATTTAAATTTACAATTAACATTCGAATGTTAATTACTAAGGTTCGAATGTTTGCGCCAAAAAATTCCACATTCGCACGTAAGTAGCCACATGTCTGAACGTATATGTGACATTCGAAAGTAATTTTCACATTAAATCTCATTCGTCTTTAGTGATGGTTTTCAAAAACCGTCACAGAAAAAGCTTTTTAATGATGGTTTGGGGACTGTCACAAATTCTCAACCGTTGCTAAAAAGCAGTCGTGTTGTAGTGAATCAAGATCCAAACTCATGACTTGATCTTATTTAATACCGTACAATAAAATCAACACTTCCAAAACAAATCTAAATTGATTAAAAATAATAAATTTAATTATTTATATTTATTTTAATAGATCTTTAACATTCGAGAAAGAAAATATTGTCAAGAAAAGAGATGTGTTCTGGGGTTACACAAACTTCACAATCCGTTTTGTTGACTGCATGCAGTACCCTAAAATCTCGTAGATTTCCTTCTTTACAAAAGCTTCACTTTTCCTCCCTTTTCGTTTTCATTGATCTCATTATTTGAAATTTCTTTACAAAAGCTTCACTTTTCCTCCCTTTTCGTTTCCATTGATCTGATTGTCCTGCATGCATTATTTGAATTGTTATGAGGTATAAATGCATGTTGGGTCCACCATAGATAAAAGATATGTTCTCTCGAATTTGAGTCGTGTTAAATAAGAGAAAAATAAAGACATGAAACAAACTCTGTAATGTTTATTAATGCTCATTTAATAATATTTGGAGAGACATAGGTATATGGGTAGTAATAAATTATGTTGTAGGACCAATTTGATGTGTTTATCTCTCTCCTATTTATGGTCTTAATAATCTGATGGAACTTCGATCCCACCTTAGCATTTTCACAAATTATTATCAAAGAGATAATTAGACGTTATTGTTTTTATTAAAATATACTTGCGATTTATTCGATGAATAAATAAAATTCAGGCAAAGCGAAAAGTTTGAATGATATCACGTGTGTGTGGATTGTATTTGGACTTTTATTGTTCTTAATTTCTTTCTTCTTCTTATACATTACTTCTCTAAATTATTATACAATGCTTAGAAGAAAGAATTGCATGCTTCTTTATCATTTAAGATTTGAGTGTGGTGTATACCATTATTAAAAAAAGAAAATATAGTCAATAATAGAGATCACGTGTTCGTGGGTTACACAAACTTCACAATCCGTTTTGTTGACTGCATGCACCTTAAATCTCGTAGATATCATTCTCTACAAAAGCTTCACTTTTCCAGGTTTTCCTCCCTTTTCGTTTTCAATGATTTAATTGTTATGAGGTAATTGTTGGGTCCACACTGATCTCTTTTGCCCTGGTTTATACGCCAACTATTTTAGACCATATTTATACTCAAAACTATTTATTTTAGACCATTTTATATGTACTCAAACTATACCATTAAACTTAACTACAGCAACACCACATCGCGCCAACTGCATTTAGCGGCAGGCGAATTAGTACATGGCCATCAACAAAATTAATACTCAAGACCATTTTTTTTTTTGAACGCAACTCAAGACCATATTTATATAGCAACGAATGCTGGTCAAGACCATATAACTTATTTACTCCAGACTCAAAGCAACAATATCAATATCAAGACCATATAAGGGATTTTCCTCACTTCACAAAATTCACTAGGCCTCGACCTAATACCTGGCTACAGTGTCCCAAGACCACCCATGAGGCAAGGTGCCTACGAGGGAAAGGGATCAAGTGACTAACGGGATAGTTCTTAATTTCTTTCTTTCTTTTTTCTTAATTTCTTATATATATATAATATATATATATATATATATATATTCCCCATCAGAAGGGTTTAATTAATATTGCTGGGTTTTTTATACCTAGGGTTAACAAAACTGATGATATAGTTCATATATAGAACTCGGTCTTAAATTGCCAGGATCAGATGTTCGTTCATATAATGAGGAATAGCCAAATGACCGAAAAAAGAAATTAAGGTTTTTTTGGATAATTTGGCTATATATTACATGCTATATTTTTTACGATAGAAAATCATACGTGATTATATAAGATGAGTTGAGATGAGTTAAAACCATCTTTATATCCAAACCTAGAGTAATAAAGTTTCACTCTTTATTATTCAATAATTTCAATTTCAATTTAAATATTCTTTTTTTTTCAATAATATTTTTTTATAATTTATGTTTTCAAAAATATAATATAGGAAGCTAAAAATAAAGGCCGGATAGGGATGGTTTCAAAGATGACATGCACCGCACCTCAAGCAAATTTTCTTGCACGTGATCTTGTCATATTTTATTGTATGTGCCATTAATCATGTTCCGTCTCTTGCCGTCACCTACATTTTTTTCATTTCATTTCTCACATATCTAATGCTATGACTATCTCATTGAAAACATTTAAGCTTATTTCAGGCCGGTGACACAATGCATTCATCACTTTTACCGAGAACATATCAAGTCGGGCAAAATTTAGATAAAAAGTTAAAAGTTAAAAAAAAATTAAAAAAAAACATCTTATGAGATCAAAAGATGTTTGGAATGAATAAGATTAATTTAAAAATAAAAAATAAAAAAAAATACAAATTAAGGCCACCAATTATAAATGGTGGCAGTTTTTCTTGTATGATCAAGAGAATTAATTAGCCTAAACACACTAAGAGAGAAATGGTTTTTTGAGACAAAAAATTTTGTCTCAAAAAATCACAATTTTGTCTCCAAAAAAAATTGGAGATGAAAAAATTTCGTCTCTAATTTGTCTCTAAAAGGCTGTCTCAAAATGTATTTAGAGACAAAATTTGAATTTCATCTCCAAAAATCACTTTTAAGGATGAAATTTTGTGAAACCAATCGAAACCGTTCGAACGAAGAATTTTTTTTTAGACGAATTAATTTCGTCTCAATATCTTGTTCGAATGGAATATTTTTCCGTTCGAACCGACCCGTCCATTCGAACAGGATAAAATTTTTAATCGAACAAATGACCATATTTGATACTATTCGAACGAAGTGAGTGTTCAAATAGAATATTTTTCCGTTCGAACCGACCCGTCCATTTGAACGAAATGAAATTTTGAATAGAACAAATAACAATATTTGATACTGTTCGAACGAAAGGAGTGTGTGTTCGAACCAATAAATTTTGTTCGAATGCAAATTACGTCCATTCGAACTATGTTTCGCGTTATTCGTTCGAATGGGTATTTGTTTATTCTAATGGATTTAGAAATGGTAATTTACCGTTCAAACTGGTTATTTACCGTTCGAACGATATGAATCATATAGAACAGAACCAAATTAATTAAAAATACCATATTAGTATTACCCAAAATATAATTCAAATGTCAATTGTTCTAATGTTTTGAAACTTTATAATAGAAATAACCCTAAAGAAAAAAATAACTTTACAATTATGGTGGTGGTGTAGAATTTTGTGACATAACTGACTCCAACTGAAGCATAGCTTTTTGTACCTCCATCTCCAATCTCTTCTGCATGTTCTCTTCTAATCTTGCCTCAAGATTTGCTGCTTGATCTAATCTGATCAGCAACTCTTTTTCCTTAGACCTCAATCGCTCTATCTCAAGTGCTGCTTCCTCCAATTTTTTAGTTTTGTCGTCATTCGATCTAGCTTGAGAAGAGGATGATGATGTTGAAGATGGTTTAACACAACGTCCTAAGCCCCTCCAATATCCAGAACGTGATCCAAGAACTTGAGAAAGGATCTGAGCATCGTTAACAGATGATGCATTAGATGGATCCGCATTAACTTCCTTGAGAGATATCATCTTGTCCTACAAAAACAAAAACATACTAGTTAGTATAAGTAACAAAATTATAGTCACAATGGAATTAAAAAAACTTAAACTTACATAATTTGCCTCTGCTTCGGGATTGGTCCAAACACCATCACGATTTTTATGTGATTTTGCATACAATTGGGTTAGATCATAGTCAGTAGGACTTTCTTCTTTCTGCAAAAAAATATATATATTAGAACTTAAATCAGAAAAGTGTATTATATGTTAATATTTAATATGGAGTAGAATAACTTACCATTTTGTTAGACAAATGATGAAAAGATTGAGAACCCGCATAATGGTGTATCTTTAAGTTTGATCTATTTGCTTTGTTCACAATACTCCGTTGCTAAAAAAATAAAAAATTATATCTATATGTTTAATACATCTATCATAATATATTATTAAAAAAATATAACAGCAAAATTACCTGATAAGCAGGATCTTCAAACATATCACAAACCTTCTCCCATTCATTTGGTGGCATTGCTTGGAATGGATTTTGGCGCGCTTCTATTGTAGTACTGAACTTCTTATAATGTGCATGACATCGACCTTTGTACCTCCGAAATGGATTCGATATCAGCTCCTCAACCGTTAATCGATCCTCTCGTCGGCCAAAATCAAGCTCAAACTCATCCTTCCAATAATTATAAACAATTAGTATAAATATGAAATATTCAAAAAGTAACATGAATAATACTTAGTTACTTGAGATGTAGCTTATTACCAAACAACGATTTTTGATGTGGTCTTTCACTCCTTGGGGAACTTAAGACCAAGAGGATGTAGCAATAGGTGCATACGTGCGAGTAAGCGTACCAACAAAAGAAGCAAGCCATGCTGCTGAATCTCTAAAGCCACCGGTGTGATAATCAGGAATATCAACTTTAATTTTACCAACTTTCCTAACTTATTCTATGCAGACACCCCTCATAGTGCCTCTACCTCGGCGCTGGCTTACAACAGCTATATATGCAGTAATTAAAGCAAGTATTTGAATTAAATACTTTTATTTTATAGATATATTACTTCAATTGAGCATAAACTGTGGTATTTAATTTGATAAAATACCTTCTTCTAAGTCTGATAGTGTTGGCTCACTATTCATGACAGGTGAACCACACAGAGAGTCAGTAATGGATGGGGATGGCACACGTGTTGCTTTACGTTTAGGAGGCATATCTATTTGAAATTATAACAAATTATTATTCAAACAAACATTATGGATATATTTATACAAATAATACTTACAAAAATTGATGTTTGAAATTCATTTACTATCTATTTTGCTAGACCAATCGCTCTCATCTTCGCTAGACACTTTAGTTGATTCATCATCTTCTGATATTTCACCCTCAATTACTTCGGGTTGAACATCTTCTCTATGCAATGGGACCATATCATATTGGCTAAGATCAACAAATAGATTGATGCCTACTTCGTTTTCTTGATATGCTTCTTCATTTGCTGGAGTATCAACTTCTTCTGAAGGTTCGTCTGTCTCTGGAATAGTATCATATACATTTCTTGGTGCAAACTTCTCCACTACCCGCCATAGGTTTCCGTATTCCGGATCATCTAAATAAAAAACTTAATTCGCTTGGCAAGCGAGAACGAAATGATCATCCTCATACCATGTGCCAAGCGGAGATTCCCCCACATTTCCTGCATATTATCCATTTCACTCAGCACAAATCACTCACACCCCACCACTGCTAACGAATCAGCACCAGTGGGGAATAGGGCACACCACCTATCACAATCACTGCTCGCTGCAAGACTTGGAACTCTTCCTTCAGAAAATCGTGCGATTCTTTCATGGAAAATCACATGGATGAAACTTGGGAAAGTGATAATGTAAGGCACTCGTTGCTAATTTTCTCTAATTTTCTGGTCTGAATTTAGATTAACGGTACCAAGGGAACAGAAATTCCAATCAGATTTGAATTCCTCCTCTTTCTTGGTGTTTTTCTCTCTCGTAGCAGCCCTTTGCATTAACTATTCGAACAAAGAAAAAACTAGCCTATACTCCCAGGAGATTAAATATGTGAAAAATCAAATCATTCCCAGAGAAAATAAGAAAAACCATGTTTTGAATCTCAAGTGAATTCATCTAGATATTAGATTTTCAATATAAAGTGAATTTACCTGAATTTTACATAGAGAAGCAGACTATTTATAAAGGAAACATGAAAGTTTATACTTTTGTTTTACCTACAAGTTCTTCAGAGTGCTAGAAAGCTCGCACTTTAGGAAAATAAGCTTTTGGGTATTTTAGCTTCTAGGTTTTAACGGAAAAAAAAAAAAAAAAAAAGCTTGTGCTTTAGGAAAGATGGCATCCTAATATTCTCGTTTAATCCCTCAACTTAAGGAAAGATGGCCGAGAGGAAGCGGGACTATAAATGGCCAAAGAGCTTTTGTGCGAGAGGGGTGAAGTGGATGGCGAGAAATTGGGTTGTGAAGCCTATGTGGCAACCAACTATTAAAGGGCTGTTATTTGTAGAATATCAGCCCAACCGATCCTAAGATTTTCTCTTGTAAATATGTTAAATCATTGCACCTCTCGACTCTTTGCAAATAAACGGAATTATGCCGAACTGTAGTCCTGAAAATCAGATTCGTCTAAGTGGTGCTCTTACTTTTTTTACATCGATTGACATCTAAGCCGTGCTCTAAATCTTTTCCACCGATTGATGTTTGGTTTTCAAAGTCTGGCACCTCTTGACTCTTTGCAAATAAACGGTTTGCAACTTCATTGCACTGCTTGAACCTTTACAAATAAACGATTTGTTGGTTTGTAAGATGTGCTGATAATTTATGGATTGTTAAGCCGATTTTTGCGGACGGAATGCCAATTCAGCAAGTTAAAACTTGGCTTTTATATATAGTAGTAGATATATATATATATATATATATATATATATATATATATATATATATCAAAATTCAATTTATAAAATTATAATTTATAGATTTTTTTATTAATCGCTTCATATCAATTAATCAATTGCGAGAAAAAATATTCACTTTTTTATTTCAATTACATGAGATTTAGATAGTGAGTTGAGACGAGATGAGTTGAGATAAAAGTTAAAAGTTGAATAAAATATTATTTTTTAATATTATTATTATTTTAAATTTTAAAAAAATTGAATTATTTATTATATTTTATGTGAAAATTTAAAAAAATTGTAATGATTATATAAGATGAGTTGAGATGAGTTAAAACCATCTTTATATCCAAACCTAAAGTAATAAAGTTTCACTCTTTATTATTCAATAATTTCAATTTCAATTTAAATATTCTTTTTTTTTTCAATAATATTTTTTTATAATTTATGTTTTCAAAATTATAATATAGGAAGCTAAAAATAAAGGCAAGATAGGAATGGTTACACAAACTTCACAATCCGTTTTGTTGACTGCATGCACAAAAATCTCGTAGATATCATTCTTTACAAAAGCTTCACTTTCCCAGGTTTTCCTCCCTTTTCGTTTTCATTGATTTAATTGTCCTGAATTATTTTAATTGTTATGATGTAATTGTTGGGTCCACATTGATCTCTTTTGCCCTGGTTTAAAATTAAGGTTTTTTAATTTTGATTAATTTGGCTATATATTACATGCTATAATATTTTTTACGATAGATCAAAATCATACGTGATTTGTTAAAAGCAAAATTAGGCTAATGGGTTTTATTCTACTTATAAGTTCACAAAGGAAAATGTCTGATCTCTCTCTAATTGATTAAGTAGTATATATAATATTCTTTCCTATATATATTAATTTGTAACAACAAAGAGAAGTGTGTTAATTTGTAGTTCAACTGGTATACTTTTCTTTTATAATAACAAAGACTAGAAGAGTCGTGGATTCTAGAACCCACGAATATGTTCTTTCTTTGTAAAAATAAAATTAAAAAAAAAAAAAACGCAAGATAGAATGAGAGTCGGCAACCAACCCGTCTTGGCAATGCATGACCATTTTATATGTACAGCCGAAACTGCATACTTGTCACAAGAATCAACGGATGGAAAGTTGAAGTTCACAGACAGCAGCACGTACACGAATAATCTTGGGGATCCGTGGACTGATCTACTCAATCCTTTCAGCAGTGCTCCACCCACATAGACGGTCTCGGTAAAAAAGTTTTTTTTTTTTTTAATATTTATTTTAAATATTTTAAATATTTTAAAAAACCTAGAACATCATTAAAAATATTTTTTAATAATTATTAAATAAAAAATAAATTGTCAGAATTAACTCTCGGCGGGAATAGAATTCTGAAAAAAATTACTATATCTCCCAAGTTGTACCTCTCAAGTTGATCGTTTGAAAAAAAAATTATTTTTTATTTAGTAATTAAGAAAATAATTTTAAATATATTAAATTTTTTTTAAATATTTAAATATATTAAAAATATATTAAAAAAGAAAAGAAAAAAAAAAGCAACAGTCGGTCTTCTAGAATTTTTCATCGTGCTTCACGAAAAGCCAACAAATTAATGTCACGGCTCTATCTGTCTGTCTTCTCCCAGCAAAGTATGTCGGAGTCGGTCAGTCAAATCGAAGGAAATGGGTGGTGAAGAACTGATATTATATATAAGTTTTGATACATATTTATGTTGTTAGGGCGGTAGAGAAGAAAAGAAGAAAAAAAGGAAAATTGGGGTTCGGTCCGGTTTTGTATCTGTTCTTATTCAGTAAAATTGTTTGAAAATGGGTCCCATTTTGTTCGCAGATAAGGGGGTTATAATTTCTTGATTTCGTCCAATTATTTTTAACTTAATTATTTTTAAATAATAATATACTTTTCATTTGTTATCAGTTATTTTTTATGAAATTAATTATTTTTTATTAAAATAAATATATTTTTATAAAAAATAATCATTTTCATCACAAATAATTTATTATAAAATTTGAGATAAATAAGCGCGTACCCTGAATCCTTGAAAAACAAATCGCAAGATCCAAAAGCTCAAAAAATAAAATACAAAATATAAAAATGTGAAAAACTTAAAAAACTGAAAACAGAAATACACCACTATTTTATTTTTATTTCATTATGTATAATAGATATATTTATTATTATTAAATGATAAAGAGTCGGACCATTTGGCATTAACTCCTTATAAATAACACTTGGAAATTGGAATAGACCACACGTACAAGAGGGGCCGAACTGTGTTGTGTGCAAGTGACTCTAAACATGGATGTCTGGTTCATCATCCTCATCTCTCTTTCTCTCTGTTTTTGCATCAAATTTCTCTTACATCTGCTCTCCAATTCCACCAAAACAAATCAATCCAAAACAGGAAAACTCCCACCAGGACCATCGCCTCTTCCTTTCATCGGAAACCTTCATTTGCTTCCCAAAACCACGGTCGACCTCAGATCTTTCCTCCGTAGCCTCTCCCTCAAGTATGGCCCCGTCACTACTCTCCATATCGGCTCTGAACCCGTCGTTTTCATCACCTCCTACTCCGCCGCCCATGAAGCCCTTGTCCGGAACAGTGCCGCCTTCGCGAGCCGTCCCTCGATCGTTCCTCTCAGCTCCGTTCTCAGTAACAACCGCAAGGATATTGCTGGATCTCCCTACGGCCAGACTTGGCGTGTTCTTCGTCGTAATCTCAACTCGGAAATTCTCCACCCTGCCAGAGTGAAATCTTACTCTCTGGAACGCAAGCGGATCTTGGGAACATTGGTTAACAGCTTCAAGACGTGTTTCTTGCATGGCGATCAGCCCGTTCGTGTGTTGGATCATATCCACCATGCGGTTTTTTCCTTGTTCATTCGCATGGCTATCGGCGATGTCAACGATAGCACGATTAGAGAAGTTGAACGCAATCAAACTGAACTTATTTTAAACTACGAGCAGTTCACTGTGTTCTGCAGCTGGCCAAGGTTGGGGAAGTTTCTGTTCAGAGATCGTTGGAAGAGGTACTCGAATATCTTGAAGAATCTGGCTGAAATAATCTTGCCTATAATCAGAGCTCGAAAGAAGTTAAAGCAAGAGGAAAGCAAACAATCCGAGTTGGTATCATACACAGATACCTTACTGGATATGCAAATGAATGATGATCACGATCAGGAAGCTGGCAAGCTTGAGGAAGCCGATATACTGAGCTTGTGCTTAGAGTTCATCAATGCCGGTGGCGACACAAGCCTAACGACGCTGCAGTGGATCATGGCAAATATAGTGAAGCACCCACATATTCAAGCCAAGCTTTTTGCTGAAATCAAGGCGGTGGTGGGAGAAGGAGCCGAAGAGATTAAGGAGGAAGATGTGCAGAAGATGACATATTTGAAAGCAGTGATTCTCGAGACTCTAAGAATTCACCCTCCAAGTACCTTCTTGGTACCGCATGCAGTCTCAGAAGATGTAGAACTTCTTGGCTACCGAATCCCGAAAGATATGACGGTGAACTTCGTGATATCACTGATGGGGCGGGATCCAAAGGAGTGGGAGAATCCAATGGAGTTCAGGCCGGAGAGGTTTCTGAATCGTGGAGAAAATGGAGAACCAGATCAAGTGTCTGATGTTATAGCGTACAACATGATGCCGTTTGGTTCAGGGAGGAGGATCTGTCCGGGGATAAGATTAGCCATGCTTAATCTGGAGTATTTTGTTTCAAATTTGGTGTGGAATTTTGAGTGGAAACCAGTGGACGGAGAAGGTGTTGATCTTTCGGATAAGGAGGAGTTATTGATGGTGATGAAGAATCCTCTGCGAGCACACGTATCTCCAAGAATCAAATGAAAGCTCAAGACTGTAGCCATCTAGAAGAATATATAATAATAATAATAATAATAATAATACATGAATAATGCATATTTGGTTTGTTTTGCTAATTTAGATCAGGGGTGATACCCGCCCGCTACGGGGCGGGGCCACCCCTCCCTGCCCCCGCATATGCGGGGGGTGGGGAATTTTCCCTGTACCCCGCCCCCGTCCATGCGGGGGCGGGGTATCCCGTCTGGTGGCCGGGGTGCGGGGGTGAGCCTCCATCCACCCGCACCCCCGCACCCTACTACTGGGCCTTTGGCACAGTATAGTTTTCTGGGCCCTAAATGGCCCAGAATCTGTTTTTGGGCCACTTTGGGTCCAGAATTTAATTTATATATTTAAAAACTGAAAATAAAAATATATTAAAAATATAGATTATACTAAGTTTCAACTATTAACTAATTAAGTAATAATCATCACTAATCATCAATAAGGCACTAAGCTAAAATAAGTAGTTTACAATTATACAAAATACAAATTAAGAGAACTAATAAACTATTACACTATTACAAACTCCTCTAAATAAATAAATATTACAAATTGTACAATTAACTATTGTAGCAACATTACAATTAATTGTAAATTGACAAAATAATAACTTATCAATTTGATTTTGGGGTGGAGTCGTGGCGGTGAGTTCACTGAATGGTGAGTTGTGTCGACTGCTATGAGACTGCAAATGAAGATCATAAAAGTAAATAAGTTCTAAAACTTGAAATATTAATAAGTTAAAAATAAAACAAATGAGAATTATAAAGTTATAAAGATGAAACAAAATTTTAAATGCAAAAAATAATTAAGGGAGAAATTGTGCAAACCATGGCAATGGTAGGTCTAATACAAAGTCATACTGCATCAGAGGTAGCCGTAGACGTCTCATGTATCACTATAACAATTAAATTTGAAATCAAACTAATGAATACCAATTAAATGAAAATAAATAAATTAAAATAACAAACTAAATAATAAACTTAAAATAAATACCAGATCCAGGCTGATCATCACCCTCCTCCTCGACGTCAGCCTCCTCATACTCAAGAACGTCCGGAACATGAATTGGAGTTCCCTTGATCCAATTCTACGTGCAAATCAAAGCCTCCACAGTGGTAGGAGCTAATGAACTCCGAAATGAATCTAACACATGCCTTCCAGTGCTAAAAGCCGACTCTGAGGCTACGGTGCTAACAGAGATAGCCAAAAGTGTGCGGGCTATCTCTCTAAGGATGGGATATTTCACGGCATTCACCTTCCACCAACTTAATATATCGAAGTCTTGTGAAAATGGTAGAAGCTCTGCTGCTAAGTATCTATCTATCTCTGACTGAGCCTCTACAGAACTCCGAAGGAAGTGGGTCTGCTCATACCTCTCACCCCCACTCCAATCTACGTCTTTTCCCAACCTCGACTTCTGGAACCCCTGACGCTGATGGGGTAGGTGTAGGTGCCGCAATATTACCACCCCGCAGGGTGGTAAACTCATCAAATAATCTACCAAGGGTTTCCCAAACCCTTGCTGCAATAAGCTCCGCCCATACTTGCCCGTACGCAAGGTCCAATCCAAATATCATGCCATCCAACTTATACCTCGGGTCAAAGACGACAACTACATATAACAAAATATTAGCTCTAGTTAAATCTCCCCAATACTTGTCATACTTTGTCCTCATAATCAAAGCCATCTCCCGCAGCCTAATGTGACCACTCGTGACCATGTCATCTAATTCTTCTTTTACCCTACATATTTACTGACATACAACATTGGATGTAGGGTACAAAGTGGCAGATAGTCTCGTGGTGACATCGTAAAAGAGGCTCAAAAACTCTACAAAAATAGCTACTAATTTTCCAATCATCCTCTACGGGTTTCCCCAATCCCCCGTGATCATCAAAATACTTTACATATTGGATGTCTTCGTCACCCAATAATGTAAATGCCAGCTTATACTCTTGGCCGCCTCCAACATCAAAAATGTTGAGTTCCATCGTGTAGGCATATCAGTACAAAGGCCCTTCTTAGATGTTAGGTCAGCAGATCTCGCAGCAACCATGAATTTCTCCAACCTCGAAAGAGAAGATCTCACCCATCTCACAGCAATCCTAACCCGAGCAATCGAGTCATAAAGATCTCTCAAACCATCAATGACAATCAAATTCAGAATATGTACCGCACATCTCACATGCAGACACTCACCACCCATAAGTGTCTTATTTGCCTCTCTAAGATAGGTCTTCAGATGTTCCAATGCGACATCATTAGACGAGACATTATCGACTGTGACTGTAACAACTCGGGTCAACCCCCACTCCTTTATTGTGGCCTCCAAGGCCTTTCCAATTGTCTCACCCTTATGATCGGTGATTTTACAAAATTTTATAATTTTCTTTTGTAATGTCCAATGATAATCAATAAAATGCACAGTCGAAGACATATAATTAAAATTTTAGACCGATGTCCATGTGTCAGTGGTGAGACAAGCAAATTGATCTGCTAACTGACCCCTCAACTTCTCTTTTTCAATGTAAAAATATTTTTTTACATCCTTTGCCACCGTGTGGCGAGAAAGAATATTAAACCTTGGTTCCAAGTAGCGAGAATACGCTTGGAACCCTTTCCCATCAACAACTTGAAAAGGTAGCTCGTCCATAATGACCATACGAGCTAAATGTCTTCTACACTCATCAGGATCATACTTAGTATACCCCCTCAAAGTTGCACCCCCACTCATTGGACTTTTTTTGCATTGCTCTTCTAAGTGTACCTTTAATTGTGAGGTGTCATGTTTCCTATAGTGACACCCATAAATTTTTCCATAATGGTTACACTTGACTTGGGGGTTACTTGGGTCACCACCCTCTAGTTTGGTGAAATGACCCCAAACTATTGAAGCAGGTTTATTGCTGGGCTTAGGGGCGGGGCAAGGTGTCGTAGGGGTAGGGGTATGTGTAGGGGTATGAGTAGGAGGTGTAGCGGTAGGAGTAGGGGTGCCCTTGGCCTGGAAAGGAGAGCTCGCACTAGAATCTGCTGGCATATCCATGAACTAAAGCAAACAATAAATCTGAATTAATAGAAAACATAGCAACCAAACATCAAACAATTTTTTTTTTTAAACCAACAAACATTCAGCAATTAACAGTGCAAGCCAACTAATCTTTGAAACCCCTAAATTAATTTAGGGGTTTCAAAGATTAATTTTTGGACAATTATAACCAATAACATCGTGACCTAATCAATTTCTTTTATTAAAAATCTGTTTAATTTCTTTCAAGTAACCAATAGACTAACAAGCTTTTTTGAAGATGCTGAAAAAAGATACATGTGTTTTTTTAATGAAAAAAATGTGAGCCATTTTTTAATGAAAATTATTCCCTTGCAAGTCTTTGGACCACATAAATGGACTTGTCCCTGGTTGTTATAGTTTGGTGACTTGTCTATGAATGTACAAGATTTTCTTCTTACAACATTCACATCAATAAACTAATTTGGCCAGCCTAGAGAAAAGTCACCAAAATAAAATAAAATAAAATAATAATAATAAAATGAAAACATATAGACCTAGTCAAAACAATTTTATTGTATCGGTGGTTGCTTGACTTGTATTATGGCTTTAATTATAGTTGAAAATTTATATTAATTGCCTAGCTTGTGTTTTTATAAAGCTCATTTGTCATATCCCAAATACATTCATAGACAAGTCAACTAATCTTTGAAACCCCTAAATTAATTTAGGGTTTCGGATTGGAGCCCTAAATTAATTTAGGGTTCCAATCCGAATTTTATAAACACAAATTAACTCATCATTCACACACATTAGTGACATTACATAATGCAAACAAAAAAATTCCTCAAAAACACACGGAAGAGACATTCAACACTAGACAGATTCATCAACGATCAACCATCAAAAATTTAAACCACATGCACAATCAACTCTCCACATCACACAATTCACAAAATCCCATCCTCCATCTCCGGTTAAACACATCCTTCCTCCAATCTCCATTCCATAACATAAATCACAAAAAAATTAAATTTTAAATTTAGTGTTTCTTACCTTCGGTGATAGAGATGAAGAACGAGTCACTGGTTACGGTCAGTGATGGCGACGGCGACTGCACACAGGGACGACGGTGATGGATTCACAGAGAGAGAGACCGAGAGTTGAGAGAGAGAGATAGAGGATTCTGGAAGCTGGGGCCAAAGAGCTCGTGCTGGGGGGTTCCGGGGGGGGGGGGTTGGGGTAATTAATCCCAGGCATGAAACGACGCCGTTTCATGCATGGGAGGGTTAATAAAATTAAACCCAGGCATGAAACGGCGCCGTTTCATGCCTGGGTTATTTTTTTTTAAAATATATATGTAATTATATAATTATATTATATAATATATATATATATATACTAACCCGGGGCGGGGCAGGGTAAATCCAGGGCGGGGGACACCCCTATCCCAACCCCGTCCCCGGGGTTGGTGGCAGATGCGAGCGGGTGACCCCGCCCCCCGCATCTGCCGGACGGGGTGAGCCGCCCCGCCACACGGGGGTGGAGCGGAAACTGGGCGAGGCAGCGGGGGCGGGGCCCCGCTGCCCACCCCTAATTTAGATGGTCGGCCTGCACGCTGATCCTTTCTCTTTCTCTTTCTCTTTCTCTTTCTCTTTCTTTTTCTTTTCTTTTCTTTTTTTCTTTTTCGAAGAGACTGATCCTTTCATGTATGGCTTTATTAATTGCCGTTATGTTTTTTTTTTCTACATTCTATGCAGAGTACGCATATATGGTACAATTTTGTTAGCATGCCCAATGCATGCATGGCATATTGATTCTAAATATTCCCATAATATATGGCTTTAGAATATAGATAACTGCATGATCAGTTCAAAAATAACATGATCTTGCTAGGACACGTGTATTATCACTACAAGAAGTGTGACTTTTCCTAGCCATTATTTTCACTGGGAAAAGTCCTATATTTTGCTGCCATTGACTTTTCCCAGCGATTTATAAATCGCTGCATGTTCGCTAGTATTATCACTTCACTGCTGATCTACCCCAACGGAAGCCAATAATTCCAAATAAAACACTGCAAATACACATCCAGACTAGATTTATAAAGTTGGAATCCAGAACATAATATAAAAGAGCATTTCATTCAAGCATAAAGTGAAATTTAGAAAGGGAAAAAAAAAAAAGAATAGATAAGCATACTGAGTGATGAGAAGGACATCAACTTCCAGCTGAACACCTAATTGAAAAGAAGATAAATTCTACCTTTGGCTGCTAAAGATTTCTAAGAGTTCATAAAGGTAAATTGTTTTAGTAAAAAATGAAACAATAAGTCAACAATCTGAGCCTAACTAAACACTGTTTCTGTGATGGATCCACCCAAATTCATAACACCTCTGTCTACAACTCAAGAATTATTATTTTATATTTATTTTATTTTCCTCAGTTTTAACCATAGTAATCAAAGCATACTGCCAAAAGAGCCACAAAACCAACAACTTCTACAAGCATTGGCTTACTCTTAAGGAAAAATTATTTACTTTAAGCTGATTCTAAAGCAAAATACTCCCCTCTAATAAGAAAATTCAAGCACACTCTGATTTCTTTCAAAAATAGAGAAGCAAAACCAGTACCTAAAGCAGCCCCTGCTTTTATTAGCCAAAATTCAGGTTTCCAGTGTAGTGCTATTCCAATAATAGTCAAATTAATCAAAGTTTCTTTGCACCACAAGATACTGCTATTACTTTTAGCCCAAAAGAATTAAGGCAGTTCATCGAACAACAACAATAAGAGAAATAATTATACCTCTCGGTTTGGCCCAAAAGAAACTCAGTTGCTTATCAAGTGCCTTGAGTTATTTGAAGAAATTAGATAAATATTTGAACAAAGTGGACTCAGAAGAAATTACAGAGGGGTTAAAAATTAAGTGCAACATTATTTTTTCCAATCCAATCTTCCATATACCTGTTAGAGGAATAAATATTAATGGAGAAACAATGTTAGCTAAGGAACTTATGCCAGAAATACGTTTGTATAGCTCATGAGAAACAGTTAGAGCAAGGCACTTACGTTTGTACAGCTCATGAAGAGACTGATGGAAAGCAACTTCTTGGTATGACTACTCCATTACTGGTTGACAAATTAAGTGAGGTTCACATTGATTCTACTCCTTAGCCTGACATTAAGTGAATACAAAACTGGTTTACAAAGTTATGTGAAAATAGATGTAGCAGCAGACAAAAAGCTAATGAAAAAAAGAAAAGAATCATAAAAGGAAGAAAAATATATCTATACCCAAACAAAACTTTCCTTGCACACTTCATGCATTCAATCCCTCCCCGATCCAAGAAAGTAAAGTAACTGTTAGTTTGTCTAATTTTTTTATGAAAGACATTCACCACACTGACCACATGATTGTTGGTAGACTAAGGCAGAAATGTGGTCCTTGTGTGCCCAGCGTAGAAAATAAAGCATTATACTGCCAACATACCGTCGGGTGTTTTCCTAATATAATCAACACTGATCTATCACATAAAGACACTTGTACAAGCATAATATGAAAGTAGTCCCCATGTGCTGGTGAGATCATAAAATTAGAACCAAGATTGTGAAAGATAAAGCATAATACAAAAATCATAAGCACTTCTTTAAATATGGTACATTCAGAAAGATGGTCAAAATACTTCCACAATGGTCATTTACCTGCAATGTGGAACCATGGATCCATGTTAAAGCGTAAACAGAAGCTAATAACTACCACGTCACACCAAAACAGCTAGATGCAAACCCAGATTACCCCTTCATTCTCATGCAAAAGTCGATTCCATTACATTTCACAATTACTTAAATGCAATAGACTATCTCTAAGGATGACAAATAATAATTTCATAATCTATAATAGTGCCAATAACACTTATGGCATAGACCATGATAATTGATACAATAAGCAAGGAAGCTCTTATTATCTTTTAATGGGGCTCTATAATTTAAAAGGCAAACAAGCTTGTTCAAAGGCAACGAAAGCCTCAGGCTTCAAGTTAGTGGCCTACTTTTTCCAAACATGATCTAAAATAGCTACAAGAAAAGTAAAGGGAAAAGAGTAAAAAAAATAAAAATAAAACAGGATAAAGTGAGAAAGGGATACCATTAAAGTCAGTACCTTCTTAAGAACATTTTAAAAACAACAAAAGTAAGAATGTTCCCATTTTTGGGCAAAAGCAAGAACTTTAAGCCTGTGAGCTGCCAAACACAAGCTAGTAATTTAAGTTAAAGTCCAATGTACAGGCAACCAATTAACTAACTAACTAACAAACTAAGTACTATATATTAAAAAAATGCAAGCATTAAAAACAGTTCATAGGAGCTTGTCCCAAATGTAGGGTATGCCATTCAGTTCAGCAGCAAGCAACTTGATGGTATGCTAGCCTAATCCGCGACCAACTTCACATGCTTACATTTGGAATCAAGTCTAAGCTTTGGAACTACTTAGTTTAAGCCTTAAAATCAAATTGAAACCTGAACACTAACATTACCGGACATTAACCAACATAGAGATTCAAACCTATGAGTGTTTACAAAGTGTCTTACACAAAAAATAAAAGCATATAAATCTCTTAAACCAAAAATCAAAGCATTTTAAAAGTGATATTGAATCTCAAATAAACAAAAAATAGTTTAAACTGGTTGCGTAGAAGATATTCTCAAGGAAAAAGAATCAGTTTTTGTAGTAACTTATACATGGGATCCCAAAATAGGTATCCATCATATGTTTCAATCTTCAAATCGAACAGATATAAATATATATATATATATATATATATATATATTCTAGCAAAACATGAAAAAAAAATTAGAAGAAAAGAAGAATCGAAACTCACAAGGGAGTGGCAGAGCAGTAGCAAACCGCGTGGGGGCCGTGGGTTGCGAACAGAGCAAGGGAGAGAGGGAGGGCCTCGAGTAGCTGGGTTAGGCATGGAGGAGAAGGGGGCTCCGACGGAGGACTGGTGATGGCGTCGAGGTGTGAGTGGTGGCGAACGGCGTCCCTAGCGACGGCAAAATAGAGAAATTCGAGAGAGACAGAGGTCGAGGCCAGATTCGGGGAAAAGGATATTTCTACTACGGGGGCTGGGGGAGAAGGAGGGGGTGGACGTCGAGGTGAGGTGGCAGTGGCGTGGTGGGGTTGCTGGCGACGGGCTGTGCACGGTGGCGTGGGTTTAAGGAGGAGAGGGTGGGGGAGGCCGAGCGGGGGAGGGAAAGAAATGAGGTGAAATCGTAAAGCGGGTGGTTTAAATTTGATTAAACATTTCCGGCACTTTTTTTTCGCCGTTAATAACTTTTCATTTACAGAAAATGCTATTACGGCGACAATATTGGCCACAAATTGTATCAGAGAAATCGACGAAAATTTTTGTCGTAGACAAAACTTTTTGCGACGACACTAAATCGCCGCAAAACATCTAAAAGTAATTTCTGCTCCAAAATTCCAGTTGGTTTTGCTCTCGGCGACTTAGAAATCGCCGAAAATTCTCTCCATTTATGGTATTTCTTTTGCAACGATATTAAAATTGTTGAAAAATGTTTGAATTTCTGAAAGGTATTCCAACCCTTTTTATTCGCTGCAAAACTAGCTATTGTGGCGATTTTACAATTCGCCGAATGAAAGCAACGCTACAGTTACAAATATTATTTGTGGGGACACTAACGCTCCGCAAAAGATCAAATTGTCGCCGCAATTAAGTAAACAGTAATTTCGGCATCAGTTTTTTTACCTTGCTTTGGATTTCTGCGACGACACAAAAATTACCGCAAATAAGGGTTAATTGCAGCGATTTGTTTCCCGGTGATCATAAAATCGTTGGAAAGTGCCTTATTTTTTGTAGTGTATTTTTTAAAAGCAATATTATAGAATCAGGCCAAGATGCAGATAGCATATGATGATTCGCTCTTGTCATAATTGGTTTGTTTATCATTTCACAGGCTTAAGGTCCCAAGTTTTGATAATTGTATATAGTTCTTCTTGATAACTCCATATAGATCAACCAAGGGAGTAATACTTTTTGGATAAGAGCTGGTTTAAATTTTAGTTCTATAGTTCCTTCCAATTTATAACCATGCGTTGCTACCTAGCTATGGGTTTCATTTTTGAAAATAAACTAGACTAGACATGTTTAATACTAAAACCCCATCCAAAAAACTACTAGTGTTAATTAATTTTCAGATTGTCAAAGCATCCATGTAACACTGGATCCGTAACTGGTGCCGGTTTAAAGGACATATTTGCCGGATCAACTAGTTTCGGACAAACTTCGGCCGGTTGATTAGGTATGTTTTGGTGTTGAATTCATCCTATATAACTAGTTCTGGTGTCAGGTGGTAGTTTAGTGTGAGAAATGTGTCTGAGTTTTTGGATTTGGCACACATCCATAAAGATATTACACAAAAGTGATTTCACAAACTAGTTTGGCTTCATCAAGTAGTCCGTTAGATCTACTTTATAATAAAAATAACTTTACAATCTGACGAACTACATTATGTCACATTAGTTTATATGATTAATCCATTAGTGACTAAAATATTTTCTTTTTATTATTTTTTTTTATGTAGGCTTATTGAAGATGGTGATCTCAAATATAAAACCGCACTAATTAAAATAAATAATTTTTTAAGAAAATAAAATTTTTAAATATATCACATCAACTATTATATTTGCAAGTACTCTCTTAGCTTTTAGGAAAAATCTACTGCTAGGCCAGTTGACCATTCCAAGTTCCAACACCACACACCGTGATGTGAACTCGATCTGGTCGCCACGTTATGATTTTCATCTTCTAGAAACCCATCGTCCTCCCTCTCTCACTTCCGTCCCATCCTCCTAACCCTCGAACCCTCTCTCTCTCTCTCTCTCTCTCTCTCTCTCTCTCTGTGTGTGCCACAAAGTCCCGTGCTCCTTACTCTCCCTCTGTAATCCTCTTTACTCCACTCTCTCCCCATCTTGCAAGACTCGAGTTGACGTCGAAGACATACTGTGCATGCATCCAGATCTATGTCCAGCTTATCCCCTATGTTGTAGTATGTTTCTGGCCGAACCCTTTTCTTTGGTTCCCCAATATAGTGACGGGGTCTGGCTTGATTTTTTTAAACACTAAGCAGAAGAGAGAGATTTCTTGTATACCCTACTGTTGTGTTTATATTTTTGTATGGAGGTTGTTTACTTTTAATTGTTGGTCAAATATTTGAATTTTTTTTGTGCCCATCAACTATTTGAAGGAATTACTAAGTCAAATGGACATTGTGTGTGTCCATATTTGTGCCCATCCATGTGGGTTTCATGCATTGTGTGTCCATGTTTGTGCCAATCTTGTTGTGTTCTGTTTGGAAACCCTAGGAGCAATTCAAAATACATTCAGCACTTTTTACAAGTGTTTATTCCTATGAGACTCATGGTGGTGTTTTGTTATTAGCAGCGATATTAAACAAAGAAAGAATTAGAGAAAACAAGTTGGAATCAATTAGTGTATGGCTCAGAGTAATCGTTCTTACAGCCTTTAAATGAACTATCACCTAGTTTAGAGACTGTTATGCGTATGAGGAGCTTGCTGGTGTTGAAATAAGTTGAATGATGGTATGTGTATGAGGACCTCTAGAATTCTTTGTGGTTAGAATGGTAGCTGTGAATGGCTACTTTCTCATATTGTTTGGAGATATCCACAAGAATAGAAGTTGATACTATTTTTGAAGTAGAAAACGTCAATGAAAACTTGAAGCAAAATTATTTTAGGCTATGGATAGTAATTAACCATAATTGGGCTCTTGTGTCAGTTAGTTTTAAGTAATGGGTAGGATTATTGAAAGCGACAACTTTATAGGCATCAGTATATCAAAATGGCTGATATTTCTTGCACATAAACTCCTGTTGATTTTCCATACATTCATTTTCTTATCCTAAAAAAAATTTGTAGTTCCTTTTTGTCCATGTAGGCTGTCACGTTGCATTTGGATTTTCATGTGAACAAAAGAATCTATTCTGATTATGAGCATCTTATTATACTTTTAGATGCCCTATTTCATATCTACAAGATGCAATAGATGACCCATCTTTATCACTACATGTTTTAATTCCCCACTACAGGTCAATAGGCATTGCCAATAAGGTTTGTGGGAACTTTTCTTTGCCAGCTTTGATCTTTTCTACTTGCTACTTCACATTTGATGTACTCATACTTACACGAAAGGGCCGAAAGCCATGTAATATGCCAAACACCTTTTGATATGTTAACCCAACTTGTTGATGTAGACCTCAAACTATGCAATTATTCTAATTTAGATCACCTTTGGTATTGAGTCAATCATCATCATGTGTAGTTGATGCGTTTCAAATGGAATCGCCAATTTGTTGATGTGGTTTGAATGCACCATTAAAGACTCCCCAAACTAACAAAAATTCCGGAAGGGAATGTTATGCTTGCCCAAAGTATAACACGGTAAAACAAATTTTTTTAATTGTATAATTTTGTATTGTTTTTGAATTTTTCATATTTCACATTTGAAAATTTTGAATTATACACAGGGAGAAGTAAGATATGAATTCCTCATATGGGAAAATATACTTCGATTGGCAGAGGAGAGAATTCTGACAAGAGTCTGGTTTTGTCAGTAAAATTTCAACAATCTTTCATTTGAAAATCAAGATTCTCAAACCCCCCCTCCTGCCTCAACAAGTGCATTGAAATTCTTGTTCATTCGAATACCTAATTTGTCAGTCAAATCGAGCATCCTTTGATTGTATTCATCTAAGCACTTGTGAGATCTAAAAGATCTAGACTTTTATGGGTTGACAGTACTATGATTGTAAGCAATCCCAACAGTGGTCAAAACCCATACCCCATTCACCAAGTGAGCATTTACCTTGTCTTAGAATTTGTTTTGGCTAGGATGGTACTTTCCGCCACCTACATACTCAATTGTTACATACTTTGTACTCCCATCTGCTTCTCTCTTTGTCCTTTGTGTGATAACATCAAAACCCTGTTGCTTGACATATCATTCGTAATAGGCCAAAAGCTCTTTGTCAATGGTAAACTCCATACCATATTTTGGCTCCTCAACTCGTTTATCATCATCTGATACTTCATGAGTCCCCTTGGCCTCCACCTCTTTATTTACATCTGATGAAATTTCTAAAAATGCAAATGTATGGTTGGGATTAACATTTATATTATATACACTTGGTGTTTAGTCATCGGCTTAAAAGTGTAATACCATTAGTCATATGAAAACTTTAATCAGTTGTGCGTGATATACCTCCAATTTTCTTTTCACTTTCAGTACTAAATGGCATAGTTGATGATTCAATTGCTAGTTGGGGGGGGGGTCTTTTCAGATCTTCTCAACTCCTCCTGATTACTTGATGAAGGGTCTGGCATAGTTGGTTCAAAAGGTGACATCGAGGGAGGCTACACATAGGCACGATGCTAGAACAACTCAAATGCACATCCAAATATCAATAATAACATGTAGTATGGATTTTTGGGACCATAATATCCCTATAATACACAAATAAATAACACATCAACTATATGGAAATATCATACATAACGACATTTTCAAATGACTAATGTGTATCATACCTTGAGTTGGTAAAATCGATATACAAGGCTTGGGTGTTTCATCTTCCTTCTTGTTTCTCACGTTATTTCAACTGAGTTTTGAGAACAAAATTACTAAACAGGAAGGCATAAATTATTTCACACATAAAAAGATTATATATTAAAAGGCTATGTCCTACTTCAGACATTTTAAAGTCAGCAGGTCTTTCGAGCATGATCTTAATGCAAGCCAGTTGCTTTAGGCTTCGTTTGGATGCTGGGAGCAGCTTAGCTCTGCTCATTTTTAGGCTACCTTAAACATCCAAACACAATTTTATCCACAAATGAGTGCAGTTCAATTTATAACTCATTCGGGTCCCATAATTGACAAACACACCTTACTTTTTCTTTCCTTTTTCATCAACTGGACCCCGCAACCTGTAACTCACTATTTGCACTGAAAATGATGGCTGCAAGTGCAACCACGTGTTGTACATTTTTTCATGGTTGCAAGTGCAACTTGTACGATGGCTTTTTTTCTTTACAGGTTTGGTGTGCAGTGACAAGAGAATGTTAGGTGAACAGTGGTTTTTAATGGCGGGACTTACAATCTTTTCAACTTCTTATAAATACATCTAAACTCATCTTAACATCCAAACATATTTAAATTCATATTAGGTGGATCCCACAAAACTAACTCCACCATCTCAACTTACTACTATTCATAAAAAACTCAACTCAACTCAACTCAACTAAACGGCAAATGCAGCCTTAGTGAAATGCTGGAATGTAATTAAAAGAAGTTATTGATGGTTTGTTTGAAGGGGATTGCTAACGTACTCTGGTTAGATCCTTCTTTTCTATTTCATTCAATTTTGCTAAAATCTACCTTGATTTAGTTTTTTAAATTATAAATTTTTTCTTGGATGTGGATGCAATTACAAATTAATGCTTTACTACCAGTTAGCCAATGAAATTGTTCCTGCTCACGTAGAAGACATCAGACCAATTCAAAATGAATATTACTATCAGTGATTGCGTGGCTATTGCTCACTCAACGACAGTAAATATCATTTCTCATATTAGGATGTCCTCTCATTTTGACCATTCATATATTTATTTATTTTTTAATTACTAATTAAGAAGTGACTATTAATATATTGATATTTTTTTATTTTTTAAAAATATTTAAAGATATTAAATAAATATGAAAAAACAAAAAATTTGAATTTTACTTAAAGGTAATGATATCCTTGCAATCGGTTCACTATTCATTTACTACTTATACTATATTTGAAATTTTTTATTTTTTTTTATCATTTTCTTTTAAATATTTTTTTAACATCCTTAATCAATAAGAAAAAATTAAAAAAAATCTATAATTTTACTAATAGTCACTTCTTTAACCATTAAGTAAAATCAAATATTAATAAAAAAATAAAATAATAAATAAATAGTATGAAGTAGTAATCTTACCATTTTCTTTTGGCCAGTGCTAGGGAGCTCGATTTGGGCTCCCCTTTTTGTTGCCCGATTGGGCATTTTATTTTAGTTTTTAGTTTTTTTTTTACTTAGTGTTTAAGAAAATCTTATTTAATAATATTGTGAATTTTTTTTTTTAAAAATATTTTAAAGTGTTCAAAAAATGATGTGAAAAAAAAAACCCAAAATTCTTTAAAATTTATTTTTTTCACATTATTTTTTTAACACTTTATTTTAAAAAAATAAAAAAATTCACAATATTATTAAATAATATTTTCTTAAACACTAAGTAAAAAAGAAAACTATAAACAAATTTAAATACCCAATCGGACAAAACAAACGGTTGCTCCCTATCATTTTTCTTTTCCTTTACCTAAACCACACGCCCCGCCGTCACGGGCACAACCTAGCATCACTCATTCAAAATACATTTCTTGCACTTTATTACAAACCAATCCCATCGAGAGCTACCACATTTGACTATAGAGTAATGTTTTGAAATTCATACCATATCGACTAGTACGACCGAAATATTTCATTTTTATGGTGTAGCTGGTACAAAGAAGTGTATAGTTTCGTACCGGTCAAAATTTCGACTTGTACCGGCCGATATTTCGGCCTTTACTTTCTTTTCTTTTCTTTTTTCCAAACTGCAAGCTCATTTTTACCCCCAATTCAGATTATTTATAATTTATATATATATATGTAAAGGATGTATCTCGCTTCCAATCTGTAACCGCGAACTTGCACAAGGATCCAAAAGTGGTTGGCGTTGTTCCGCCTAGAAAAACTCTGATGCTTAAGTTAATAGGAATCTCGAAAGATCTTAGCAATAAGAAAAATAATCCAATCCCCCACTACTGAGGGTTACCTGGTATATATAGACTCTGGCGTCATGTAGAGTTTTTCGGTGCAGTTCATATTTGACATGGTCTTGTATTTGCATGAGATCCTAACTGAACGAATCGTGTATCTGCATGAGATCCCCATCCTCCTGTAAGACGTGGTACATGGGTGTTTGATTTTGTTGGGCTTTTGGCTTTCTAGTTTCTTTTACTTAACCAGGGGCCTCTTATGCTGAGCTCTTAACAAATACAAGCCCTCCAGCTACCCTGTTAATTCTCTTCGCCTCGTGGCATAAGAAATTAATTGTTGATTAATCTTGTGGTTTTATAAATATTTATGGACCCTGCAATGGGTCCTCCGTCGTGGGCTTGCGCGGTGTATTTGGCGCGTAGGATGGCATATGGTTTGTCATCACAGGCCCAACATGCTTATGTATTGCCAGGTTCCCGCCGACCTTTCACTTTCTTCCTCCTACAACGTTTCACTCCCCCCCCCCCTTTTTATTGCGGTTACCCCTATGGTTCTTGCTGACGTGGCAAAAGGAGAGGGAGTTTTCATGTAACGGTTGCTTTTTGCTCTTAGTGTCAGATCATGATGCCCATGGCTATTAACGTTCCGCCTTCTTTTCTTTTAAATAAGCCTTCTCTTTTTTCTTTCATTTTTTCCTCTTTGCTTATTCTCTTTCTTGCTTTTGTGCTCCCTTTCTTGTTTTTGTACTTTGTCCATCCCTTCTTCTTCGTTCTCTTGCACTCTCTCCTCGAGTTTCAATGGCTGACCAAGGTGATACTTCTGCACCACCACCTTTCTTTGTCCCGACAGGCACGATTTTTGAAGGATACAGGTGGCGAAACATCTTCCCGATATTCAGGAAGAGTGCGGCGTCCCTACGGAAGCAGTGATAGAGGTTCCCTCGTCAGGTGTTGTGACAACGAGGGCTTTGCAGGCAAGACTGCTCGGGAGTTTTTAGCTTTTTATTATTTGCGATCCAACAAGGGTAATATTGCTAGTTTCCGTAGGAGGGATCGGTCGCCAACTTTGGCCCGTTTTGAGGGTCTCCATTCCAATGCTAAGACTTGGCATACTAAATTTTTCTTTTTTTCTGGTTCAGGTTGGGACTTTCCTGCCGATGAGGCCCTTATTCGAGATTTTCCTATTAGGGCGATCTGGCACCCTATTCCTGATGAGAAAACTATGTGGTCATCCATGCCGCCTCTGTTGCATCGGGAACTGTCCTGAATTGAGATTGTCCGTTCTTGGGCCGATGCCCATTATGATGAATTGTGGATAGGCCTTTTGTTGACGCCTGCCCACATAGATCATTTTCTTGTTTCCCCCAGTGGCTCCCACGTTCAGGGGCGTCAGTTTATGGTTACGAATTTAATTCCCGCTCCTATACAGGAACCTTCTGAGAAGACTAAATCTTCTGAGGGAAATAAGGAAGGTAACCATTCTGAGCAGGACAAGGTAGAAAAGAAGAAGAAGAAATTTGAGAGGGAGGAAGGTGAGGAGAGAAGGGAGGTAAGATGCAAGAAGAAAAATGATGATACGAGCCAAAGAAAAAGGGCTCGCCCTGAAGTCTCCTCTCACTCATCACCTCCTCGAAAGAAAACCATGGCGGCTTCGGAGGGCCTAAGGGCCCAGACACCTGTGCTTTCGAAAATTCTGGCGCCATCGGAGGGTGCTCAGATGCATACACCTACTCGGCAGCAGGAGGAAATTGCTGTCGCTTCGGGGGCCGACCAGATTCAACTCCCCACCTCGCTAGTTGTTGCTGCTCTTCCATCACCCCACGACTCCTCTGTGAGATCGCAGTCTTTCAGTCTGCTAGACGTTGAGAGTTTGGCCAGCATGGCCCTTTTTTATCTAACCGCTACTTTTTAGGTTGAGCCCCCCTCACAAGCATGTCTCCTAGCGACCCTTCCTATCTCTGAGTTTCCTGTTGTGGAAGGCCGGGTAAGGGGGTGAGCTGGATGCCGAAGTTGCAACCGCCCTAAACCTAGATGATATTATAGGTTCAAGGGCTCGTGAAGACTCAGGTGCTTGTGAGGCGGAGCGGGCTGTTGCTGTTGATCATGTGCCTCCCCGCCCTGAAGCCGCCTGTGCTGAGATGGGAGTCGCACAGGTTCCCCCAGAGACCTCGCCTGCCACTGTCTCTTGGGGAAGTACCCCTGCACTGGCTGGGAGCGGCGAGGGTCCTTCTATCCCTTCCCATTGTTACCCATCTCTTGAGGAGGGTATAGACTCTTTTCATGAAGGGAAAAATGGGAACCCTTCATATGGAGAGGTTCGCCTGGTGGAGGATGATTTAGCTCACCCCCAGTCCCCCATCCCAACTATTTGTCTTAAGAGTTCGCCAGAGAGGGGGGCGGACTCAAACTTAAGGCTTACGTTAGTCCCCTTGGTAGAGTTTGGTCTTGATGCTAGCGGTGAGGCCTCTTCTTCCTCTACAAATGCACAAACTGAAGCTATTGTTCAAATGACCAATCATTTGAAAGATTGGTTTTCCAAGGTACCGCATGGTGTGTTTCTCTTCTCTTTATCTCCCTCTTTTTTCTATTACCAAGTCGTTTTTACTTGGTTCGTTTTACTTGTTCTTGTAGGGAATCAATGACCTGGCGGCGTGGATCGTGACGGATCGCGCTTGTCTAGAAGAAGAGGTCCTAGAGCAGCGGAAGGCTTATGAAGCCGTCGAGCGTTCTGCCAAGAGGTGGCAAGTGGACAGGGCTGAATCGGAAGCCCTGTCGGAGAGGGTGAAAGAGCTCGAAGTTTTGTTGGAGCAGCCAGAAGGTTATTCTCATTCGCTCCAAGGAGACTTGGAGATTCACGAGGTGGAAATTCTTCAACTTCATGAATATGCTCGCCTTGTACAAGCGGCGAAGGATAGAGATGACCACGTCTTACAGCTTCTTCAATCCGAGAGGGATTTGACGAGGTCCCAACTTTCTGAGGCTCATAAACATTCTGAAGTCGAGGTGTCACACCGTAAGTCTGAGCTTCTTGCTTGCAGTCAGGATTGCGACTCAGCTTGCCAGGAGTTGGCTGGCGCGCAGAAGCAAACTCAGGAGTTATCCCATCAGTTGGCTGCTGCAGGGGAGAAGGCTCATCTTGCCATCCTCGATCTTTCGAAGGCTCGGGGGGATCAGTAGGAGCTTGAAGAACGCCATAATAAATATAAACAAGATCGCAAAGATCTGGATGAGGAGCTCAAGAAGGCGATGCTACTTGCAATGGCCAAGGAGGAGCATTTGGTCAAGAAAAGAAGTGAGCTTATTACCGCCTGTGCTGAAATTGATCGCATGCGTGATCAATTAGCTTGCGTTCCTGATACTAGGAATCGCGCCTTTGGTTACGGTTATGGCGCTGGCATCTTAAGACACAGGTCTCGCCTTTTGATTAATCCCGCCATGGATCTTGTAAATTTGGACAGGGAATTATTTCTCCCTGAGGAAAATAACCTTCGTCGGGCTGACATATTTGGGCAGAAAGAGATGCCTGATGTTTTCATAGGAGTTCCCCCCTTATTGCCTCCTGATGATGCTTCGTAGCCCCCTGGCCCCTTTGTTCTTCTTTGTATATATATTTTTTTTCTTTGATGTATTGTTTCCTCTTGGTAAGGGATTTTTTACTCACTTAAAAACTTGTTATGATGCTCATTTGCTAAATGCCTTGCCGTCTGTCTTGAACTTTTCAATTTTGCTTTTGGCTACTGGAGTTTTGAATGTTAGGGTTAATGGTTTGGTGACCTCCGCACCCTTTTTTACTTGCCACCACAAGCTGCTAGGGCTTGTTTTTTGTGTTTAAGGGGTTGCATGGTCTGATGATCTCCGCGCCCTTTTCTACTTGGCACCACAAGCTACTAAGGCCTGTCTTTGGTGTTTAAGGGATTGCGTGGTCTGATGACCTTCGCGCCCTTTTTTACTTGGCACCACAAGTGGCTAAGGCTTGTCCTTGGTGTTTAAGGGGTTGCGTGGTCTGATGACCTCCACGCCCTTTTTTACTTGGCACTACAAGCTACTAAGGCTTGTCTTTGGTGTTTAAGGGGTGGCATGGTCTGATGACCTCTGCACCCTTTTTTACTTGGCACCACAAGCTACTAAGGCTTGTCTTTGGTGTTTAAAGGGTGGCGTGGTCTGATGACCTCCACGCCCTTTCTTACTTGGCACCACAAGTTGCTAAGGTTTGTTTTTGGTGTTTAAGGGGTGGCGTGGTCTAATGATCTCCGCGCCCTTTTTTACTTGGCACCACAAGCTGCTAAGGCTTGTCTTTTGTGTTTAAGGACTTGCGTGGTTTGATGACCTCTGCACCCTTTTTTACTTGGCACCATAAGCTACTAAGGCTTGTCTTTGGTATTTAAGGGGTGGCGTGGTCTGATGACCTCCGTGCCCTTTTTTACTTGATACGATGCTTCCCATTTGCTAAGGATCTACTATCAAAAGGAACAGCAACAAATTATGAGCAATCTTAGGGTAGTTGAAATACTACCACATTCATGAGCATAGGCATAATAATCCAAATACGGACAAAATGAATTTTAATAGAGATGAAAGCATTGTAAACGGAAATACTGTAAGAACTACTGATAAAATTTCTTCAAGTACTCTGCGTTCCATGGATGGGGTACTTCCTCGCCCTGGCTGTCCTTTAGTCGGTATGATCCGGGCCTGTTATTGGCTATTACTAGGTAGGGTACTTCCCATCGAGGCCCCATTTTTCCCTCGCCTTGGGTAGTCACCCCGCATTTCTTCAAGACTAGGTCTCCTACTTTGAAAGTCCTAGGCCTAACCCTTTTGTTGAAATCCTGCTTGGCTTTGGCCTCTTCCTGTAATACCCTTGCTTCCACCATCTCCCTTTCTTCTTCTATCAAATCGAGGTATTCTTCTATCTTTTTATCGTTCTAGGGGGTTGAGAAAGAGCTTGTTCTATAAGTTGAGAGCCCTACTTCTACTAGAGCTACTGCCTCGCAACCATAAGCTAATGTGAATGGGGATTCTCCTGTTGGAGTTTTTGCTGATGTTCTGTATGCCCAGAGCACCCCAGGCAACTCCTCTGCCCACTCGCCCCTTTTGTCGGCGACCTTTTTCTTTAGGATTGAGAGTAACGCTTTATTTATAGCTTTTGCTTGTCCGTTTTCCTGAGGATGTCTTGGTGAGGAGTACTTTACTTTAATCTTTAATTTCGTACACCATTCCCTGAAATGATCGGAGTCAAACTAGCGCCCGTTGTCCGCTACTATGCCTCTGAGGGACTCCAAACCTGCAAACAACGTTTTTCCATAGGAACTTTGTAATAGTCTTGCTATTTACGGACGCCAACAGTTCTGCCTCCGCTCATTTCGTGAAATAATCCATAGCTACGATCATGAATTTTACCCCATCTCTTCTTGGCGGGAAAGGTCCAACTAGGTCCACGCCCCATTGGGCAAAAGGTCAGGGCGCGGTCATGGATGTTAGCCCTTCAGGAGGGACGTGATGCATCGGTGCATACACCTGACACTCGGCGCACTTCCTACTGTATTCTTGGGCATCCCTTAATGTGTTGGTCCAGTAATATCCTGCCCTTACTGCCTTCCTTGTCAAAGATTTTCCACCTAAATGGTTCCCACATATTCCCTCATGTATTTCGGCTAAGATATATTGAGCTTCTTGCGGGGAAATACATCGTAGTAATGGGGTGGAAAAGCCCCTTTTATAAAGGATTCTGTTGATGAGTAGGAACCTCGTCGCCTTCCTTCTTATTTTTCTTGCCTCCTATTTCGTTTATGGTAGCTTTCCCTCATCAAGGTACTTAACTACTTCGCTTGCCCACTCGGGGATGCTAGTGCCCAAGGTGCCTACTTCGGCCCCAATGGCTGGGCCTTCGATGACTCTTCATTCAACTTGCCATGGGATAGGTGTTTCTTCCATGCCTGATGTCGTCCGTGCCAACCTGTTCGCCACTTCATTTTCTGCCATTGGGATCTGAATTATACTGAAATACGAGAGGAGGTCTCACGCTTCCCAGACACGCTCCAGATATTCTTTTAATTTTTCCCCTTTTGTGGCGTATAGGCCTAAAACTTGATTCACCAATATTTGTGAATCCGATCTGACCTTTATCTCGGTTACCCCTATCTTGGTGGCTATAGAAAGCCCTGCCACGAGCGCTTCATATTCTGTTTCGTTGTTTGTCACCTTGAAGACCAGTGTTGCCAGATAGTACTGCTTTATGCACGGGGTCTATGCTCAAATGGTGTTCAATGACATCATTATCTATGCTTGGCATTTCCTCGTGACTCCATGCGAAAACATCCCTATATTTGATCAATAATTATTTTAATGCTTCCCTGTCCGCCGGCTGCACATGGGTCCCAATGCGTGTGGTAGATCCTGGACAGTCTGGATGTAATGTTACAAGCTCCAATGGCTCGTTAACTTCAACATGCTGTTGGCTATGCTCATCCCTAACTTCCATATCTCCTTGTATCGCCGGTGAGGGAGGAAAAGGAGGTGCTAATGCCTCACCTTGCTTCACTACAACACAAACCTCGCCACGACCTTTTCTTAGTTCTTGCACATAACATTCTCGTGCTAACGCCTGCTCGCCTTGTGACTCCCCTACCCCATTGTCAATTGGAAACTTCATCTTGAGATAGTGCTAACGCCTGCTCGCCTTGTGACTCCCCTACCCCATTGTCAATTGGAAACTTCATCTTGAGATAGTACATGGAAGTCACCGCCCTAAGGTGGTTAAGTGTTGGTCTCCCAAGTATAGCGTTGTACGAAATGGGTGCTTTCACTACCAAGAAATCAGTCATGGTAGTTGCCGTCCGTATCCCTGATCCGGCGGTTACCGGGAGGGTGATAGTCCCTACTGGCAAGATGGTGTCTCCAGAGAAGCCTTTCAACGGTGTTGGGGAGGCCTCAGTCTACTAGCATCGATACCCATTTTTACAAATGCCTCCCAGAATAGTATATTAACTGAGCTTCAATTACCGATTAGTACCCACCTGGTTGTGTAGTTGGCTATCACAAGAGTGATTACCAAGGCATCATCTTATGGATATAATATCCCTTCTCGGTCTGCCTCCCCAAAAGAAATCACCATTCTGTCAACGCCTAGCCTTTGTTGCTTGGAGGCTCTGTCTACCACATAAATCTCTTCGTATCTGGCTTTCTGTGCATGCGCCTTTCGGCTGGATGTGGACGCACTGCCTCTTGCAAACCCTCCTGCTATGGTTCGAATTTCTCCTATGGGCGGCCTGTTCTCGCCTCTTGGGGGCGCCCTGTTTCTATTATTCTTGCGGCTAGGTGCTTGGTGTCGTAGCTCAAGACTCCTACTCCTTCTAGTTTCTTACCTAGTTTCCTGACGTTTTCTTGGTTTTGAACGTTCTGCAATCATTCGTTCTAACTCCCCCGTTCCTGTCATCTCTACCACTCTCTTTTTCATGGTCATACAGTCTTCGGTCCCACTGGACCCAATTTGGTGGTATTTGCAGTAACATTCGCCCGTTTTGGGCTGGTGCCACTCCTCTTTTTCCTTTTCGTCTTCTCGCACACTTAAATTATTATGTATAAGCCTGGGACTGTAATCTAGTCTCTCCTCTTGTCGTTTTTCTTGACGACTTGTATCGATTTTTTTATCAATCTGCCTGCTTCTTTGTTCTGGCCTGCCACTCGCCTTCCTTGGATTCACCAATGCTTGTAGTGTGTCCTTGGCATTGACAAAGTCATCCACTTTATCCATGAAATCCCTGAGAGTGGACAGAGTCTTCTTGGCTAGTTCTACCATGAAGGGACTCTCGGGCCATATCTCGCCCAGGAGGGCGGTAAGGGTGATCTTCTCATCTTGGTCGTCAGTCGTTAAACGTTCTTTGTTGAAGCATGTGAGATAGGTCTTCATCTTCTCCTGTTTAAATGTTAGCAGGTAGGCGGTTGGGCACCTGTGCCTTCTGCTAGGCATGAACTGTGTTAGAAATTGGTTAGCTAGTTCTTCGAAAATGTCTATCGATCTTGGCCTGAGGGTCCCAAACCATCCTTTGCCATTCCTTTTAAATTCAAAGGAAAAGCCCGGCACGCTATCTTGCCGGGAAAACCATGGAGCGTGATATGGGTTTTGAAATTTTCTAGATGGTCCACTGGATCTTTGGACCCATTGTACAAATCTACTTAGGGTACCTTGAATTTTGGCGAGAGGGGCACGACCATAATTCGTTCGCTATATGGCAGGTCTGTTTTGTTTAGCAGGCATTCAATCGAAGAAGGCATATTTCTCTGTTAGCTCCTTCAACTTCGCTATATGGCAGGTCTGTTTTTGTTTAGCAGGCATTCAATCGAAGAAGATCCTCCTATCTTCTTTGCCATCTCTTCATATTTCTCTGTTAGCTCCTTCAACTCGTCATGCATCTTCTCTTTTTCTGTTTGTCCCAGATTTGACTCCATATTAGACAGTTCCTCACCTTCGCCCTGCTCACTATGGGCGGGTACATCGGTATTGCTAGATTCAGCATTCCTCCATCATAGGTCGTCATGCTCCTTCTTCAAGACCTCCATGGCTTCCAATGCTTGCTTCAACTTTTCCTCAGCTGCTACTAGTCGTGCTTTGATAGATGGATCCATTACTCGACTTGCTAATGAACGGGTTACAGTTGGCATGTGAGAACCACGTCAAGAAAAAACACAATCCCACAGACGGCGCCAATGTAAAGGACATGTCTCGCTTCCAATCTGTAACCGCGAACCTGCACAAGGATCGAAAGGTGGTTGGCATTGTTCCACTAGGGAAAACTCCGATGCTTAAGTTAGTAGGAATCTCGAAAGATCTTAGCAATAAGAAAAATAATCCAATCCCCCACTACTGAGAGTTGCCTAGTATATATAGACTCTGGCGTCATGTAGAGTTTTTCGGTGCTGTTCATATTTGAAATGGTCTCGTATCCACATGAGATCCTAACTGAATGAATCGTGTATCTGCATGAGTAGTACATGTTATATTACATGTTATTATACATTAGTAGTACATGTTATTATATTTATACATTAGTAATTTAGTGTTACATGGTAGTAATATTGTAATAGTATGATATTTATATATACTAAACTATTATTACTCAATTTAGTCTATATATACTATATTATATTTATATTATTTTATGATAATTAGCACATGCTAGTATATTATTGAATTTAACTAACCATATAAGATATTATTATATAAAATTTATAGGATTAATACTTTAGTTATTATACATTAGTATTATATGTTATTATTAATTTATAGATTAGTGTTTATCCATTAGTATTACATCTTATTATACATTAGTATTACATGTTATTATGCATTTTAGTGTTTATACATTAGTATTACATGTTATTATATTTATATATTAGTAATTTAGTGTTACATGGTAGTAATATTGTAATAGTATGATATTTACATATACTAAACTATTATTAGTCAATTTAGTCTATATATATTATAGTATAAATATATTATTTTATAATAATTAGCTCATGCCAGTATATTATTGAGTTTAACTAACTATATAAGATATAGTTACATAAAAATTTTATGATTAATATATAGAAAAACACATATTTTTATCAAATATGTAAAATCTTAGAGGTAGAGTCGGAGTCGGAGCTGAAGTCGGAGTCGGATCGAAGCGGGGTCGGAGTCAGTGCACCAACACCTCTGACTCTGACTCTAACTCCAACTCCGACTAGTGAGTCTAAGCGGAGTCGGATTTTTGTTTTTTTACTCTACCCTACTCCAAATCCCAAATTATTAAGGCTACGAAAATGAAATATGGGGGTTGTAAAGAAAGATGGAGCAGACCACTTTGGTCTTTTCCAAATTTAGAAACCAAAATTGATGAAGACGAAATGGTGGGTTTTGACTTATGAAAGGTTGACCTCGGGTTTGCTTGTTGGTACATCGTTTCTTAAAATGAAAAAAATGAAAGTTTCTTTCAAGTTGAATTGGATGAAGATTCTTTCACTCCATCCATAAAAATGACATATTTCTATTGAGCATGGGATAAACTTAGATTTTTTTTAAAAGTTTAAGTTAAGAGAAGTACTAAGATTTCACAAAGTATAACTCACGTGTTAAAGAATATAAAATATTAAAATCTATCTCTATTCATTAAGTTAAACTTTTGGTATAAATTGTGATTTTACATAGATATGATATATTAGATCTATTTTACATCAAAATGAATTTTACAATATGATGTAACATAGTTGAAGATATTATTAATCAATAATTTGATTTGACTATCATCCTGATTTGATTACATAATTATTAAGTCAATTGATTTAATTTTAATAATGATAAAATCAATAGATTTTCAAAAATATTTACCTTATCTCATTTCTATGTAAGTTTTTTATAAGGGTTAATTACACTTTGTCTCTCCGAAATTTCACTCAATTCATAATGTATCTCCAAAACTACTAATTACGTCAAAGTGGACCCTTAAACTCTTAAAACTTTTCAATCACCCCTTTCCCTCTACCAGCAGTGTTAAATCTAATGAAAATTCACTGTAAAGATGTAATTTTCATCTAATTTATTATTATTGACCATATAAATATAAAATAACATATATTATCAATTAATAATAAATCATTAATCATTAACCATATATAAATTAATAAAAAAATTATTTAATAATTTATGATTTATTATTAATTGATAGTATATTTTATTTTATATTTTATATGGTCAATGGTCAATGGTAATAAATTTGATGAAAATTACATCTTTGTAATGAATGTTATACACATGAGCAGCACGTGCAGTGAATTTTCATTAGATTTAACACTGCTAGTAGACGAAATGGGGGATTGGGAAGTTTTGAAAGTTCGAGGGTTAACTTTGATGCAATTAGTAGTTTTAGAGGCACATTGTGAATTGAGTGAAAGTTCAAGGGGGCAAAGTGTAATTAACCCTTTCTATAAATATGGACTAATGCTTTGTATTCTATCACACTTAAGAATAGTAAAAACATAGCCCTCAAATTATCTCACCCTCATTCTCTTTTTTCATTTTCTATTTTATTTTTGTATTAGAGCCATTGGAAAATGCCAAGTTCAATCATGCAACTATTTCTTTTAAAATTCTTCTGCTAACTTTACATCTCACAAAATTTTCATTGTTGTTCAAGTATGTTTTGTCTCAAATCTATGCATTTGAAGTATTTTTATTAGCTGTGAGCCTTTTCACTGAGTTTTGGTCTGTTGTAAACATTGTTTGAAACCCTACACCCACTTTTTGCCTTTTGGTTTTGGTCCTATAGTTAATCATTGCCAATGGCTGAGGATCTTGCATGCTTTTCATTTCAGACAACCTGTCTATATTGATATGGATGATGGGAGGGCTAAGATTACCAATGAAAGGGTGCAACAAGGCTATTATGTCGCATCCAATGCCAAGAGATTTATTCTCTTGTATTCATTCTTAAAGAGGAATTTGTCAAAAAAAAGTGATGGTCTTCTTCTCTTCGTCTAATTCAGTCAAATTTCATTCTAAACTTCTGAGACAAATTAAGCGATTGAACTGAACATTCCAAGTATACAGAAACTCAATTGAGTGAACCAAATTTTGGTGTTAAAAAAAAGGTGTAGTTCATGATTTTTTTTCGGAAAAGAAAATTGACATTTCCTTGCTAGAGGTTGTTTGCAGCAAGCTTTGCTTCTTGCCATTTTTCTTTAAAGATCTACCCACGAAAAGGAGTTGGAAATGCCGTCCAGCATCAGCAAGATTTACCCACGAACAGAAATGGATGAGAGACCCAACATCGAAGATCTACCCACACGAACTTCAGTTGGACGAGAGACTCATAAAGATCCAGAGTCCATTCAGCTCCAACAAGTCTTTAGCAGTTCTTCCAAACCCACGAAGATGAAGACCCACAATTTCTTCCCTTTTTGTTTTTTTTTTAAATATTTCAGCTGACATGGCCAATCAATTTCCCTACGCTTAGGCGTCCCGACTGTCTGTAGAAGAATTGCGTCATAAAATAGCTAATTGTTTCATTATCTTGAACACCCCTATTTAGTTTCTTAGTAATTTAATTTAGCTCCCCGAGTTCTCAATTTTGTGAATAAATTCATCGTCTTTTTTTTTATTTAGGCCATGTTTGGAAAGTGTGATGAGTTGAAAACATCTCATCTCATTTCAAAAATTTTCATATTTTCCTTCCCAAACATCACTTAAATACAAAACACTTTTCATTTTCAAATTTTCAACTTATTTGGCTAATCATTACCTAATCATAAAAACTTTTTCAAATTTTCAAACAAAACACCAAAAATAATACAACATTTTCAAATTTCAAAATAAAAATTAAAAAATTATATCCAAACAATTTTTTAACTTTATAATATTTGTATTCAACTTTTTCTCTCTTATTTTTTAAAACCCAATAAAACATCTTAAATTAAACCATTTCACTACTATTGATCACAAAATTCTCATATCATCTCATTACCCAAACATGCACTTAAACACTCACGGTACACTCACAACAAATTGTTGATCACCCATTTAATGCAAACTATTTATTTTAGAAGATAACTATTTGCTATTCTTTTTATTGATACACTAAAGGCATTACTAAGATGACAGAAAAGTGATTTGTTGTCTTAAGTTATACAAGTTCTGCATACCTTCTTTAAAAAAAATGGATAAATATGAGACCATTTTGAAAAAAAAAAATTAATGGCAGATCTTATAATGTTTTAATGGAAGTGTCTTAGATTTGAATACTTTAAGACTATACCTAGCATTATCGTTTTACAATAAAAGAAAGTAAATGTTTACACTAGCTTGAAGTAACAGAGTTTTTTCCTTTATTTTGGATCCATTGACATGCATGCTTAGCAAAAACAGCTAAGCCATCTTCACCAATTCCAAGGGCACAATCATTTTCAGAAATATAAAGAGGTTGAAAGCCCGTGGTTTAGGCCCCTTTGAGCAAGCCGCAAGCTATAGGAAATCCACCCTTCTGTATCTTCTACTGTATGTGTCTAAGCTTGAGAGCAGTGCTATCTATGCATAATCACTTGCACAAACATATAATATACCCAAGGATAAAGATAAACCACCTGTCTAAGTTGCATAAATGAAAGGCCCAATCCTAACATGGGCTCCCAAACAACCCAATCGGTTTGGGCACCAATTCCTATACAAGGGTTTGGCCCAACTAATGAAAATCGATGAATTTGAAAACCGAGATCATCTTCAATCGCCTTTAAAATATATTTTAATGGTCCTCCAACCTGATTATTTTCTTCTGTCAAAGACGTGTGACCTGATTGACATAAGTCTACAGTATTTAAAATGGAGGTCTTGACATCTTCGCATTAACGATGAAGTGACACGTATTGCCTACTCACAACTACCATTGATAGGCGGCGGTCACCTTCAAGTTTGAGGTGTCCAAACGTAAGCACATTTGAAACTTAACCCAGAATTCCAAATTAGTTTAGCTATCTATTCCCAGCTCTAAAAAATCAATGATTGTCTTGATCTTCAAAGGTCCTCTACAAAGGCAATCTCCCAAAGGATTGCCTTATTTTTCCTTTGTTTTGTGAACATCGAATTTGTTGTCCGTGCATGCATGATCGATCCGAGGATCGAGTTGGCCGGACCAATCAATATTTGGGTCATCAAAATCAAAAACCAATTAAGAAATAATCTATGAGAAATTTGTTGTGTTATTAATAGCTTTTAATAACATATTATCTTGTGACAAGATGTGAAATGTGAATGTCACATGTCTGTATTTTGAATCACAATGTGTGTTTAGTTACTAAGGTGATACTATCTCATTACTATTTACAAATTATTTACTATTTTTTTTATTATTCATTATTTTTTCACTATTATTCACAAATTATTTAAGATCATCTTAACATCAAAGCGAAATCTTAATAATTAATTTGTAATTACATTTGGTTATGAGAAACGCTGCTTACCGTCCCGGCCACACCACAAACCAATATAATTTGTCAATTTTGTTTTTTTATTTAAAGTTTTAAACACATCAATAGTGTGTGTTTAAATAGAAAGGTAAAAATGACAATTCACATGGTATGTGATATAGGAAATAATAAGTAGAAATTTTCAATCATAATAGAGAAACAAGTCCCAGATTTCCTATAACCTTCTAACAATTGAACATAAATTTTTTTTTTTTAACAAAATCAAATACTAGAAACTTGTGGGTATTAAGGTGCACTTGAAGTAAGTAATCAATAACTCGCTATTCTCCCAACATAAAATAGCTAATTGTTTCATTATCATCATGAATACCCCTATTCAGTTTCTTAGTAATTTAATTTAGCTCCCCGAGTTCTCAATTTTGCGAATAAATTCATCGTCTTTTTTTTTTTTTTTTTAGGCCATGTTTGGAAAGTGAGATGAGTTGAAAACATATTATCTCATTTAAAAAATTTCATATTTTCCTTCCCAAACATCACTTAAATACAAAACACTTTTCAATTTCAAGTATTCAACTTGTTTATTTAATCTTTACCTAATCATTACAATTTTTTCAAATTTCCAAACAAAACATAAAAAATAATATAAATTTTTCAAATTTCAAAATAAAAATTGAAAATTATAGCAAAAAACTATATTCAAACAATTTTTTAACTTTATAATATTTGTATTCAACTTTTTTTCTCTTATTTTTCAAAATCTTATAAAACATCTTAAATTAAACCATTTCACTACTATTGATCACAGAATTCTCATATCATCTCATTATCCAAACATGCACTTAAACACTCACTGTACACTCGCAACAAATTGTTTATCACCCATTTAATGCAAACTATTTATTTGAGAAGAAACCTATTTGCTATTCTTTTTATTGATCCACTAGACGCATTACTAAAATTAAAGAGAAATAATATTTATTGTTTTAGGATGTGCAAGCTCTACGTTGTCTTAGAGCTATAAATAAACTAGTTCATACGATTGCTCGTCTGATACTCGTTCGGTTAAACTCGAATCGAGCTCAACTTGTGAAAAAAAAAAAAGGCTCAATCGTGAAAGCAGAAATTTATTCGATTAGTAAATGACACATACTCAATTAAACTCGACCAAACTCAGTTAAGGCTCGTTAAGAATCGCTCTTTCATGCTCAACTCAGCTCGTTAGCTCAACTTGATTAGAGCTCATCCATAAATCATTGAATATATATACTTTATTTCTATATACTAGTATTCACACACACACACACATATATAGATATATACTTCTATACATATTAAATTTAATAACATAATCGTTACCTATATAATTAAATATGTAGTATGTAACCCAATTACTTATGCCTAGTCATTTATACCTATATATTAAGTATAATTCATAATTATATGTCAATTAATTAAGTACTTCAGTGCTTAATTATAGTATATATTTTATAATGTGTAATAGTTAGTATATAGGACTTGGTAGTTTCATTATATACTACAATGTATAACCAAGAAATGTATTCATAAAGATGTTATAATTTTATAGTTCAATATGAGGTTTATATATTAATGTAAGATTTTTATTAGATTTAATATTTTTATTTTGTAATTTGGTATTTTTAATTATTCAATTCATTCAAAAATTATATATAAGAACATAAACAAAACTTGAGTAATAACTCGACTCTGCTCAGGCTTGTTAAAGAGTACAAATAAAGCTCGATAAATTACTCAATTCGGCTCAAGCTCGTGTTTGATTAGCTCGAAATTAGCTTGGCTCGGCAAGCTCTCAGCTTGAGCTTGAATTTGAACTCGAGTTATTTGAGTTCAGTTTGACTCGATAATCCAAAAGCTCGACTCGGCTCAGATCGGATCGATTATAGCCCTTCGACCACACACTCCATTTAAAATAAAATAAAAAAGATAAATATGAGACTCATAATAAAAAATTAATTTTGTAATTGGAGACTCTATAATTTTTTAAAATGAGTGCACGATACTTGCATACTCTAAAACTATATCTAATATTACTCTTTTACAGAAAGTAAATGTTTTCACTAGCTTGAAGTAACAAAGTTTTTTCCTTTATTTTATTTTGGATCCATTGACAGCAATGACATGCATGCTTAGCAGTTAGCAAAAACAGCTAAGCCATCTTCACCAATGCCAAGGGTGAAATCATTTTCAGAAATATGCTGAGGTTCAAAGCCCGTGGTTTAGGCCCCTTTAAGCAAGCCGCAAGCTATAGGGGGCACTTTAAGTGGGCCAATACTCAAATTCACCCTTTCTATATCTTGGGCCAGAAGGCCAGTATTTTCTACTGTATATGTTTAAGCTTGAGAGCACTGCTATCTTATATGCAGAATCACTTACACGAATTTCGCACGAAGTCTAAAATATAATATACCCAAGTATAAACCACCTGCCCGAGTTGGACAAATGAAGGCCCAATTCTAACATGGGCTCCCAAACAACCCAATCGGTGTGGGCACCAATTCCGGTACAAGGGTTTGGCCCAACTACTAAAAAACCACTTACTACTCTCCTATCTTTTTATTACTATATATTGTATTTAAAATTTTTTTTTTTCTTATTTTCTTTTAAGTATTGTTTTAAGATTTTGTTATTCATCAATTACTATTCACTCTCACACCTTACACCTAACTTTTTTTTATAGAGTGTAGTGTTTTTCCTAAGGTGTGAAGTATGAGATAGTGAATAGTAGCTAATAAGAAGAATTACTCATTTTTTTAACATACTTAATCATTAAGAAAAAATTTAAAAAATATACAATTTTACTAATAATCACTTTTTTACACATTAAGTCAAAAAATAAAAAATAAAAATAAAAAAAATAGTAAATATGTGGTAAAAAGTAATAAGTCTATTATTATCAAATATATTTTAGTGGTCCTCCAACCTGATTATTTTCTTCTGATTATTGTCATCTTCAACGATGAAGTGACCTGTACTGCCTACGCACAACTACCATTGATGGGCGGCGGTCACCTTCACATTTGAAACTTAACCCAGAATTCCAAATTAGTTTAGCTAATTATTCCCAGTTCTCAAAAATCAATTATTGACTTGATCTTCAAAGATCCTCTACAAAGGCAATCTCCCTGCCAAAGATTACGTTATTTTTCCTTTGTTTTGTGGACATCGAATTTGTTGTCCGTGCATGCATGATCGATCCAGGGATCCAGTTAGCCGGACCGATCCATATTTGTGTCATCAAAATCAAAAACCAATTAAGGAATCTATGAGTAAATTGTTTGCTTGTTGAAAAATTCTATTCATCATTTTCATATGCTACACATCAACTTTTTTTATTTTTTTATTTTTTTATTTTTCTTATCAAATATGTGTTATATGGATGATGAGTAGAAGAATTTAATAAGTTTAATTAGAATAAAAAAAAAGTGTAACATATGGAGATAATGAGTAATAAAACTCTAGATTGTTTGTAGTAGGAAGAAAAAAAAGCTGATGGTACAAGATCAGGCAAATCGAGCGGTTCAGGGGACAGGAATCAAGAGGGTTTGAAACGTAAAAAGAAAGCAAACAAAGACTAGTATAAATGCCATATATGGTACGTGTCTCTTGAGTTTGGGTAGAAATAAGGCTGCAAATTAACAAGTCAACATGACGATAATGGCTCGAGATCAGCTTGTTCAAGTTTTATTAAAGGAGTCATTGATTTGTAAAAAGAAATTTATATTAATGGATAATTAAACGATATAATTTATGTAAGGACGACAATGCATGCTAGAATGCCTTCTAAATGTGCTATTAAAATGTCTCTATTGCAATTGTATTTTTTTTTTCTTTCAAACATTTTTTTTATATATTTTTAAATATTTTAAAAAAATTACAAATTCACTAGTAGTCAATAATTTCTTAACAATAAAAAATAAAAAATAAAATATACAAAGGGTACGTTTGGGAGGCATACAAACATTTTTCTTTATTTCAAGTTTGAGTACTGGACTCATTTAAGTAATTTATAGAGACTCGAGTAATTTTATATTTATTACTTTTATAGTATTTATCTTTAAATTTTTAACGAGTACGCAAGGCAAAAATTTAGAAAAAAAAAAACCTTGCGAGATCAAAAGATGTTCGGAATGAATTATTTTAAAATCTTGATTTAAAAAAAAATACAAATTAAGGCCACTAATTATAAATGGTGGCAGTTTTTCTTGTATGGTCAAGAGAATTAATTAGCCTGAACATATATTTCTCCCCACTTGACGCATGACTGTCAAATTTATTGTACGATGCGAAGGGTAAAAGATCATTCGTTCTAGAAGCCATTGTAATTAAGTCCGGAGTTTGACCATTGTCAATTTTTAACATTCATCACAAAAGAAATGGCTTCGACTGGGCATAACTACTTGTCAAGGAGTGCTCCCTCGTCCTGTCGTCTCAAGTACGTGTGCGCTTACGTTTCTTACATATAATTTTTTTTTTCTTACATTGTTTTACCAAAACATGACAAAAAATATAGGACAAGAAGGGATACGAGGATTTTGAACGAACAGAATGACTTCTCATGTCTCACATGAAGTGCTTACTAGGGTTTGCCAGAATTCTATCTATCTCACATACATGTGCCTGCCTACTTATATAATTGTCTTGCAATATTAATATTTGACGTAACACGAAAAATTTGGAAGGATCGATAATAAAAGTCTGGACCATTATAAAAAAAAAAAAAAAATGTTTATAATTTGTTATCAGATATTTGTAACGATAATTATGAAATCATTCTCATCATAAAATATAGTTATTTTCACCAAACTCATAATAGATTTGATTTATCGAAAAGGAAAAAAAATCAATTATTATTGTTTTAATATCATCATATATATATATATAATGCATTCCCCACCTTCCTTCTATACTTTCCCAATGTTAATTATTGTTGTTTGTCGCATCAGAAGAACTATATAAGGATGGCTAATATATATCATCATATAACTTTGTTTTTCTTGTCTACTTTTGCATGAATGTGCATGCATGTGCTTTAATTTATTATTCATCGTTCAATCTCACATGCATCATCATGTGTTCAAATGTCTTAAATTTAGAAATAGCATGTCATAAACTTAGACTAAAGAAGAATTAAGAGAGATTCAAATAGAGTTTCGAGGCAGGATGAGTCATGACTTGTAGAGATTATTGTAATGAGTCAAACAAAAATCATAGCTATTTAATATATATGCATGTAGTCTCGAAATATGAATAAAACATTGCATTATCTCGTAATGTTATTTTACATCATGATTAAAGAATAATGTGTTCATGTGCAGATCTAATGCGATCAAATGTACATTTAATGTTAAGATATAAATTAAATAATCGAATATATTCCTTTTCATCAGTTTAACCTTTTGGAACGTAATGATTTCACATGATATTAAAACAGGGGTCCTGAGTTCAAACCCTGACTCTTCACTCTATATCCCATTTAATTAAATATTCCATGTGTTGGCTCACTCATTGAATGATAGTTTAGCCCATACTTGAGAAGGAATATATAAATTAAATAATAAAATCTACATCTTTCATTCAGTTTAAACATTTGGGACAAATGATAATTTATTGTCTATTAAGAACTTCATTTTTTATGATAAATTATATGGACATTGCTAATTAACCGTTTTAATTTACTGCTTAGATGGAAACTTTGACATGCAGTGCCACGTGACATAGCCATGTTATATTAACATGTTACTATGATAACAAGCATCTGCAGAATGATTCACTGATTACAAACGATTGTCAAATACCTTAATAAAACCTCAAAATGTACCATTCTGCTCATCACCAAACAATAATGTATTATTAGAATTAATTTTAAAAGTAATATACAAATTTTTAATAACAAAATTTAATTAAAAGCTTCACTATCAAAAAAAAAAAAAAAAACTCTATTTCCACAGCAATTTCAAACAAATATTGATAAATTATACGATCTTTCTCGCGTGTAGATCAGATACTTCATTAATATATAAGCTGATCACATCATGTTGACTATTCAATTAAATTGAATAGTGTACAATCGAGACCCAAACTCATGGCTTCTTATTTAATACCGAATAATAAAATCATCACTTACACAACAAATCTAAACTGATTAAAAATAATAAATTATTATTTATATTTATTTTAATAGATCTTTAACGTTCTAGAAAATATAGTCAAGAAAAGAGATATGTGTTCTGGGGTTACACAAACTTCACAATCCGTTTTGATGACTGCATGCACCCTAAATCTCGTAGATATCATTCTTTACAAAAGCTTCACTTTTCCTCCCTTTTCGTTGTCATTGATTTGATTGCCCTGCATTATTTTAATTATTATGACGTAATTGCATGTTGGGCCCACACTCTCTTTTGCCCTGGTTTATACTCCAACTATTTTTTTTAGACCATATTTATACTCAAAACTATTTATTTTAGACCCTTTTATAGGTACTCAAACTATACCATTAAACTCAACTACAACAACACCACATAACGTTAACTGCATTCAGCAGCAAGCAAATTAGTACATGGCCATCAACAAAATTAATACTCAAGACCATATTTATATGATCAAGACCATATAACTTATATACTCAAGACTCAGAGCAACAACATAAATTGCCATGCATCCTGTAAGTGGATTTTTTCCACTCCACAAAACTCACTAGGCCTCAGCCTAATATCCAGCTACAGGATCCCAAAACCACCCATGAGGTAAGGTACCTATAAGGAAAAGGGATTAAATGACTGATAGGACAAACCAGCTTGACATCCTTGACCATGTTCTGGGCCTGGGAACTTGTATGAAACATAGCGAGAAATACGGAGAATTCTTGATCCACTGATATGGGAACATTGACGACTCACAAAGGATAAAAGTAAGGCTAGGGAATCATGCCGCACTAAATGATACCACTACCCAAGTTACACGTCATGTTAATGGTACCATCGCAAAGCCACACCGCATTAAAGGATTCTGACAGAAAGAACAGTATGAAGGGTACGAACTCCGTAGGGACATACACAATCTGTTCCCCCCAAACTCATCGTATAAATAGCAAGTTTCAGATACGAGAAAGTCTCTCTGATCTCTAGACTCTTTCACTTATTTATAAACTTTCAAAAAAATTTACTAATTTTGCCATTTGAGACTCCACGGCTCTAAAGTCTCCCTCTCCTAAGTACCTCATTTCCTATCTTTACAGGCCCAAATTTTAAATACCTGAATTGTAGGAACTTAGTTCAAAAATATGCGAAACACTATGTTAACACATCCAACAACAAAATATAAGACTTGCTAGTCATCACTTTTAAGATAATCTCAAAGAAACTACCATAGAAAAAAGATTGTCTCGAATTTGAGTGTTAAATAAGAGAAAAATAAATACATGAAACAAACTCAGTAATGCTTATTGCTCATTTAATATTTGGATAGGTATAGATATATGGGTAGTAATAAATGTTGTAGTACGAATTTGACGTGTTTATCCCTCTCCTATTTAAGATCTTAATAATCCGAGGGAACTTGGATCCCACCTTAGCATTTTCACAAATTCTTATCAAAGAAATAAGTTATTTTTTTAATTAAAATATACTAGCGACTTATTCGATGAATAAATAAAATTCAGGCAAAACGAAAAGTTTGAATGATGTCATGTGTGCGTGGATTGTATGTCGACTTTTATTGTTCTTAATTTCTTTCTTTTTTTTCTAAATTTCTTATATATATATATATATATATTCCCCATCAGAAGGGTTTAATTAATATTGCCGGTTTTTTATACCTAGGTTTACAAAACTGATGAGATAGTTCATATATAGAACTCGGTCTTAAATTGCAGGATCAGATGTTCGTTCATATCATCATGAGGTGTTAATAGCCAAATGACAGAAAAAAAAAAAAGAAGGTTTTTTTGAATAATTTCGCTGTATATTACATGCTATATTTTTTAGGATAGAAAATCACACGTGATTTGTTAAAAGCAAAAGGCTAATGGGTTTTATTCTACTTATAAGTTCAAAAAGGAAAAATATGTCTCATCTCTCTCTAATTGATTTAGTATATATATCTAATCTTTCCTATATATATATATATATATATATATATATATATGTATATATATTAATTTGTAGTTCAATTGGTATGCTCTTCTTTTCTAATAACAAAGAGAAGTACTGTGTTAATTTGTAGTTTAACCGGTATACTTTTCTTTTATAATAACAAAGTCTAGAAGAATCGTGGATTCTAGAACCCACGAATATATTCTTTCTTTGTAAAAATGAAAAATAAATGAAAAAGTTGCCATAAAGACTATATATATATATATATATTATAGGAAGAGAAATATTTTAGTTTTAAGAAATCTCATAAAAATAAATTTATAATTTGACGTAATTTGATAATTATTATAAAATAAATCGTATAAAATTATGCAACGTTTTTAATAATTATTGAGCAAATTGATGTCTCATCTTTATTTGATCATTCAATTATGTGTATCAAATTTAGTTCATAAATATATAAATACAATATTAAATATTATAAAAACTTCGAATTGAATAAAAAAAAATCATGTGGAGTAATGGGTTCATATATATGATAGCATTAAAAGAAAACGCAGATAGAATGAGAGTCGGCAACCAATCCCGTTTTGACAATGCATGTCTATTTTACATTTACAGCCGAAACTGCGTACTTATCACAAGAATTAACGGATGGAAAGTTGAAGTTCACAGACAACAACACGTACACCAATAATCTTGGTGTCTGATCTACTCATCCTTTCAGCAGTGCTACACCCACCGAGACCGTCTCAATAAGGTAAAAAAGTTGTTATTATTATTATTATTATATATTTAAATATTTTTAAAAAGCAATTTACAAGATTATTAAAAAAATATTTTATTAATTATTAAATAATAGAAAAAAAATTTTCAGAATCTAACTGTCGGTGAGTATAGAAATTTTCCCCGTACGAAAAGCCAACAAATTAATGTCACAGCTCTATCCGTCTGTCTTCTCCCAGCACAGTATGTCGGAGTCAGTCAGTCAAATCGAAGGAAATGGGTGGTATACAGTGATACACCATATAATGCACTGCATTATATATAATTTCTTGATACACATTTATGTCGTTAGGGCGATAGAAAAAAGAAAAGGGAAAATTGGGGTTCGGTCCCGTTTTGTACCTGTTCTTGGTTTCATCCAATAATTAGTAACTAGATTATTTTTAAATAATAATGGATAGAAACAACGTTTGGTTTTAATGTTTAAAACACTGATTAATTCAAACCGAATCCGACTGATATATATGTATTATTTTTAATTTTTTATATTATATTATATATATTATATGTTAAATTATTAATTAATATATCATGAAATTTTAAATTTTATTTCTCATAATTATTAATTTTATAATATAAAATTAATATAACATTTAATTAAAATATAACGTAAATTAATTTTATAATTTTTAATACAATATTTGAGTTTTGATATAATATATAAATTTGAGTTTTATAACATACAACTAATATAAGATAAAATGAGAGATATGAATCAATCACTTGCTAAAATTTTATTAAAATATGATTTTGTTTATCTTTAAATTGGATTAGATTGAAACTAAAAACATCTGAAGTTTTGATTTTGGTGATAAATCATTCTACTGTTAATTCTTAAAATTTTCAAATAGATACATACCAATTCGATTCTAAAAAATATCTTAAATCAGATCGAAGCAGATCAATTACACTCCTAAAGGTTGCCCTTAGATCTATCTCCCTATCATTTCCATTGTCTATGACTCTATATATTAGGATAATAATTCTAATTTAATAATATTACTGTTTATTTTCATTTTTAATCATATTGATTAATTTATTATATTTTAAATAACTTGGTGAATCAATCACCTCCCATTTCCGTACGTTGTCTAAAGTCTATACATTTACTAGTTCGGTCTAATCCAGAAAAAATAATAATAATAATAATAATAAATAGTACTGGTCACACCTGGAAGCTTGCCGATTATTTTTACAAAAGTCAAATGAAATGATAGCATTTATATATCTATGCTCAAATACAGATAAAATAAAATAGTATGGTTCGAAAGTCATCAATGAAAGACAATTATTTTCGCTATAAATGCCTATATGAAGATAATATATAGGAGAGTATATTATTTATATAGAAGATTATATTATAAAAAAAATTATTTCTTTATGATTAGTTATTTTTGGACAAACGAATTTATTTTCATCATAAATAGTTATTGATCTTCACTATAATAAAATTGTTCATTTACTGTCAGTTACTTCTTGTCAAATTGACTATTTTCTGTTAAAATGAATATATTTTCATAATAAATAATTATTTTTGTCGTAAATAATTTGTTATAAATGTTCAAATTTTTTGTAATATTTATGCAAAGAACTCATAAATATTCCTTTTTAGTGTAGTATTATAAAAGAATATGGAATCTCCCTTCAAACTATCACCTTATATGAATCATTCCCAGTATTATTAATTTTGATAATTGTACCCTCTCAAAGTCCAAAAAAAATTAGAATTTACCGCCTCCATCCATATAAAACTTGAGATAATTACGCGCGTACCTTTGATAAACAAATCTCAAAATCCAAGAGCTCAAAAAAGTAAAATACAAAATAAAAAAATGTGAAAAACTAAAAAAACTAAAAGCATGAAATGAAAATAATTATTCTAAAAAACTAAAAGCATGCATAACTTCTTTAGATTGAAGAGATTTTTATTGGAACTTGAATATGTATAAATTGCACACATTGAAAATATGAGCTGGGGATGAAGGCTTTTTTCAGTTTTTTGTTTTTTTTTTTAAATTTTGTAAAAGTTGTTTTAATTTTCTATGTAGGTACACAGATTATATATATATATATATATATATATATATATATATATATATATATATATATTAATATGAATGGTTGGTAGAGAGTGGTGTATGAGAAAAGTGGGGGGGAGGGGTTTGCGGTACCATTTGGCATTAACTCCTTATAAATAACATGACTTGGAATAGACCACACGTACAAGAGGGCGGAGATGTGTCGTGTGCAGGTGACTTTAAACATGGAGGTCTGGTTCATCATCCTCATCTCTCTTTCTCTCTGTTTTTGCATCAAATTTCTCTTACATCTCCTCTCCAATTCCACCAAAACAAATCAATCCAAAACAGGAAAACTCCCACCAGGACCATCACCTCTTCCTTCCATTGGAAACCTTCATTTGCTTCCCAAGACCACGGTCGACCTCAGATCTTTCCTCCGTAGCCTCTCCCTAAAGTATGGCCCCGTCACTACTCTCCATATCGGCTCTGAACCCGTCGTTTTCATCACCTCCTACTCCGCAGCCCATGAAGCCCTTGTACGGAACAGTGCCGCCTTCGCGAGCCGTCCCTCGATCGTCCCTCTCAGCTCCGTTCTCAGTAACAACCGCAAGGTTATTGGTGGATCTCCATACGGCCAGACTTGGCGTGTTCTTCGTCGTAATCTCAACTCTGAAGTTCTCCACCCTGCCAGAGTGAAATCTTACACTCTGGAACGCAAGCGGATCTTGGGAACATTGGTTAACAGCTTCAACCCGTTTTTCTTGCATGGCGATCAGCCCGTTCGTGTGTTCGATCATGTCCACCATGCGGTTTTTTCCTTGTTCATTCGCATGGCTTTCGGCGATGTCAACGATAGCACGATTAGAGAAGTTGAACGCATTCAAACTGAACTTATTTTAAACTACGAGCAGTTCACTGTGTTCTGCAGTTGGCCAAGGTTGGGGAAGTTTCTGTTCAGAGATCGTTGGAAGAGGTACTCGAATATCTTGAAGAATCAGGCTGAAATAATCTTGCCTCTAATCAGAGCTCGAAAGAAGTTAAAGGAAGAGGAAAGCAAACAATCCGAGTTGGTATCATACACAGATACCTTACTGGATATGCAAATGAATGATGATCATGATCAGGAAGCTGGCAAGCTTGAGGAAGCCGATATACTGAGCTTGTGCTCAGAGTTCATCAATGCCGGCGCCGACACAAGCCTAACGACGCTGCAGTGGATCATGGCAAATATAGTGAAGCACCCACATATTCAAGCCAAGCTTTTTGCTGAAATCAAGGCGGTGGTGGGAGAAGGAGCCGAAGAGATTAAGGAGGAAGATGTGCAGAAGATGACATATTTGAAAGCAGTGATTCTCGAGACTCTAAGAATTCACCCTCCAAGTACCTTCTTGGTACCGCATGCAGTCTCAGAAGATGTAGAACTTCTTGGCCACAGAATCCCGAAAGATACGACGGTGAACTTCGTGATATCACTGATGGGGCGGGATCCAAAGGAGTGGGAGAATCCAATGGAGTTCAGGCCGGAGAGGTTGCTGAATCGTGGAGAAAATGGAGAAGCAGATCAAGTGTCTGATGTTACAGCGTACAAGATGATGCCGTTTGGTTCAGGGAGGAGGATCTGTCCGGGGATAAGATTAGCCATGCTTAATCTGGAGTATTTTGTTTCAAATTTGGTGTGGAATTTTGAGTGGAAACCAGTGGACGGAGAAGGTGTTGATCTTTCGGATAAGGAGGAGTTCTTGATGGTGATGAAGAATCCTCTGCGAGCCCACGTATCTCCAAGAATCAAATGAAAGCTTACGACTGTAGTCATCTAGAATAATAATAATAATAATAATAATAATAATAATAATAATAATACATGAATAATGCCTATTTCGTTTGCTTTGCTAGTTTAGATGGTCACCCATGCTGATCTTTTAGATCAATGGCGCCTTTATTAATTGCCGTTATGTTTACTATATTGTTTCTACATTCTATGCAGAGTACGCATATATATATATATATATATATTTATATGGTACAATTTTGTCAGCATGCCGGCCCAATGCATGCATGGCATGCATGATTCCTGGAGCAGTGTTAGTGAATGATCTGAATATTCCCATAATATACGGCTTTAGAATATAAATAACTGCATGGTCATCAGTTCAATAATAACATGATCTAGCTAGGACACGTGTATTATTTTTAAAAGCAATATTATAGAATCAGGCCAAGATGCCAGATATACAGCATATGATTCTCTCTTGTCCTTGGTTTGTTTATCATTTCCCAGGCTTAGGTCCCAAGTTTTGATAATTGTATCTAGTTCTTCTTGTTAACTCCATAGATCAACCAAGGGAGTAGTACTTTTTGGTTAGGAGCTGGTTTAAATTTTAGTTTTATACCTTCCAATTTTTAACCATGTGTTGCTATATACCTAGCTATGGGCCTTTCATCATTTTTTTTTTAAATAAACTAGACTAGACATGTTTAATACTAAAACCCTATCCAAAAAACTGCTAGTCATGTTAATTAATTTTCAGATTGTCAAAGCATGCATGTAACACTGGATCCATTACCAGTGCCGGTTTAAAGGACATATTTGCCGGATCAACTAGTTTCGGACAAAATCCAGCCGGTTGATCAGGTAAGTTTTGGTGTCGAATTCATCATATCTAACTAGTTCTAGTGTCGGATAGAAGTCCAGTGTGAGAATTGTGTCTTATTTTTTGGATTTGACACGTATCTACAAAGATATTATATAAAAGTGATTTTACAAACTGATATAGTTTCATCAAATAGTCCGTTAGATTTATTTTATAACAAAAATAATTTTATAATCTAACGAATTACATCATGTCATATCAGTTTATAAGATTAATTTTGTGTAATCCATTAATTACTAGAATATTTTCCTATTTTTAATTTGGTTTAAGTAGGCTTGTTGAAGATGGTGATCTCAAATATATAAACGCACTAATTAAAATAAATAATTTTTTAAGAAAAGCAAATTTTATTAACAAATTTGAAAATTTGTTATTAGCAAACATGTCTTTTTTATTTTTTCAACAACAGAAATTCATCTAACTAATAGTCAATGGATGGATAAAATGATGTCACAAAACACCCCAAAAAAAATTGAAAAAAAATATCACTTTCTCGAAATTACAAAACAAAAACTTTAATGTACCCATCACTTTCGTGAGCCCCAAATAATACACCTAAAATTTTCTTAAATATATTTCTTGATCACAAAATTCATCTCACGAATGCAACACAATCACAGATTTCTTAGAAGTTGGAAGATGAGGAATCGCGCTCTAACCACGGGGTGGCTCTATAGCCACACGTGGTGGCTCTCGATGGGCTCCCGATAGTGTATTTTTTTTATTTTTATATATTCTTTTAATAATTTTAAATATTTTAAAAAAATTATGATATTATTCAAAAACATTTTTTTATTTATTAAATGAATAAAATACTGTCCGAAGCCTGATCGGAGCCCGAAAGAGTAGTATTTCTCAACCACAATTTAGGGAAGAAAAAATCAACGCACCTGGAAAACCCGAAAATGACATGTCGAGCCTATTGGATGGCGACGCTTGCGTATGGTTTGGGTTTGCAATCAAGTCAAAGAAATGTATTTTAAATGAGTGATGCTAGGGTGTGGCCGTGACGGTGGGGAGCGAGGTTTAGGTAAAATTTATATTTTATATTTTATATTTATTTAATATCTTTAAATATTTTTAAAAAATAAAAAATATTAATACAATAGTTACTTTTTAATCAATAAGTAAAAAAATAAAAAAATAAATACATGTATGATCAAAATGAGAGGACATACCTGTATTAGAAATGATATTTATAATTGTTAAGTGAACAAGCACTATGCAATTTTTTTTTTATAAAAAATGAATAAATATAGGATCTATATGAAATAAAATTAATTTTTTAATAATAAATTTTATTTTTTTAAAATAATTACACAACATTAGTATATTCCATGACTGTATGTTTACTCTAGTAATATTCATTTTGAATTGGTCTGATGTCTTTTGTGTGAGCAGGAACAATTTCATTGGCTAACTGGTAATAAAGCATTAATTTGTAATTGCATCTACATCCAAGAAAAAATTATAATTTAAAAAACTGAATCAAGGTAAATTTTAACAAAATTGAATGAAAAAGAAAAGAAGGATGTGACCAGAGTACGTTAGCAATACCCTTCAAACAAACCAAACCTCATCAAGAACTTCTTTTAATTACAGTCCAGCATTTCACTAAAGCTACTGACTTGAGTTAAGATCATGCTCCGAAAGACCTACTGACTTTAAAAAGTTTGAAGTAGGATGTAGCCTTTTAATATATAATCTTTTTCACGTGTGAAATAATTTATGCATTTCTGTCTAGTAATTTTGTTCTAAAAATTCAGTTGAAATAATGTGATAGACAAAAGAAAGATGAAAGGTCACTTAAGCCTTGTGCATCGATTTTACCAACTCAGAGTATGATACACATTAGTCATTTGGAAATGTCGTTATGTCTGATATTTCTATATAGTTAATGTGTTATTTATTTATGTATTATAGGGATATTATGGTATAAGAAATCCAAACTACATGTTATTCTTGATTCCTCAAAATACATATTCAAATCTATATACGTACACTTGGGGTAGCGAGATAGATTCCTTTTAAAAATTTTAACAAAATTCTGGACATGCATTTGAGTTGTTCTACCACTGTGCCTAATTGCAGCATCTGTCGATGCCACATTTTGGACCAACTATATCCTACCCTCCTTCGAGTAAAGACAAGTTCAAGATGCAATTAAGGTAGATTCCTTTTAAACTTTTTTTTAAAAATTTCATACGTGCATTTGAGTCATTCTAACACCGTGCCTAGTTGCAGCCTCCGTCGATGCCACATTTTGGACCAACTATGCCTTACCCTCCATCGAGTAATCAGGAAGAGTTGAGATGAGTTCAAGATACGAACATGTATATTCCTTTTAAACTTTTAAAAAAATTTTCGGATGTGCATTTTAGTCATTCTAACACCATGCCTACGCGTAGGCTCCCTTAATGTCACCTTTTGGACCAACTATGCCCGACCCTCTGTCGAGTAATCCGGAGGAGTTGAGAAGATCTGAAAAGATTCTCCAAACTAGCAAGTGAATCATCAACTGTACCTTTTAATATTGAAAGTGAAAAGAAAGTTAGAGGTACATCACGCACGACTGATTAAAGTTGTTATATGACTAATGGTATTATACTTTTAAGCCGATGACTAAACACCAAGTGTATATAATATAAATGTTAATCCCAACCATACATTTGCATTTTTAGAAATTTCATCAGACGTAAATAAAGAGGCGGAGGCTGAGGGGACTCATGAAGTATCGGATGATGATGAACGAGTTGAGGAGCCAAAATCTGGTATAGAGTTTGACATTGATAAAGAGCTTCTAGCATATTATGAATGATATGACAAGCAACAAGGTTTTGGTTTAATCACACAACGGACAAAGAAAGAGGCATATGGGAGTACAAAGTATGTGACAATTGAGTGTGCACATGGCGGAAAGTACCATCCTAGCCAAAATGGATTGTAAGGCGAAAGTAAATGCTCACTTGGTGAATGGGGTATGGGTTTTTGTTGAGGGAAAAATTAGTTGGTTAGCATATTCATGTGAAAACATGTGTAAAATTGTGTTGTAATCAGTGTTGAAGCGATGTCACATAAAAAGTATTGAAGTGAGCTCAACACGGCTCGAGCAGACTCAATTGGCGCTCGAGCAGAATCATCCAGAGTGATCCGCTCGATGGTCGCTTGACTCAGTGCTCTAGCGGATTCATTCAGAGTGAACCTCTTGATGGTCGCTCGACTCAGCGCTCGAGCAGATCCATCCAGAATGGTCCGCTCGAATGGGCACTAGATGTGTCACTCGAGCAGTTCCAAAAAGAAAACTTGCGCTCGACACTTCGCTCTAGCCAATGTTCAAAACAACTGAAAATTCAGGGTTTTGAGCGCCGTGAATGAGAGAGACTATAAATAGAACATAATGATCTGTTCTTTGGTGTGGAGAAACCGAGCAAAAACCCTAAGTGCTTCCAAGAGCCATTGAGAGAAACATTTCCCACATTATGAATCTCTCTTGGACAAACTCGTTTTCACCACACCACAATCAAGATCCAACTTTCTTATGAGTCCATCGAAGTGGACGTGTTCATTGGCCGGAAGAGTCCGGAGCTACTGTTGATGCAGAGATCGAGAGGTTCTCATGGGAAGCTATAGAGAGGTCGGAGTTCTGGCACTACATGTGTGTAAAGATCGAGTGGGTCACTCGTGGTGTTGCAGTTCAAGTTTAGGAATTTTAAAGGTTTTGTGAGTGTCCCTAAATTGGTTGTAACAAACTTATTTTCTATAGTAAATTTGAGGTGGTGTCTTACACTTGGAGTGGTTTTAGATTTTGAAGAGGTTATTTAAATGTGTTTCCACTTCGTGACCAAATCTCTGTGTTAATTATTTGTGTGATTTATTTTATTGTTTGATTGCTTGCTTGTCAATATTTTGTATTTGACTTGAAAGATCTAACTACACCTATTCACCCCCCTCTAGGTGTTGTGTTGGGTAGAACCACTGCTTTTTTAATTTTGATCACTGTTGAGATTGCTCACAATTATAGTACTATCAGCCCACAGAAGTCTAGATCTTTTAGATCTCACAAGTGCTTAGATGAATACAATCAAATGATGCTCAATTTGAATGACAGAGTAGGTATTCGAATGAACAAGAATTTCAATGCACTTGTTGAGGCGGGAGGGGGGGTTTGAGAATCTTGATTTTCAAGAGAAAGATTGTTGAAATTTTACTGGCAAAACCAGACTCTTGTCAAAATTTTCTCCTCTGCCAATTGAAGTATATTTTCCCATATGAGGAATTCATATCTTACTTCTCTTTGCGTATAATTCAAAATTTTCAAACGTGAAATATGAAAAATTAAAAAATAATACAAAATTATACAATTAAAAAAAATTTGCTTTACCGTGTTATACTTTGGGCAAGCATAACATTCCTTTCCAGAATTTTTGTTAGTTTGGGAGGTCTTTAATGGTGCATTCAAACCACACCAACAAATTGGCGATTCCATTTGAAATGCATCAACTACACATGATGATAATTGACTCGATACCAAAGGTGATCTAAATTAGAATAATTGCATAGTTTGATGTCTGCATCAACGAGTTGGGTCAACATATCAAAAGGTGTTTGGCATATTACATGGTTTTCGGTCCCTTTCAGGCAGGTATGAGTACATCAAATGTGAAGTAGCAAGAAGAAAAGATCAAAACTGGCAAAGAAAAGTTCCCACAAGCCTTATTGGCAATGCTTATTGACCTGCAGGGGGAATTAAAACATGCAATGATAAAGATGGGTCATCTACAACATCTTGTAGATATGAAATAAGGCATCCAAAAGTACAATAAGATGCTCATCATCGGAACAGATTCTTCTGTTCACAAGAAGATCCAAATGCAAGGTAACAACCTACATGGACAAAAAGGAACTACAAATTTTTTTTGGGATAAGAAAATGAACGTTTGGAAAATCAACAGGAGTTTATGTGTAGGAAATATCAGCAATTTTGATATACTAATAACTATAAAGTTGTTGCTTTCAATAATCCTACCCAATACTTAAAACTAATTGACACGAGCCCAATTATGGTCAATTACTATCCATAGCCTTAAATCATTTTGCTTCAAGTTTTCAGTGACGTTTTCTACTTCAAAAATAGTATCAACTTCTATTCTTTTGGATATCTCCAAACAACATGAGAAAATAACCATTCATAGCTACCATTCTAACCACAAAGAATTCTAGAGGTCCTCATACACATACCATCATTCAATTTATTTCAACACCAGCAAGCTCCTCATATGCATAACAGAGTCTCTAAACTAGGTGATAGTTCATTTAAAGGCTGTAAGAACAATTGCTCTGAGCCATACTAATTGATTCCAGCTTGTTTTCTCTAATTGTTTCTTTTGTTTAATATGGTTGTTAGTAACAAAACACCACCATGAGTCTCATAGGAATAAACACTTGTAAAAAGTGATGAATGTATATTGAATTGCTCCTAGGGTTTCCAAATAGAACACAACAAGATTGGCACAAACATGGACACACAATGCATGAAACCCACATGGATGGGCACAAATATGGACACACACAAAGGATCACGAGAGAGAGGATTCAAGGGTTAGGAGGATGGGAGGGGAAGTGAGAAAAGACAGAGAGGATTCAAGTGTTAGGAGGATGGAAAGGAAGTGAGAGTGAGAGGATTCAGGGGTTAGGAGGATGAGAGAGAGAGAGAGAGAGAGAGAGAGAGAGAGAGGGCTCGAGGGTTAGGAGGATGGGACAGAAGTGAGAGAGGGAGGGCAATGGGTTTCCCGAGCATAAGATGAAAACCGTGACGTGACGACTAGATCGGGTTCGCCACAACACGGTGTGTGGTGTTGGAATGGTCAACTGGCCTAGGAGTAGATTTTTCCTAAATTTGGTAGTAAGCTAAGCGAGTACTTGCAAATATGTTAGTTGATGTGATATATTAAAAAAAATAGATTAATTATTTAAATGAAAACAACTTGAAAAGTAATATACTAGTGATTAATATAATAAAAGGGTGATGTTATATACCATACTAGAATGTATAATTTTCATGTATTTCTTTTGAAAAAACGTGTGATCTACTATTAAAAATAATTTTTTCATATAAATTTTAAATTTATTCATTTTTTTAAAGAGAGTGCAATGGACTTGCACACTCAAAAATCACAAATATCATTTCTTTTTTCTTAATAACTAGATATTTGTAATGTTTTTTTTAGTGCAATAATGGTGGCATTTGAGTTTGAGAGCCGTCATTAACATTTTTATAATTTTTAATTCTCAAACCGTTGCCGGCCTTACAATAAAGAAAAATCCTGACTTTATTATTATTAGAATTGTGGGATTTTTGGATAATGAGATGAGATAAGAAATTTATGAATAGTAATGAGATAGTTTTGAAGAAATCGGTAGAGGGAGTGCCAAGACAGGATAATGCTTTGACATGATATTTTTTTATTTCTTCAACCAAAGAAGTATGTTCTTTTGTCCATGGTGGAGCATTACTTTTGAGTCTATCAAACAAAGATTTTCACTTTTTCTTGAGGCCTTGGTAGGATTCTGAAATATAATTTAAGGATACTAAAAACTTCTGGAGTTGGGTTTTTTCTAGGATTTGATCTAGGGATTTATCAGCAGCATTATCTATAGGATTGATCCTTCCTTCATAAATATTATATCCTAAGAACCTTATCTTGGTCTGGAATAACTTTATTTTGGTTGTCAAAACAACTATAACCCGTTTATTTTTATTACTTCAAGGAAAACATTTAAGATGTTTCCAATGTTCCTATATTGACTTGGAATGGATGAGGACATTAACTATGTATAGTACTATTAAAAAATGCGAGAATGTGCTAAAAATTTCATTCATTATATTCTGAAATTCACTTTGTGCATTTTTTAATCCAAATGGAATTACATTCCATTCATAGTGTTCGAATATTAAGGTTGTAAATGCAGTTTTATATTTATTTTTTTTCATGGATTTATATTTGTCAAAATCCACTTTTCATGTCAAATTTGGAAAATATAATGGCTTGTCCTATCCAATCAATCAAATTTTTTATTTGGGATAAAATGTCTAATACATTCTAATACTTGGTTTAGTGGCTTGTAATTTATTACCAGTCTTGGAACACCTCGTTCTAATTCAGCATTTTTTTTGTACATAGAAGGCTGAGGATGATTGAGTACTGACTTACTTTTTCTTATGATTCCCTTTTTTAGGAGTTCTTGAGTTTCTGTTTTACAGAATTTTATTCGTTTTTCATACATCTAAATTGGGCAGGCTTTAGTAGAAATGTTCTTTTCATCTTGCCCTAAGACAGTCGTTGTGATTCCATTACTATCGGTTGTAAGTGGATAAAGTAAACACATGAAAGGATTTCCTAATATTATAACTTTATTTTCTTGCAAGTTTTTTATTAAAATAAATGATAACTTAAAGCATGCTCCGTCTTTGCACGCAAGTAGTACTTTTGATAATTTTTCTTTGGTTTTTTCGTAATACTTAGTTGGTACTATTATTTTTTGGATACATTTTTGGTCTGCTCCTTATAAGTCTATTAAAGCAATTACCTCGATCGAATTCAAATTCCGTATTAATAACTATTTTTACTTTAACATGTCATTTCTGAAAATGTATTATTGTGACCATTACTAGAAAACTTTCCTCCTCCTCATTACGAGAGATAGATTCTATTTGGGGAATATCATTTTTATCTTTCTGAAAGACTTCTTATTATTTTTCATAAAATTTTATCTTGATTAATTTTTAGGATTGTTATTTCTTGTTGTAAAGTTTTATTTTTATTTTTTAATTGCATTATTTCTTTCTTAATCTGACTTATTTCATGTTGTACTAAATCCTGAAGGGTTAATGGTTCATATTTTATTCAGATTTACTTGTGGTTCAATTATAGTATTTTTTGTTGCTATTTCCTTGCTAAGAAAATCTATAAATTTTTTTAAGGTATTGAGCTTTTAATTCATTGTCATCCACCTTCTCTATTAAATCTATTAGTAATCCTTCTTGTTTACTTAATACGTAATGATCTTCTTTTGTTTTTGCAACAAGTATCTAGACGTCCTAAATCAACATCTGGACTGCTAGATTCTTCTACTTTTGTTTCGGAATCAAATGTCTAATAGATTCTTCTGCTAGTATCTTCCACTACAACACATTTGGTTTTTAGTGACAGTCAGAAATTTGTGACAGTCCCTAAACCGTCTTAAAAAGTGTTTTTTTTTACGGTTTTTGAAAACTGTCACTAAAGATGGATGAGATTTTTTTTACATTCCAACGAATGAGAAAATTACGTTCAAATGTCACAAATACGTTCGGACATGTGGCTACGTACGTGCGAACGTGAAATTTTTTGGCGCAAACGTTCGAACCTTAGTAATTAACGTCCGAACGTTACTTATAAATTTAAATTAAATATGTTCTAATTTTAAATTTATGTGATTTTTATATTGCATAATTTGGATACAAGTCTAAAAAATTGACTTGTATACATTTATATATACACAATTTGCAAAATATAATTATATATTTATATATATTTTAAATATTTATGTTTATATATATATAAACTTTTGTTTATATATATAAATATGTATATAAAATATATACATATTTATATATATATATTTATATATACATATTTAAATATATATTTATGTTTATGTATATTTGAAGTGCAGTGATTTAGTATTGAAGTTGAAAAATATAATATTAAAGAAGATTGAGAATTGTAATTAAAAAACCATAGATATATTAAATAATATTGTTCCTTACAAATATTAAAAACAAAATACATAAAATATGATAAATGAATATAAACAACACTCAGATAATATCGCCATCCGGGAAAGTCGTAGCGGCCCGTACCTCCTCAGTCAGGGTATCAACCTTGTCGTTGAGGATATGTACATGGTGTGACATCTCGGCGACAGATGCCTCTAGAGGCCCGAGCCGTTCATCGATCTTACGATCGATATGCGCAGTCAGCTGCGAGATCACTGCATCAACCCAAGCAGGCCACACATCTCCCATAGATGTATTGGTCGGCTGCTAACCACTACTCCCCACATTAGACTGGGGCTGCGTCGGAGGAACTAGATCCGCTACAGGGGGTGGCCGACGTCCCCTCGCCTGTCTAATGCTACGTCGTTGAGTGGTCATGTCAAGGGCGCTCATCTGATCTTTGGCCAGCTCTAAAGGCTGGGTTGGCACTCCCCGAGCAAGTAGTAGCCGGCTGAGCAGGACACTATATGGGAGGTTGTCCGTGGAGACGATGCTCACCTTGTAACGGATCCTGTCAAAGATGAGAAGGGACAAATCTATGGCATCTCCACGTGCCACCCGTATAAAAAACTGTGCCCGAGTCTGACTAAATGTGGTTTTATGTGCCACAGGATCCACGTTTGTTGCAACTAAGATGCAACATGCGGAAGAACGGTAGCAAATGATTTTGGTGGAAGGAGTTCGGCCTCTCGAGCTGCATGCGGTCTCTCCCGGTGAGGATGTAGAAATCCTTGTCTCGGTCATCATTCGTAGTCGAAGGATCAGCACCCTTGGCCTCTGACTGGTCTGCATCTCTGGCTGATGATGCATCAAGTGGGCCAGTAGATAATGCAGAAGTGCCTACATCTGCCTCAGTCGATATCTGAACTCCTCGACGAATCCCGAGGTGGTCGGCGATGACATCAGCTGAAAACTCAAATGTCACACCGCGTACAGTCACGGTGTGAGAGGATGCGTGCTGAGGCATGGAGCACATCTCCATGTATAACTCCTGAACCATAGAGGGATATGCCTTACCCCTCAATGTGCAGATATTTTCCCAGCCTCTACTGAGGAATACATCTCTCAGGTTGGTATGCTCCCAGGTGAGCTCGTTGAACTCGTTGATCAGGGCCTCTCACTCGACCATAACAGTACGAGACCCGATCCGAGCAGTGTCTTGAGTGGCTCCTTCCCTCCCTCGTTTCTTGGAATGCAAAGGATGAGCCATCTCCTGAAAATAGGAAATGAAACAAAATTGTGAGTACTATTGATGCATATTTGTCTTAATATTAAACTGATTTTCATTAACGTTCGAACATAGAAAATATACGTCTGAACGTTACAATGAAACAATCGGACGTTTATTACTAACGTTCGAACGTAAAGATATAACATTCGGACGTTTAACTAAATGTCTGAACATAGAACGTATCATAAATTTAAATGTTATACGTTTGAACGTTATAAATATACGTTCGGATGCGAAATTGTTAAAAATATTTGAAAAATTAAAAAACTTACGTCCGAACGTTCAATTATACTGTCGAACGTAAATGTAGTAACGTCCGGACGTATAAAATATACGTCCGGACGTGGAAGGCCAACTGTTAGGAAATTGAAACGGTATACGCTCAAACGTATTGGTGTAACGTTTGAATGTTACAAGACAGAATGGCTGAGTCAACTCAGCCATGGTCAAGGTTGACCATGGGTTTGCTAGCTTGTTGGTACATCGTTTTTGAAAGGAAAAAATGAAAGTTTTCTTTCAAGTTGAATTGGATGAAGTTTCTTTCACTCCATCTATGAAAATGACATATTTCTATTCGGCATGGGATAAATTTAGATTTGTTTTAAAAGTTTAATTGTCTTACATAGATATGACATATTGGGCATTTTAATTTTTTTTAGTTTTTTTTTACTTAATGTTTAAGAAAATATTGTTTAATAATATTGTGAATTTTTTTTTATTTTTTTAAAAATATTTTAAAGTATTAAAAAAATGATGTGAAAAAAAAATAATAAATCCTTTAAAATTTATTTTTTTAACACTTTAAAATATTTTTAAAAAAATAAAAAAAATTCACAATATTATTAAAAAATATTTTCTTAAATACTAAGTAAAAAAAAAACTAAAAAAAAAATTAAAATACCCAATCGGACAAAAAAAAGAAAACCCAAATCGAGCTCCCTAGCATTGGCAAAAAATAAGTATTACAATATGACTTAATATAGTTGAAGTTATTTTCAATCAAATAATTTGATTTGACTATTATCCTAATTTGGTTACGTAATTATTAAGTCAATTGATTTCATTTTTATAATGATCAAATCAATAGATTTTCGAAAATAATTACCTTATCCCATTTCCATGTAAGTTTCCTATAATTATGAACTAATGCTTTGTATTCTCTTACACTTAAAAGAATAGTAAAGACGTGGCCCTCAAGGCTCAAAGTCTCCGACCCTCTTTCTCTTTTTTCATTCTCTATTTTATTTTTGTATTAGAGCCCTTGGATAATGCCAAGTTCAATCATGCAACTATTTCTTTTAAAATTCTTCTGCTAACTTTACATCTCACAAAATTTTCATTATCGTTCAACTATGTTTCATCTTAAATCTATGCATTTGAAGTATTTTTATTAGTTTTGAGCCTTTTTACTGAGTTTTGGTCCGTTGTAACTTGTAAGTGTTCTTTGAAACCCTAAACCCACTTTTTACCCTTTGATTTTGGTCCTGTAGTTAATAATGACCATATGTAACCCATTGTTGGCTCAGGGGCTATTTGGATTGGGAGAAGAGTTGAGATGAGTTGAGATGGTTTGTGAATAGCAGAATAAGATATTTTATGAATATTATTTTTTAATATTATTATTATTTTAAGATTTGAAAATGTGGATTGTTTATTATTTTTTGTGTAGAAATTTAGAAAGATTCTTTTAGGATTTGAAAAAGTTAAATTTTGTTTATTATATTTTGGTATGGAAATTTGGAAAGATTATTTTGGGATTTGAAAAAAAAATATTATTATATTTTGTGTAAAAATTTAAAAAAGTTGTAATGATGAAAATGAGATGAGTTGAGGAGAATTTTGAAAACAAACATCCCCTAAATCTTTCAGCCTATTATTAGCCCTCTATTGACTTTTGCACATTATCAACTAATTATTGGGTACAACTCCAGATTTGATATTCCAAGAAATAGACACTTCTTCACCTATGTCACTTTCCTTATCTAATCGGCGATCAATCAATGAAAATGAAGGCTACATCGAATTTCAAACTCAAGATTTAAAAATTCTCCATATTGAATTTTAGGTGATGTTGAAGATAATATCATTATTGATTTGATTATCATCTTGGTTTGATTACATAATTATCAAAATCAACTTATTTGAACTCCATAATTATACTGTGAAACATAATATTGGCTATCCCACACAACATTTGTAACTATCTAATGCCAAAATTCGCACGTACAGCTTCGCTAGTAGTGGATAGTATTCATTTGAGAAAGAGTGGACCAAATTCTATTCGAGAAAGTGCATGCAACAAGACCTTCCTTCATCTCAGTGAGAAAATAAAATAATTGTTTGAAATATCCTAAACACAATATTATTTTTAGAATAATGCTAGATCCCGCTCATGCCATTTAAAAAAAGTAAGACCCAATATTAAAATGTGAGTTTTTCTTATGCTTGTCTAATATTTACTCACTATATTTAAAGAAAATACACTAGACTTGAACACCCAAATACCGTACAAATCATTATTTTTTTAAAGATCTTGAAGGATCATGTTTTGAATAAAATCTGTGAGGACTGCTCTTCCTTCGGTTTCCTCAACCCTGTCTTAAGCTTTTATCCATTTTTCTCATACAATTGAAACATGGATGATCCATTTTTTTTCCCACACGTTCTTGCTTCAATTCCTCTTGGCGAAGAGTCATGTTGGGCTTGGGCTACCATTTTTTAGCACCACCAATGTGTCTATTGCCCATGTGCTAAGTAGCAGTGTCCGGCACCTTATTTATTTGTGGGCTTCACTGGAAACTATACTGCAATTGCATTACATAATTTAATCTTTTCTTGGTATTTGTTATGCAGCTGACGTGTAATATTTTATTGGCATGTGTGTGTATTCAATATGTATGTACTTTATTTAATTCCTTTTTTGTATGTCCTTCCCAATTTGGCACTGTTTCTGTCTTGCCATATTGTTTAAACCTTCCTTTGATAGCAATTCTATTTGTTGGATTTTTTTTTTCTAAAAAAGTCTTGTTTAAACCTCTCCAGGACCAGCTAGCTAACATTCACACTAAGCCTCTCTCCACCGCTAGATTTTCTGCTCTACGATCAAACCTCACTATCTTACCAGTGCCACTTGCATCGAGAGGGGATATTAAGGCATATTTCAAAACTGCTCCAGCAGAGGAGACTAACAAAACAAACTCTGGCAACATTCTCTCACGCACAGCTAAGGCTCCAGCCACGTCGCAGAGATAACAGAATGCACTAGATGACTCTAGAAGGATCTTTTAATAACAGCATTGTATGAGTAGTCGGAGTAGTCTATAAATATCGTTGTGATATTGAACATTTAAAAAGAAGAGAGGATGAATACCAAAATCTGTAAAACCGTTTTGAATGAAATTCCTTCTGTTGTGGCTTTTCGTAGAACACTTGGTGGTCTCTTTAAACTGCAGAATTCAGTGCCCGTGGAACATTGACACAACCGATCATCTGTTTCATGAGATTGGGTGGATTTGGATGTTGAAGTGAGTTGAGTTGAAATGATAAAATATTGTTAGAATATTATTTTTTAATATTAAAATTGCTTTGGGATTTGAAAAAGTTGAATTGTTTATTATATTTTGTATTGGGATTTGAAAAAAGTGTAATGATGAGTTAGAATGAGTTGGGGATCCAAAAGCACACAATCGAATGCAAACAGACACAAAATTTGGGCTAAAGAAGTCCCAAATAATTCATCTGATACAAAAATTTTGGCAAAAGAAACCCCAAAAACTCCCACTCCATATTCCAAATGTTGTGTGGGTTCCCTCCTATATGGAGGATGGCCCATGTGGGTTCATTAAGCCCACATGGAGAGAGGGCTTTGGCCCAACCTAATTAGGTTTTAGTAAAATCCTAATACCTGCCTCCATTAGCTGAAGTGTGCTTGAGAAAAAAAAAAAAAAAATCGTGAGAGAAGAAGAAGAGGAGGAGGCTGTCAAAAATAGTGCAGTCCGTCCAGTTTCAATCAAGTGCCTTGATTGGAGTCGTCTGTGATCCAATTGAGCTGAAATTTTTCAGGTACATTCACAACTCAAGGCTCTATAATCTGAACGGTGGAGATCGGATTTGGAGCAGTTTTATGGTGTTCGAGATCGTGAACAGTAACTAGGTTTTTGGGTGAAATCTCTTTTATCACATTGTTTGGTTGCCAAGAAAGTTTTTCTTGAGATCATTATTGATTGTATGCCTCTAGTGTTATCTAGAGAGAACACTTGTGTACCCATTATTGTTGATAGTGGAAGATTTAACTAGACTAAGTCCCGTGATTTTTTCCTTTACTTTGAAGGGTTTTCCACGTAAAAAGTTCTTGGCTCTTTGTGCATGTGAGATATTATTATAGATTATTTTCTGTTAAAATTACTTCCTAACAGATTCACACAAAGTGGGAGGAAATTATTTCCGCTGTTTTGGTAGTTGTTTTGGTTATTCCAAATCATTGTTAGTATTTCTCCCAACAAAGTGGTATCAGAGCGGGGTTATAGTCGCTCAATACTTTGTGTTGAATAATGGAAGCTAATTTGAGTAGAATAGTTACTTTGAATGGTTCTAATTATCACACATGGAAAGGAAAAATGGAAGACCTTTTATTTGTGAAGCAGTTTCATCTACCAGTGTTTGCTACTGAGAAGCCTGAAAATAAATCTGATGAAGAATGGACTTTGCAACATAGACAAGTTTGTGGGTACATCAGACAGTGGGTAGATGATAATGTTTTGAACCATATTAGTGGAGAGATACATGCACGTACACTCTGGAATAAACTTGAACAGTTATATGCTCGAAAGACTAGAAACAATAAAATGTATCTAATCAAGCATTTGATGTCTTTGAGATATCAAGATGGAACTCCGTTGACAGATCACTTGAACACATTCCAAGGAATAATTAATCAGTTGGCTGAAATGGGTATCAAGTTCGATGACGAGGTACAGGGTTTGTGTTTGCTTGGTACATTGCCGGACTATTGGGAGACATTCAGAATGTCATTATCTAATTCAGCCCTAGATGGTGTAATCAATATGGATCTGGCTAAAAGCAGTGTTCTTAATGAAGAGATGAGAAGAAAATCACAGGGTTCTTCTTCGCAGTCAGAGGTCTTGGTTACAGAAAAGAGGGGGAGAAGTAAAAGCAGAGGTCCGAAGAACAGAGATAAAGGCAGAAGCAAGTTAAACAAGTTTGCTAATGTTGAGTGCTATCATTGTGGCATGAAAGGGCATATCAAGAAATATTGCAGAAAATTGAAGAGAGAAAACAAAGAGAAAGGGAATGAGAAGAAGGATGTTGATGAAAAGAAGGATGATCAAGTTGCCACCACTACTACTGGAGACTTCTTCATTGTTTATAATGATAATGATGTTGTAAATATTGTTTCTAATGTAACTAGCTGGGTGATTGATAGTGGTGCCTCAATTCATGCTACATCCCGAAAGGATTTCTTCACAAACTATGTACCCGGTGATTTTGGCACAGTAAAGATGAGCAATGGAAGCTTACAAGGGGTGCTATAGTTATAGCTCGAGGTAAGAAGGTTTCAAATCTGTACATGCTACAAGCAAGGCTCTCTAGTAGCATTATTAATGTTATGGAGAATGAGCACACAGTACAATTATGGCATAAAAGACTTGTCCACATGAGTGAGAAAGGCTTGGCAATACTGGCTAAGAAGAATTTTCTGTCTGGAATGAAGTGTGCATCTCTGAAAAAGTGTACTCACTGTTTGGCAGGGAAGCAAAATAAAGTCTCCTTTAAAAGTTCTCCTCCTTTAAGAAAGTCAAGTATACTTGATCTAGTTCATTCAGATGTTTATGGTCCTATGAAAATAAGAACACTTGGCGGCTCTTTGTATTTTGTGACCTTCATAGATGATCATTCAAGGAAGTCTTGGGTTTATACCTTGAAAAGAAAGGATCAAGTATTGGAAATGTTTAAACAGTTTCAGGCCTTAGTTGAGAGGCAGACTGGAAAGAAGCTGAAATGCATCCGAACTGATAACGGGGGAGAGTATTCAGGCCCATTTGATGATTATTGCAGACAGCAAGGTATTCGGCATCAAAAGACACCTCCGAAAACTCCTCAATTGAATGGTTTAGCTGAGAGGATGAATAGAACACTGATTGAGAGAGTGAGATGTTTGCTTTCACAGGCACAATTGCCTGGATCTTTTTGGGGTGAGGCTTTGAATACAGCTGTACATGTTCTTAATATGACACCATGTGTTCCACTTCAGTTTGATATACCAGACAGAGTTTGGACTGGTAAGAATGTTACTTATGATTACTTACGTGTCTTTGGTTGTAAAGCATTTGTGCATATTCCAAAGGATGAGAGGTCTAAGCTCGATGTAAAGACCCGACAGTGTATCTTTCTAGGTTATGGCCTAGATGAGTTTGGGTACAGATTATATGATTTAGTTGATAAGAAACTAGTGAGAAGCCGAGATGTTGTGTTTATTGAAGATCAAACCATACAAGATATTGAGAAGATAGATAAAGCAGTGATCAGGTGCAATGATGGTTCAATTGACTTGGAGCCAGTGCCATTGACAGATTTGCTAGCGCAAGTTGAACATGCTACTCAAGATGACCAACAGAGTCCTAGTGATGCAAATGCTCCTTTACAGAATGAGACCCTTGATCACTTGCCAGAATCAGAGATGCTACCAGATGTTCCACTCAGGAGGTCTATCAGAGACCGACATCCTTCCACTCGATATTCTACAGAAGAGTATGTGTTAATGACAGATGGGGGAGAGCCCGAGTGTTATGCAGAAGCCATGAAAGACGAACACAAGGCAGAGTGGGTTGATGCCATGCAAGATGAGATGTAGTCATTGCATGACAATCATACTTTTGAACTGGTAGAGTTGTCCAAAGGCAAAAGAGCTTTGAAGAACAAGTGGGTTTATAGATTGAAGCAAGATGAACACACTTCACGACCACGATACAAAGCTAGACTTGTTGTTAAGGGATTTAGTCAACGAAAAGGTATCGACTTTGATGAGATCTTCTCTCCAGTTGTGAAGATGTCCTCCATCCATGTGGTTCTTGGTTTAGCAGCTAGCCTAGACTTAGAAATTGAACAGATGGATGTGAAAACTGCCTTCCTACATGGTGATTTAGAGGAAGAGATTTATATGGAGCAACCAGAGGGTTTCGGGGTGAAAGACAAAGAAGATTATGTGTGTAGACTAAAGAAAAGTTTATATGGTCTAAAGCAGGCGCCCAAGCAATGGTATAAGAAATTTGAGTCAGTCATGGAAGAGCAAGGCTACAAGAAGAACACCTCTGACCATTGTGTATTTGTGCAGAAATTTTGTGATGATGACTTTATAATATTATTGCTTTATGTTGGTGACATGTTGATTGTTGGCAGGAATTCTTCAAGAATTGAAAATCTGAAGAAACAGTTAAATCAGTCCTTTTCTATGAAGGATTTGGGGCCAGCAAGGCAAATTCTTGGTATTCGAATTTACCGAGATAGAAAAGAGAAGAAGTTGCACATGTCACATGAGCAATACATTGAAAAAGTACTCAACAGATTCAATATGAATAAAGCTAAGACAGTTAGCTCTCCTCTTGCTACTTATTTCAAGCTGAGCACGAAACAAAACCCTTCCACAACTAGAGAGAAGGAAGATATGGCAAGAGTCCCATATGCCTCAGCAGTGGGTAGTTTGATGTATGCAATGGTATGCACAAGGCCAGATATAGCTCATGCAGTTGGAGTAGTCAGTCGCTTTCTCTCAAATCCAGAGAAAGAGCATTGGAATGCCGTTAAGTGGATTTTGAGATACCTCAGAGGTACTTCCAAGGTATGTTTGTGCTTTGGAAATGGTAAACCTATACTTGAAGGGTTTACAGATGCAGATATGGCTGGTGACATTGATTCCAGAAAGTCCACTTCAGGGTACTTGATTACTTATTCAGGGGGAGTTGTGTCATGGCAATCCAAACTACAGAAATGTGTTACTTTGTCTACCACAGAAGCTGAGTATATTGCCATAACTGAAGCAAGCAAAGAGTTGATATGGATGAAGAAGTTCTTAGAAGAATTGAGTCAGAAACAAGAGAAGTATATTCTCTATTATGACAGTCAGAGTGTCATCCATCTCAGTAAGAACTCAACCCTTCATTCAAGATCCAAGCATATTGATGTAAGGTATCATTGGATTCGTAATGCATTGGATATGAAGTTGTTACAGATTGAAAAAATCCATACTGATGAGAATGGGTTAGATATGATGACAAAAGCACTACCTATACACAAACTCGAAGTATGCAAAGTGAAAGCAGGTATGGTGAGTCCCTCCACATAGTCGGAAAGGGGGAGATTTGTTGTGTGGGTTCCCTCCTATATGGATGATGGCCCATGTGGGTTCATTAAGCCCACATGGAGAGAGGACTTTGGCCCAACCTAATTAGGTTTTAGTAAAACCCTAATACCTGCCTCCATTAGCTGAAGTGTGTGTGAGAAAAAAAAAAATCGTGAGAGAAGAAGAAGAGGAGGAGGTTGTCAAAAACAGTGCAGTCCGTCCAATTTCAATCAAGTGCCTTGATCGGAGTCGTTTGTGATCCGATTGAGCTGAAATTTTGCAGGTACGTTCACAACTCAAGGCTCTATAATCTGAACGGTGCAGATCCGATTTGGAGCAGTTTTATAGTGTTCGAGATAGTGAACAGTAACGCGGTTTTTGGGTGAAATCTCTTTTATCACATTGTTTGGTTGCCAAGAAAGTTTTTCTTGAGATCATTGTTGATTGTATGCCTCTAGTGTTATTTAGAGAGAACACTTGTGTACCCATTATTGTTGATAGTGAAAAATTTAATTGGACTAGGTCCCGTGGTTTTTCCCTTTGCTTTGAAGGGTTTTCCATGTAAAAAGTTCTTGGCTCTTTGTGCATGTGAGATATTATTATAGATTATTTTTTGTTAAAATTACTTCCTAACAGATTCACACAAAGTGGGATGAAATTATTTCCGCTGTTTTGGTAGTTGTTTTGGTTATTCCAAATCATTGTTAGTATTTCTCCCAACACCAAAATGGTTATTTTCAGTTCCAAAAATGACAAGTTGGAGAGGAAGAGAAATTACCTACTGGCTGTTGGAGGCAGAGGCGAGAAAGATGGAATGAAGGGACGAAAAAAATATAGAAGCTAGAAAGGTACATCAGCCTGATCTGTTGTTAAATATAATAACATGAAAAAATCAATTAGGGTTGCTACAGTTTCAAAGGTTGAAATTCATCTTCAATTTGAAGAGCCAGATGTAGGAAGCTGAATGCTGTAATTGCACCTCCCAACAAATTTTGAAAAAAGAAAATCATAATCATAAGTCTCACCAGTTTGCAATCTTGATTTCACATAGATCAAAATTGCACCTCCGAACTTGTATCTAATTTTACGTATCTCACTGACGTAGCATGAATTGGTCCACACCCTACCACCTGCTCCTCTCATGGAGTAGGGGGAGCTCCGCCATTTTCAAATGAGGCTGGCGTTGCAATTTGGTCAGAATGGCAATCATTCAAATCCATTTATGTAGAATCTTCTAACTAAAAACACAACTTTTAGCGCCGCACTAATTTCATTTTCAAATAAAGAAATACTTAAATCATAAAAATATTACATAAAAATAATCTTATAAATTGATATAGTTTGATGGATTGTAAAATTATTTTTATTATAAAATAAATCTGACGAATTATATAAAGTCACATTAATTTATAAGATTATTTTTATATACTTTCTTTGTGATTATAACACCTCTCTTTTCCTAAATTTTTTTACATTTGTCTTTTCAAATCTTCCACTTGCTTATTTTGATCGGTTTTGTTAATTACATCTATGCCGTAATCAAGTTAATTATTAAGGCAACAAATCTCTAATGGTTAATATGGTTGTCCCTAATCTATAATTATATAGATTAGGGGGGGGGGGGGGGGGCGGCCACGCGAATTTACATGCTTTTATATTTAAGTTATGTCTAGCCTCCGACAAAAATATTTCTGGTTCCGCCAACGAAGACCCATGTTTCTAAACAAAAGAAGAATGAATTCAAGAATCTACATGCTCTTATATTTAAGTTCTATAATAAAAAAAAATTCTGGTTCCGCTGCTCTGACTAAACAAATGAAGGTACTAGCAGAGTATTAGTATTGGATTATGTAAATATAAATATAAAATTTATATAATATGATATGATTTTACATTTGACTATTTCACTCAAAATTTATTCTCACATTGGATTATTCATCTATTATTAGTCAAAATGATAATAAAATATTATAAATTTAATAATATTTTTTCAAATTTTTCCTATTAATTTTTTTTTCTAAATTAAGAGCTATATATAAATACATTAATTTAAGTGCAAGCAATATTTCTAGAATGCAACAAATACATTCTAAATATTTAATACAATATCATTGAAAAAACACATCTGTCTATTACATTTTTATCTAAAAAAAAATACCTATTAATTTTCTTTTTGTTTCCGGCTCAAATCTCAACCCTGGGAGCACTAAAACAAAGCACAAATCCCCTCAAAAAAAAAAAAAAAAAATCCTAAATCTGAAATATTGAACCTAGACCAAAAAAAAAAGCCTTTGAAACGAAATAAATAGTGCAGAAGAAAAGCAAAGGAAATAGCAAATATCTAAAAATATTTTTTAATCAATTTGGTCTACATACAGTGACCACCAATCCCAAATTATGGTACCTAAGAGTCATATACTTTTGAAGTTGTATAATTCAATATAAACTATTTTTTAGGTTTATTAACCAAACTCTTTATTAAATTTACATTTGTATAATCCAATAAGGATGCTTGATGCAGAAAAAAACGCGTTCTCAACATCAGATGCATTCCTTTCCTTCCTCAACATGTGGCTTTACTTGCTCCGACGACCCACATGCTATCAGTCTCTTTTTATTATCAATCCAAGTTTTAAAGCACATCGCAGTCACTCACGTCATCGTATAATTTTGAGATTGCCTATGATTCATTGTAACCCATAATCTACTACATGCTTCTGCTTTGGACTCTATGGTCTATTTAATTATGCCGAACATCACCAAAATTTTATGTGCCTATCATCTTCACAAATATGCTTCCCAAAAATTTGCTACAAAAATAAGCACGGCCTTTCTCAACATTCATATAAAGACTAGACTAACATGGAGATGTGGTTCATCCTCCAATCTTCTTATGCGTGTTTGCGCTCCTCATAATTCTGAATCACAGAAAATCTTTTAAAAAACACAAACTCCCTTCTGGGCCCTTGGCCATTCCGATACTTGGCAATTTGTCCGAGCCTTAGGTTGAGCCTCTCCTACTCAGGCTATATTTAGATGCTAAGGCAATATTTGATGATTTAAGTTTATTTATGAATAATAGTACTTTGTGAATGCGCTTAAGATATGTTTGAATATAAATATGTTGAGACATGTGTTAGAATGTATGAAGTAAGTTGAGATGTGTTTAAACTTTTTATGAGAAATTAAAAAAATAATGAGTCTCATCAACAATTAGTTTGAGATAAGTTGAGGTGATCTTGACATCCAAACACAACCATCTCCATAGCCCATTATCGCCCACGACTAACAGCCTACAATGGGTTTTAATGCAGAGAAATGATTTGTACAAGTTCCAAATAGACAAATCCCATACAAACTCTATTCTTTATTTAAGACTTGTACCTAGCATTACTCTTTAATACAATACACAAACATAATGTTAAGATATTTTAATCTCGTCTATAGATTGCCTTCCAATTGACCTTAATTTGTGACGATAGACCTATTCCTATTCCGTTATTAATAATATGAGTTCAACAGTTACTCAAAAAATCTTATAGTTGTTAGAATTAACTCTTAAGAATCATAAGTCATATACACAATTAAAAGCTCTTCCACAACTATGAACACAAAAAGAGTTCTTGCACCCATGCTAAAATACATCTTAATATCTTGTTGGCTGCCTGGCTGGCTGAATCATTAACCTGCATGAGAGTGCAGGGGAGGAGCATTGCTTTGCAAGTTTAAATGGTGTCTTCTTTCATCACCATCAGGACAAAGTTCTCTAAATTTATTGAAAGTATCTCCATATAATATGCGAGTTTTACATGGAAGACAAAACTTTAAAAAAATATTTTTTGTCTCACTTTTAATTCGTACTTAGAATTTTTAATATTTTATTCAACGTATGTCTTGAAATTTTTATGAAGCATCCGGAGTGCATTTAACCTGTATATGTGTACTTCCAAGGAAAAGGACACACACCAACCCCTCCTCTAATTATTAAGACTGATCGAAGTTCTTCACACAAGTAGTCGGCTATGCAGGAGAACACCTAGTGATAGGGATAAAAGGAATGGACAACAATTAATAGAGATGAGGGAAATGAACATAAGCCAAACCGCTTCGATCAAAGAAAGAAAACGCGACACCTTACCCAGTTACCCTTGCAGATTGTGGTTCTTCTAGAAGATGACGACAAAGAGTTGAGGGATCAAGGTTCCCGGCGATTCCTAGCAATTGCTGAGCCCTGGAATTTGACAAATCCTGGCCCTTCATTCGTGGATCAAGGGCCAGTGACCACTACTAATGCCTCGTTCGTCTCTCTGCCTCATTCCTGAGCGAGTACCTCTCTCATCATTCTATTTCCTTTCTTCGAGTTTTATCAATCCTCGCAAATGGAGATTGATCTCTATTCTATTCTCTTTCCTTATAAAGAGTAAAGATAACAATCATAAACTTTAATATTATGTAAAATTATTATTTGTCTAAAAAATTTGAGCTAATAAAAAGGGATAGATTTTATTATTTTATATTTTAGCACTCTCCTTCACTTGTGGGCTAAACTTTCCCTCAATGAATAGACCCAACAAATAGAATATTTAATTAAATGTGGCAAATTGTAGAATCATGATTCGAAATCAAGATTTATGTTCTGATACCATGATTAAAAATAAAATATAATATAAAAGAAGATGGAGAAGAGAGAAATAGAGAAATAGACTTTGAAGGCTATATTTTTACTTCTGAAATGTTATTGAATACAAGGCATATATCTCGATTTATAAAATAATTACATTGAGATAAGATAAGATAAATATTTTAAATATTATGAAAATGAAATCAAGATAAAATCAAATCAAAGTGATTTGATAATTATGAAAATTAAATCAAGATAATATTGATTTGATATTATCTTCAACATTTTCCCTCAAACCAAGGTGGAAAACTTTGGAAGCTTAAGTTTGAAAGTTGAAAATGGTAGCCTTCATATTCATTAATTGATAGTCGATGAGATAATGGTATTGGTATGAAGTAGCTAGCAATTAGAATATCAAATTTAGAGTTGTGGCCAACAATGAGTTATATATGGCCTTGATCAACTATTGGACTAAAATCAAAAGGTCAAAATTGGATCTGAAGCTTTTAACAATGTTCACAACATATCAAATTCTAATGAAAATATATCACGACTAATAGACATAATTGAATGACGATAAAAGATAAAGCTAGCCTATTCTATAAGATCAAGTCTAGCGTTAATCTCTAGTTGATATCACGATTGAAAATAAAACATAATATAAAAATAGATGAGGAAGAGAAAAAGAGATTTTGAGAAATATATTTTTACCTTTTGAATTGTTATTAAATATAAGATATATATCTATTTACAAAACTTTATATTAAAATAAGATAGAGAAATACTACACAACATCTCTAACCTCTACATATCATATTTTTTTAAATTTTAAAATTTTAAAAATTTTTTTTTTTGAGTTTATTCTTTTTAAATTAATTTAATTTTTCTATTCATTATTTATATATTAAATATTTGATAAAAAAAATATAGTGTGTAAAAATTATATAAATAATAAGAAGTTGAATAGAATTTTTAAATAAGATAATATAAATATTTTAAATATTATAAAAATCAAATCATTTTGATTTGATAATTATGAAAACAAGATAATATGTTTTCATAATTATCAAATCAAGATAATAATTAAACGTTATTGACTTGGTATTATATTCAACGTTTTCCACCTCGTGCCAATCGCGACGTCGAATAAGAACTCACACGGATCGTTGATGTGACAAAAATCCATAAATTAGGGGTCAGATTTATAGGGTTTTGCTATTTATCATTCTCATATTTCTTATTTTTTAATATTTTTTTAAATTTTTTTTGAATTTATTTTTTTAAAATTATTTATAATTTTTATTTACTATTTATATAAAAATATATTTGATAAAAAAAATTAAAAAAAAATAGAGTGTGGAGTATGGTGTAAATAGTAAGAGGTTGAGTAGAATTTTTGAGATTTATATGATTGCAGGGCTCTGTTTTCCTCAACCTCTCTATCGTTTCCTTGAACTTCTTTCCTGTTTACAACGTTGCCACACAAAATTGGTCGAATACTGAACTGAACTGAGCATATTCTTGTCGTTGAGGTCGACAATGGAGACCTGGTTCATCATCATCGTCTCCCTCTCGATCGCAGCCCTCCTTAACCTTCTCGTCTTCAAGAAATCCTCCGGAAACAAGCAGCTCCCTCCCGGACCCCTCAACATCCCCATCATCGGCAACTTCTTTTTGCTTCGCAAGTCCTTCTCCGAGCTCGAGCCCGTAATCCGCAACCTCCACACCAGGTATGGCCCCATCGTTACTCTGCATATCGGCTCCCGTCCGGCTATCTTCGTCGCCAACCGCTCCATCGCCCACCAAGCCCTAGTCCAGAACGGCGCCGTCTTCGCTGATCGCCCCCCCGCCCTCCCCACTGGCAAGATCATCTCCAGCAACCAGTGCAACATCAGCTCCTCCTTCTACGGACCAACGTGGCGACTTTTCCGCCGAAACCTCACCTCCGAGGTTCTCCACCCTTCGCGTGTCAAGTCCTACTCTCGCGCGCGCAAGTGGGTATTGGACATCCTTCTCAACCGCCTTGAATCTCACTCCACGACCGAATCCGGCGTAGTTAACCCCGTCCGCCTGATTGACCACTTCCAATACGCTATGTTTTGCCTGCTGGTTCTGATGTGTTTCGGGGACAAGCTTCTCGAGACCCAGATCAAAGAAATCGAAGCCATCCAGCGTCGCCTGCTTTTAAGCTTTGGTCGCTTTAACATGCTCAATTTCTGGCCGAGGGTTGGAAAGATACTATTCCGCAAGCATTGGGACGAGTTGTTCAACCTTCGGAGAGACCAGGATACTATACTAGGGCCTTTGATAGAAGCGAGGAAGAGAGTGAAGCAAGAAAGGCTAAGCAAGCCAAAAGAGGACGCCCCCCTAGAAGATAATGGTGATGATGAGTTTGTGGTGTCGTACGTGGATACGTTGTTGGATTTGGAGTTGCCGGAGGGGAAGAGGAAGCTTAGTGTGGAGGAAATGGTCAGCTTGTGCTCGGAGTTTCTCAACGCGGGCACGGATACAACGTCCACGGCGTTACAGTGGATCATGGCAAATTTGGTGAAATACCCCCATGTCCAAGAGAAGCTTTGGGCAGAGATCAAAGGGGTCGTTGGAGGGCATGCAGAAAAGGAGGTGAAGGAAGAGGATTTGCACAAGATGCCGTATTTGAAGGCAGTGGTTTTGGAGGGCTTAAGGCGTCACCCACCAGGGCACTTCGTGTTGCCACATGCTGTGACCGAGGATGTCGTGTTGGAAGGCTACTCGGTACCCAAGAATGCCACTGTGAATTTCATGGTGGCAGAGATGGGCTGGGACCCGAAGGTGTGGGAAGATCCCATGGCGTTCAGGCCAGAGAGATTCTTGGGAGGTAGTGATGGAGGAGGAGGGGAAGTGTTTGATATAACGGGAAGCAGGGAGATTAAGATGATGCCATTTGGGGCTGGGAGGAGGATCTGTCCTGGCTCTGGTTTGGCAATGCTTCATTTGGAGTACTTTGTTGCCAATTTAGTATGGAATTTTGAGTGGAAGGCTGTGGATGGTGATGATGTTGATTTGTCAGAGAAGCAGGAGTTCACTATGGTGATGAAGTATCCAATGAAGGCCAATCTATCTCCCAGATTGTGAATGGATAGCTTTACTTTTCTTTTGTTCTTTTGGTAAGTAATAGCTTTACTTTTCTTATATTATAAACGTGAACGCTTGATGAATCTGTAGTTAAGATATCAATGTAATTGTAGGCTCTTGCTCTGCCATTTACTGGATGGTTGCCCCTGTATCTGTGCGGTCCACTGTTTGTATGTAAAGGCAACAATTTGTTTGGTTATTTCTCCAATAACATTGCTACTTCAGAGTTCGATAGAAAATTTAATGAACTGTCGGAGCATGCTTATCTTCGTCTTAAATTTTGTCAGTTGATGTGTCAACTTTGATCGAAAATGACAAATCTATGGAGAAGAATATTATAATTTTATTATAAAAAATTTTATTTTTATAATATAATATTTTAATCTTAAACATGAATATATGATCGTAAGTTATTAATACAAACTATATATAAATTATTAACATCGTGTTTTGTACGATTTTAGATCAGATTCAGTAATTTAGGTCTTTAAAATTAGACCTACAAAAACAAAGAAGAAAGAAATTGAGAGAGAGCAGCCTTGAGCGGGAGAGTCTTTGATGTCAAAGTCAATAGAGTATTTTGAAAGTTTATAAATAATGAGAGAATCTAGAAACCAACGAGATTTTTCGTATCTGGAAATTACTATTTATACCGAAAGTTTAGGAGGACAGATCGTGCCTGCCCTTGTGGAGCCCATGTCTATTTTATTGTTCTTTTTGTCAGATTCTTTTAAATTCGGAGTGCCTCTATGACGGTGACATTAATGTGGTGTGTTGCTTAGGTAGTGGTGTCATGTAGGGCTGTACAAAAAACCGGCCAATCGACTGCCACCAACTCAGACCGGTAGCAGGAGCTCGGAACCGGCCGAAACCGACAAGAAACCGGTTGGCCGTTGGTGGTAAATTATCAAAACCGGCGTCAGCCGGTTGGGTTCGCAGTTTGAACCAGCAAAAATCGAAAAACCGGCCAACGTCAGCAGACTTTTTTTAAAACATATATACCATTATTTAAACGACGTCGTTTCACTTAAATAAGTGAAACGGCGTCGTTCTGAATTTGTAGTTTTAAAAAAATAAAAATAAAGGGAATGGCTTATGCCAAACAACGCCGTTTCTTCCTAGGGTTTAAACAACTCGTGGTCTTTCAGTTCTCATTTCATCTTCCTCAATCCTCCCTCCAGGCTCGAGCCGCTCCAGACTCTCCATTTCGGCATTTCCGTTTTGAGCCTCAGCCCTCAACAGACAACGACCGTCGACAGCGGCCATTGCCAACGCCAACCCCCTCATTTTAGCCTTTCCACTCTCCAGCAGCGGCATCGGCAACGGGTAGCGGCCCAGCCTTCCCTCCGGCAAACAGCCCATGCCCACGGTATTAAAAATGAAGATTTTCATTTTAAAAACTTGTATACTCTATGAATCTGATTTTTTGTTTCAATTTTTGTGATGAGAATTTTAGTACTTCGAATTTCATGAATATATAACCTAGAGCAAGTTTATTCCCGAATGTATAATATTATAATCTTCGAATTCGAAATATATAGGTCTGTAGTGTACTTCACAAGTTTTTATTTACAATAAAATCATAGTTATATTAGGTTTTGATATTAGGTTTAGAATTGTGATAAATTTTACAGGTTCAGAATTTTGATATTAGGTTTATAATTTATATTGTGTTGATTTTTTTGCAGATTTAATATTGTGTTGGCTTTTTTTAACACCATACAGTTTTGTTATAAAATATAGATTAGAATCTTAGATTTGTGATGTTTGTAACGATGCAAACTAGCTGCTGTATAATTGTGTTAATTTTTCTCTTATTTGTTTGTTTTACATGTTAGATGGATTATTCTTCAAATCCAATTGATCTTGATTCGAACTCTCAAACAATTAATTTGGGAGAGATCCAAACACCAAAACCCCCAAGTGCCCCTAATAGTCGTAATTGTCCCCTTCCTAAGAAACGGAAGGGAAATAATCCGTCAATTGTTTGGGATCATTTTACTAAAGTTGAGGCTTGTTCCGTAGATGAACCTAAGGCCAAGTGTAATTATTGTGGCAAGATGTACGCTTACCACTTAAAGAAGAACGGAACTTCAACTATGCAAAACCATCTGCCTTCATGTCCCAAAAATCCTCACAAGCGTGGGCCTTTGGATAACTACCAAACAAAATTGGCAGGTGAGGCATCCTCGGAGGGGTTTGGAGAGAGTGATAGTTAAAGAAATCTTGTAACCCACAAATTTAGTAAAGAGGCTGTGAGATTGGTGCTTGCGGAGATAGTAATCATCGATGAATTGCCATTTAGAATTGTTGAAGGGCAAGGATTTAAGAAGTACACTTGGTTGCTTGAACCTAGATTTAAAGTGCCATGTCGAGTTACGGTTGCAAGAGATTGTATGAAACTATTTGAGAAGGAAAAGACCAAGATTAAAAAGTTGTTTAAAGATGAGGGAATGATGATTTCATTAACTATCGATACGTGGATATCGGTACAAAATCTTAATTATATGTACCTCACTACACATTTCATTGATAAAGATTGGAAATTGCAAAAGAAAATCATCAATTTTTATTTAATCCCTAATCATCGAGGGGATACAATTGGGAAAGTTATTGAATCGTGCCTTCTTCATTGAGGCATTGATAAGATATTTACTGTTATTGTTGATAATGTTAGTTCAAATGATACTGCAATTTCATATTTGAGGCATTTTTTGACGAGAAATTTGTTGAGTGGAAAGTATATGCATATGAGATGTTGTGCTCATATTCTGAATCTTGTCATGAATGATGGTTTTAAGGAGTGTAATGAAGCCATTACAATGATTAGAAATGCAGTTAGATATGTGCACTCCTCCCTGCAAGACCAGAAAAGTTTAAGAGATGTGCAAAAAAAGAAAAAATTAATTGTAAAAAAATGTTGTCCCTTGATGTGCAAACCCGATGGAATTCAACTTACATGATGTTGGAGGCGGCTGAGAAATTTGAGAAGGCTTTCAGGCGTATGGAGAGTGAGGACTACAATTTTGTCTCTTACTTTAAGGATGGAAACATTAGGCCTCCTAGAGCTGATGAGTGGGAAACAGTGTGAATTTTTTGTGAAATTTTTAAAAATGTTTTATGATGCTACTTGTCGATTTTTAAGGTCTTTATATGTCATGGTAAACACCAATTTTTTGGAGATTTGTATACTCCAAAAAGAGTTAATTAGGCTAAGTGAGAGTGAGAATAGTCATTTGATGAGCATGGCCATAAGCATGAGAATGAAATATGATAAGTATTGTGGTTCATTGGATATGATGAACTTGTTGTTGTTGATTGCTGTTGTCCTTGATCCACGTAGTAAGTTGAGGCTTCTTACTTTCCACGTGAAAAGAATTCATGATGAGAGTCGGGCTGAAAAGTTGTTGTCGAGTGTGAGACATTTATTATCAGACATGTATGTGGAGTATAATGCTGCATTTAGTTCTACCTCGACTAGCAAAGAAAATGTTCCCCTCATTTGTTTGCACCCACAAATGATGGTGAAGGAAATCATGAGTCGCAAATTTTTTTTGAGTGGTTGGCAGCATCATCTGTTTCTGGATCTACAGCTCCCAAGTCAGAAATAGACCGGTATTTATCAGATGGTTATGAGGCATACAACCAATATTTTGACTTGTTGAATTGGTGGAAAGTTAATGAGCCTAACTATCCTATACTTGCGAGGATTTCACGAGACGTGTTAGCCATGCCTGTTTCGACGGTTGCATCAGAGTCCGCATTTAGTATGGGAGGTTGTATACTTGATCCTTTTTGAAGTTCGTTAGCTCCGAGAATTGTTGAGGAACTTATTTGTACTCAGAATTGGTTGCGACATCCGTCAGCGCCAATTGATATTTGAGAGGCCATGGATAATGTTGAGAGTTTTGTGGTAGAATCTGGTAATATTTTTCTCATTCAGTTTTCATATTCATTTACTTTTATAATTTAATTTTAAAATTTTTTTCATTATCCTAATTTATTAATATTGATTATATAATATTTTTTCTATATAGAGTTGGGACTATCGTTCATCACAACTATTGATGACTGAAGAGTCAAGAGTTGAAGATTGCATTGAGAATCTATTTAGATTATTGAAGAAGGAAGATTTGTACAATTTTATTTAAAAACAATTGTTGCTTACTTAGACTATTTAGTTGCTTAAGACAATTTGGTTTTTTGATTTTACAATATTTGTAATATGTATTGAACATCTAGTGGAGTTTTTTTATTTAGTTTTAGTTATATAGTAATTACTATATAAGATAATAAGACTATGAAGTATAAGTAGTATTAGTAGTTAGTAATGGTATACATGAGATTAAAATTAAAATGAAATTAAATATTTAACTAGACGGTCTAATATTTATTATTTATTCAAGAGCCTCCAATATTTATTCAATGTTGATGATCATCAATATTAGGTTTTAAAATGGCCCAAAATGAATGGCCCAAAGAGAAAATGAATTGACTAGTTTAAATGGCCCAAACCGGCCCAAAATAAATGGCCCAAAGAGAAAATAAATTGGGGCCCAAACCGGCCCAAAACTGAAAAATCGGTAGTGAACCGAACCAGTCGGTTCGTCCCCCTAGCTCGGTCAGTTTGGCCGGTTTGTGGCTGATTTTCACATAAGTCGGTTGGTTTCGGTTTCTCCATAAAACTGAACCAAATAGTCAGTTTTTCACCCCTAGTGTTATTAATGCGGCGTGGTTTCCCGATTTGCTTTACTCTGCTGGTGTTTTCAGTAATCCGTAGATGTTCTTATGTTAGAAGATCAAAGGTTTTTCATTTTTTCCGTTTTGCTATACAAGTCCCCATGAGCTGGTGCGGCCGAGTGGCTTCAGGTCTGTCCGTCCCATCAACAATCATTGTTTATTTTTCCTTACAAGCAACTTGCTTCGTGGGCAAATTTGGACCTTGAGGTTGGATATCAGGGCGAAATCCATTACACTCGATCGAGCACCCAATGGGCTTATAAGTGAGGGAGAAATCCCTTTACATATATATTAAGGATAAATACATTTTATAGCATAATAAATTATAATATATATTCTTTTTTATAAATACATTTATATACATTTGATCATATACACTCATATAAAAAGTGTATATAACCATCATATTATCACTAACATATATGTAACCAAGTATATTATCACTAATATATATAATTAAATATGTAAATAAGTTATACACTAACATACTGGGACTCGTGGCAGATTGGAGCATAGTTCTAAGAGCATTTGTAGCTGGTGTCTTATAACACTATTTTTCATATAATTTGTTTTTGTTAAAATACCTCTTACATCCGAATCTCTATTTTAAGAAAACAGTTTAGAAGATAAACAGTAGTTTTTTAAATATAGAAAATCACTATTCATCCCTTAAATAATCTTTTATCAATATTTTATTATAATAAATAAAATAAGTTCTTTTTCCAAACATCTATATTTTCTCTCATACTCATATTTATTATAGTTTTAAATAATAATTTTAAAAATAATTTATATAATTACTAAAATATAAAAAATTTAATTTTAAAATTATTACCATACTTACAAAAAAATAATTTAAATTTTTTAAAAATATTTACTAGAGTAATTGTTCAAAACATAAAGAAAAAATATTGAGTAGTTAAGTTTGTACATGGAAGTGACAAAAAAATAATAAATAAATATTATTTTAAAAGAATAGAGAAATAATAGAAAATGAGATGTAAGAAATTTTTAAAAGATAAAAAAATTTAGAAATTTTTTTTAGAAAATATAATTTTTAACTAAATTATAATATATATATATATATATATATATATATATATATATATTTTATGAAAAATAGGATAAGAATGCTCTAACTCCACTCCCACATTATCGACGTTGACGATAGAATTTATTGCTGAGTTTAACTTTGATTGCCGAAAAGCCAAAATTGTCTATTACACCAAAAATAAAAAATCTCTTCCATCAATGAGATGCTTTAGTTGCAAGGTTTTGAATATCTCAATCATCTTAATCTATCTCATTTTATTTTATTATTATAATTATTATATATTTTTATATAAAATATAATAAATAATTTAACATTTTCAAATCAAATAATATTTTATTTAACTTTTAATTTTCATCCAAAATCTTCTCATCTCACTATTCAAATCCCATCTAATGGTACTTCATAAAAATAAGCTTATAAACATATGCATCTTAAGGTTAGGTTTGGATTGAGAAACACTCTCAATCCATCTCATCTTATTTCATCTGACTATTATAATTTTTATAAATTTTCATAAAAAATAAAATAAATAATTTAATTTTTTTAAATCTCAAAATAATATTCTAATAAAATTTTATTTAATTTTTATTTTTCATCTCAACTCACTATCCAAACCTAACCTTAATATGAATATGTAAGATTTTATTTTTATTATAAAATAAATCTAATATATCAGTCGTATCAATTTAAGAGTTTAATCTTTGTGAATGTGGCCATTCTCAACAAAATAAAAAAAATAAAAAGATAAAAAAAATGGAGACTGCGTCAAACATTGCAAACTCCAAGGACCACATACATCATAGGACCAATCTAATAACCTCTACCAACCATTTACTTGTAGCCGCTGCAATACCCATGCATGAAAGAAGAAAGACCACATGTAAAAAAAATTGTGTTAAAAAAAAGATAGAGTAAAAAATTTGTGAGGAACGGATGGATGACATGGTATTTCGGATTTATCACAAAATGTCATGTGGTTAAAATTGCTTGAAATCTGTGATAGGTTAAGAATAATACCTAATCTATATATATTTCAAAATTATCTAATTATTATTGCAACGTACGAGGATCCAATGGGTGTTGGTGTCGCGTGCGATTCCTAGAGACATGAGATACGCAAGTGAGAAGTTTTCTTTTTTCAGTTTATTAAAAATTGACATGTCAACTTCTTTGTAAAAGGTTCTTAAACCAAACCTTTAAAGCAAGATTGCGTAGAGTTTATACTCTGAAACATTGAGTAAGTAATTGACCCAAAAGTGAAGCAAAAAGCTATTCTATTTGTTTTGTTGTGCCGGTCACTGAGAGCAATGGGATTGATTTCATCAAATTTATCTTTAAAATTTGATAAAATAAATATATTTTTCATAAATCCAAAATCTTACTAGCCATAGCCCCACATTGAATTAACCATTATATTAGTCAAAACTATTCTATTTGTTTCGTTGTCCTCGGTCTCTAAGAGTATTGGTATTGGTATTGGTTTCATTAAATTTATCTCTCAAACTTGATGAAAAATACATATTTTCATAAATCTGAAACCTCACTAGCCATAGGCCCACATTGGATTAACCATTAAATTAGTCAAAATAATAATATTTTTAATTTATTTTTTTTCATATTTTACAATCACAGTTATTATATGTTAATTAATAATTTAATTTGATACTTAAATTACTATTTCTCAACTTAAATATACTGTGGCTCAAAATGAAGAAACAGTAATTTAAGTAAATAAAATAATGGTTATAAAGTGTGAACAGTTAATCTTCAAATTTGTAAATGAACTTAAATGTATTGTAACTCAAAACTGAAGATTTTAATAAATGTTGAATCTAATGCAATGATTTTAAACAAAAAATTCATCAAATTTTGAAAATGACACTCATTTGATAAGTCCAATACCATTGCTCAAAATCAATACAACTATACCTCCTCGCTAATAGTCCTCCACCCAAATTGAACAAAAATTTTTTAGGTGTGTTTCATCATTCTATCCATTTGATTTTATGGGTTAAATTATACATATATTTATACACAATTACATAGAAAATATTAGTGAAATATACAATAATATAAGAAAAATTACAATGAAATTAACATTAAGACGAAATCAGTTTGGACTGAAGTACGAAAATATCATTCTTTTTAAGGAGATTCAAACCCTCTACGGTATACAAAGTCTCAAATTAACCGGTGCAGCAGAAATCTTCTTGACTTGACTCCTCCAAGATACAACAGCCCAACTGATCATCGTATGACTCAAGCCTACTCTGTACAAGTGATTGAATTTAAAACTCTACCAAAATAATACCTTTCTTTTTTTAAAAAATATTCTATAAAATATATACTCACTAGTTTATTTTTCTTATCTCTGTTTTACTAAAGTATATTTCTCTCGTACCAAGGACCAAACAAATATATATATATTTATATATATATAAAGCCTGTAGGATCACCGACCGAGCTGGACAAACGGAAAAAAAAAAACAATTAAAGCAAACAAACTTAAATAACCCTTCAGAGCATAAACGGCAACACAGTAATCAATGAAAAAGTCTTGAGAAGTATTGTGAAAAAGTAATAATAGAATATTTAATAGTAGTAAAAAGTAGGTAAAAAGTAATGAATAGTAAAAAAAGTTGATGAAAAGTAATAATAAAGTAAAGAATAGTAGTAAGAGTGTTTAAGAGTAGTTGAGATACTCTCGGTACCCAAACAAGGCCTAAGTGCATGTTTGGGACTACGGTGAGAAATATAACTCATACCTTTAAGACTTATATCTTATAACTTAAGTAATAAGTTTTACTATTAAAAAGTTATTTACTATTTGGAAACTATATGTTTAAAGTATTTTCAAATATATTACGTTTGTTTGGAAATAAATTAAAAATGTGTTTTCTGATGTAGAAATTACGATTATTTGAATTTTTAAAAATTATGACCATATACTTAAAAGTTTGAAAGTTGTAATTATTTAAAAATTGTATGGGTATTTTTGACCATTAACAATCTTTTTAAAATTCAAATTATGTTTCGCATTATTTAGAAAAGCACGCTTGAGGAAAAACATCAAAATGATGATATTCCTCAAATGTACTTTTTAACTTATTTGAGATTAATTGTTTTAATATGTAACACTTAAAGAATGTAATTTTTCCATTAAAGAGGTTTTAAAACTTTTTAAGCACTTTTTAAGACTTATACACCCTTAAACAGGCCCTAAGATTTCTAAAGGGAAAGAGACTTCTCGTTTGTTTTCAGAAAACATCTCATCTCATCTCAATTTCATCATTAGACTTTTTTAAATTTCAATACAAAATAAAATAAACAATTCAACTTTTTCAAATTTATCTTATCTTCTCTCACCTAATCATTACAACTTTTTCAAATTTCAATATAAAATAAAATAAATAATTCAACTTTTTCAAACTCATATCATCTTATCTCTGAAAACAAACGAACTTAGACTTCTAAAAGAAAAAAATTTCACAAGACAAGTTGGACTCAATCACTCAAAGAAAATATATGTCTATATAAGGTGGAGACTCTCCACAAACTCTACACACAAGTGCTCTACCCAAGATCTCACCATAGAAGAAGCTCCCTATGCCCAAACTCACCATTACTTCTCTACGCTTATACTAAATTCCTCCATTGTATTGTGAGATATGTGAGACTATGAGAGATTGTAAAATCACTTATGATAGTGAATTTCTCTACCAAACAACCCGTGGGCGTACGCATTATGCCGAACTAGGGGTGCTACCCGCCTCCTTCAGGGCGGGATAGCCCCCACCCCTGGAGTGCGGGGGCAGGGTACCCTGTACCAGATAATGGGGTGCGGGTGGGGGGGGTCAATCCATCCGTCCCCCTCTAGAAACCGTTGAAATGGGCCTAAAATGGCCCAAAAGCTTTTTCTTTTAGACCCAAAAACAGCTTCTGGGCCATGTTGGGCCCATAAAATTAGAAGTCAAAAAAAGAAAAAAAGTCAAAAAACTAGATTAAAAAAAAAGTTACATGAAGAAAAATAATATATACATAATACAAATTTACTAATTTAGAGCTAATGTAGTACTACTACTGACTACTAGTCTACTATCTAATAAACTAATAATAATAACTAAGCTATTACAAAATTGAAAAACTAAATAATTACAAAATTACGAACATACATAAAAGTATCCAAAGGACATTATTTCAACATTACAAATCATTGAATACATAATACGTACAAACGATTCAAATTTCAATATTCTAAGAATCTAAAGATAGAGTTATTTGAGTCTTTGACCGTGACATTTGGGGTGGCCTGGGCATGTAGTCTTTTTATTAATTCATTGAGATTTGAGACTTAAGCACCTATTCATATTACAGTGGAGGTAGATGTCGTCTAAATCATCTTATGTGTTGCTACAACAATTAATGCTAAAATTAATACCGATTAAATCGAAATAAATATAAATAAATCAAAATAAAAAAATAAAAAAAATAATTACCAGGTGGTCCAGATCCAAACAGATCTCCACTCTTCTCCTTGTCGGTCTCCTTAAAATCTAAAACATCCGGAACATGAATATCCTTTCTCATCATTCAACTCTGTGGGCATATCAATGCCTCCACAGTTGTAGGAGATAATGAACTATAGAAATGATCCAATATGCGCCCTACGGTACTAAAGGCTGACTCTGAGGCAACGGTGCTAATAGGGATGACCAAAATACAGCGGGTCATTTAAAAAAGGATGGGATATTTCTTTACTGCCGCTTTCCACCATCCTAATATATCGAAACCATCATCATCTTAAATAAGATCTCCTAACAAATAGTGTTTAAGTCCGAATCCCCCTTCGTAGATTGACTGACTAATGTGAGATTCTGTGTGAGGGTCTTAGTCCACGCTAATCTAAGTTTCTTTGTTGGCCCGGTGTCTGGAGGAGGCGTTGGGGTAGGTGTAGGTGTAGTAGATGCAGTACCACCCTTAATCGCATTAAACTCATTATACAATTTAGTCAGGGTATCTTGGGCCATATCACCAATAAGATTAGCACATGCCTGATTGTGTGTAAGTCTCAAACCATATAACATACCTGAAATTTTCAGACGGGGATCAAGAATAATAGTCACATATAACAAAATATTTAGTCTGCTTAAATCTCCCCAATACTTGTCATATTTGACCCTCATGATCAATGACATCCCCTTCATCCTTTGATTGGAACTCTACACATGTCGTCTAATTTTTCTTTCACCCTACATATTTGTTAACAAAACTCATGGGACGTAGGGTACAAAGAACTAGATAACATCAATGTGACATCGTAAAAAAGCCTGAGAAAATCAATAATACTAGAAACTACCTCCCAATCATCATCATTAGGTTTTCCTAATCCCACATGCTTATCAAAGTATTTGACATATTGAATGTTTTCATCACCCAATAATTGAAAGGCAGCCTTATATTCTTGGTTCACCTCCAACATCAAGAAGCTTGAGTTCCATCTGGTAGGAACATCAGTACAGAGACTCTTATTTGATGTTATGCCCACAGTTTTCACATTAATCTTGAATTTCTCTAATTTAGAAGGAGAATACCTCATAAATTTCACAACCATTCTAACTCGTGCAACCGAGTTATCAACATCTTTCAACCCCTTATTCACAATTATATTCAAGATATGTGCAACACATCCAACATGCACATATTCACCCCAAGAATGTCTTATTTGCTTACCTAAGATAAGCCTTCAGATATCCCAATGCGACATTATTAGATGAGGCATTATCAACTGAAACTGTCAAAACCTGTGCGAACCTCCACTCATTTATTGCGACCTCCAAGGTTTTTCCAATTGTCTCACCCTTGTGCTCAGTTATTTGACAAAACTTAATAATCTTTTTGTGAAGAATCTAATCAAAATCAACAAAATATACAATCAAAGACATGTAATTCATATTTTGGATAGAAGTCCAAGTATTGGTAGTGAGGTAAACTACCAAACTCGCCAATTGGCTCCTCAAAACATATTTATTTTTTCTGTACATATTTTTAATATTTTTTGCCACAGTGTGGCGAGAAGGAAGCGTAAAACTAGGTTTCAATTCTTGAACAAGTTCTTGGAACCCTTTCCCTTCCACAAACCGAAAAGGTAGCTCGTCTATGATAACCATACGAGCTAACTTCCTTCTACACTTATCGGGATTATACTTTATATACCCCTTCAATGTTGGACCCCTACTACTCCTATCCACCATTTTTTTTAGTCAAATATCTAATCAAGATTGACTCTTCTTACATTGTTTCTCTAAATGGACCATTAACTGGGATGTACCATGTTTCCTATAGTGATATCTATATATTTTTTCATAGTAATTACATTTAGCTTGGGGGTTATTGGGGTCACCACCTTCTAGTTTGGTAAAGTGAGACCAAACTATGGAAACAAGTTTCTTGTCTTGTGTCAGTGTGGGCTTGGGGGCGGGGCAAGGGGTACTCCTAGGGGTTGGAGTAGGCTCAGTAGGGTTAGATTCTGGGGTAGGGGTACTGGTAGGGGTAGGAGAGCTTTCACTGAAAATCCTTTAAGAAGACATTCCTGATTTTGTAACATAATAAAAAATTATAAAATCAAGCAACACAAGATATAAAAAAATCATAATAATAGACTACACATGAAAAAACAAGGCAACGTGCAAAGCCAACACAAGACATAAAAAAAAGTAATAATACACCAAACAATTAAAAAAATGTTTTCTAGTTCTAAAGTTTTAAACGAAAGAACAAAATTTTAGCTAAACGTATTTAAAGAAACAAAAAATAGGTCATCAAAGATTCAAAACCATTCTCTTTGTAAAAAAAAAGAATCAAAGAACCTCTACCAGCATTTAGGGGTTTCTATTGAAATTTTAGGGGGTTTCAATTAAAACCCCTAAATTGAAATTTTAAGGGAAAACCCCTAAATCAATTTAAGGTTTGGGATTGAACTTCTAAATCAATTTAGGGGTTCAATCCAAAACCCCTAAATAAACTGAAAATTGAAACCCCTAAATCAATTTGAGATTTCAAATCGAACCATTAAATCAATTTGGGGGTTCAATCTGAAACCCCTAAATTGAAATTTCAAGGGTTTCAATTGAAACCCCTAAATCACTACAAGTTAAAATAACATAACCAAAATTACAAAACTAAATCATTCACTCACTACAAGTTAAAAACACATCACCAAATCTAGAACTAATTTACTACAATAAGAAGTTACAAACCTATAATCCAAAACTAAAACCTTACAAGCCATCAAATAATGTTAGTTGTTCCTAACTTCCCAACTACAACCAACAATACAATTTAAAACCCATGTCTCATTCCAACAACAAACAAAACCAAACAAAGCCAACAACATCCATCATCTATCATCAATCATCTACCATCCTTCATCCATCAACAAGAAATTCTAATTCCAAGAAAAAATAAATAAATTACTTGCTCCCATTCCAACAAAAGAACCAATAAAGTGAGCGCCATTTACTGTGCCTAAAGAAAAAAGAACAAAATTAGTTAGGAAATAAGTTACCACATAAATTTATAAAAATAAAGAAAACAAAATTGAACAAACAACAGATTACACAATTTCACAAATGTACCCCAAACCTCAATCGTCTTCATGTAGTAAACTTGTCATACTGGTGGTCAATGACAAATCAAGATATATAACAAAACTAATTAAATTTGAAATATATTACCCGAGTCTAACTTATAGCTTTTCGTATCCTTAATTGTATCCAAATAATTTTGATTCAAGTATATCGGAGTGGACGTCAACGAGTTTTGCATACACACAAGAGCCTCCACAGTTCTAGGAGCCAAAGAACTCCGAAATGGATCTAGGACACAATCTTATGTGCTAAATGATGACTCAGATGCTATGATGGTAATTGGAATGACCAGGATATCTCTCGCCATTATAGCAAGAACTGGATATTTGGTGGAGTTGACCCTCCACCAAATTAAAATATCAAAACTATCTGTAGGGATCTCAACATCCTCCAACAAATACCGTTCTAACTCTGACTTAGAGTCTATCAAGCTTCTCAACTTTTGCTTTTTATGGAAGTTTCTCAAAAAAGCCAAAGGATCAATTGAAGAGCTACCCCCCATTGAGATACTACTCTCATTACGAGTGTCACAAATACTTGACTTAGATCCACATGTGTACCCACCACAAAACGAACATACTGTTCATACAAAAGTTCTATTTCCCTTTCGAAAATTTCAACAAATTCCTCACCCTTCTCATCGCCCAATATTTGATTGAACCAATATGCTTTAGTAATCAACAGGTACCGCGAATCAAGAATGACATCAATAAACAACAATCTATTTATTTTTTCATGATCCCCCCAATATTTATCATAATTTTTTTTCATTCTAAAGGCCATTGCATTGAAGCGTTGATTATTACTATCACAAAAACAATTCAAGTTGGCATGAATATTAAGCTTTTGAAAATATAGATTATAATGTACCAGGAATACGCAATGTGGCATTATAAAATACTCATAGAAACTTTAAAAAGTTTTTTATAGCCTCCCAATCATCAAGCACGGGAGCTCCTAATCCTCTTCTCCCATGCTCATATTTAGACAAATAAACCCGTGAGTACGGATCCTCATCAAGCAATAGTATTAAGACTTTTTTATTCTTCTCAGTCATATCCAACAGAAAAAAAAGTCGAGTTCCATCTAGTAGGTAAGTCAAGACAAAAGAAACTATTACATGGAACTTTGACTTCTCAACACAAGACTTGAAAGTGGAAAGTCTTTGAGGAGAAGAGTTCACATACCTAATCAAATTACAGATCTTTATGATTGACTCATCAACTTATTTTAAGCCTTCTTGGACAATAAAGTTTAAAATGTGCGCAGTGCACTTCATGTGAATAAAGTTGTGATCTGCAACACACTCCAATCTTCTAACTTCAACTGTTTTCAACCAATCAACATTAGAGTCGTTAGAGGAAGCATTGTCCGCCATTATTGTGAGTATTTTCCAATCCCTCAATCAAGCATACACTCCTCCAATGCCCTCCTAATCGTTGTCCCTTTGTGATCACTAAATGACTGAATGAAATTATCCACTTACGTAACCTCTAACTACTATCAATAAAATGAGTCGTGACACTTGTAATTGATGTTTTGGATAGACGTCCAAGTGTCAGTAGTCAAGCATACTCTTTGCTTAGTAGTTAAAAACATTTGTTTCAAACTATCATTCTCTCTCAAGAATAGCCTCATACAATCAATCATTACCGAAAGACGAGAAGGAATAGGAAACCTAGGATCAAGGGATTTGGTGTAGTCCCGAAACCCTTGGCCCTCAACAACTGAAAAAGGCAACTCATCAACTATCACCATCCTAGCAAGGGCAACCCTAATTTTTTCTTGTTATACTTGGTCATCCCTTGTGTCTTTCCCCCTTCCCCTCCTTCAACTCTTGCTTCCGGGGCCAAGAATTGTTGACTCTTGTCCAATCTACTATTATGATTTTTAGGGCAAAGGCAAATGTGTGCTTTCAAGGCTGAAGTGTCCTGCCTCTTGGGATGAAATTTCCACAACCTTCCATAATGCTTACAAGTGGTTATAGGTTCATCGGGATCACAATCAACGACTCTTGTGAAGTGATCCCACACCTCAGACCAATTCTTGAGATTTCTACTACCTAGTGGAGGGCGCCGGGGGAGGGGGGTAGAACGAAAGGGATTAGGAGTGACAATCGAAGAGTCTAATTGTTCACTAGACTCATCAATATTAGGAGCCTTAACAAGCTGTAGTGGTCCTTCTAGACATGATACAGAGGTCGATCTAGGAGCGCTTGCAGCGCCTTCAACATTCATGATTTAAACAACTAAACAGAATACAACAAATCAAAAAATAAAGATTGATACAACAAAAAAAAAATGGAGAATATCATGAGTATAGGCCATACCTACATACATGGTGTTTTTAGTATGTATGTGGCTGAGCAAAAATGATCAAGAAAATATAGATTGAAACAACAACAAAAATGAGGAATAGTAGGAGCAATTAAATATCACTTACAAATTGAACCGTTTAGTATACATGTTAGGATGATGATGACTATAATAATCATTCAGAATGCACACTAGGACCTAGGTTATAATGTCTCGAGTGTATAAAAACATGTATACTAATGTATAACTTGTGTATAATAATCATTCAGCATGTACACTAGGTTAACTAATTGATCAGTGGTCTGCACTTGAGACATTGATCAATGGTCAACAAAAATAAAGATTGAAACAACTCATAATCCCAAATCAGACACACACGCAGCCCCAATTTCCAAATCAAACATGAACACATCAAAAAATACAATAGAAACATATTGCAAACACACATCTACAAATATACATATGACTATATAAGATGACTACAAATCTACTACCTGGTGGTGGGCTTGAAAGTGAGTGAGTGATTGAGGATGAGAGTGAGAAAGTGGGGTCATGGGCGATGATGTCTAGACTCTACATGGTGGCCTGCGGGGGAAGAGGTCGAGGGGCGAGAGATGGCCGGAGTGGAGGCTAGGGTTTTTTGAAGGAAGATTATGAGGGTGAGGTCAAGCAAGGTGGGGGAGGGGGGAATAGATCAAATGACTTGAACAAAAAGACGTCATTTTCATTGACAAAACGACGCCATTTTGCTGGGGAATTAGTTCCACAATCAACATTGGCTCGAACGAGATGTCGAGCATAGATCGAGAGAACAATGGGGTTTGTGTCTCGCTCAAGCCCATTGTCACGCGATACTCTAGCAAACTCAGGGGTTGAGCTTTGCTCGAGCCCACTGTCGAACACACCTCGAGTGAACTCACGATTAGAGTTTCGCTCGAGCATTGGGTCAAATGACAGTTGAGCAAACTCACTGTTTCTTGATTTTCCAGCTCCAAAACTAGTCTCTAGTGACTCTCTAGTCTCCACCCCAATAATTAATAATTATGCATACTAAAGAGTAAAGTTTAAGTTAATAAGTAGTAATTATCAATATCATAAATATAATTATAGTAAAATATTTTTTCAAACTCAATAATATTACTCTTTGTTGGGTAGAATTACCACTTTTTCAAACTCAACATAATATTTTATACTAATTTCTAACTTAGCGAACTACAAAAATCGCCGCAAATAGGGACTTGTTTTGGCCATTTTTTTCGCCGCAAATACCCATTCGGTTAACCTATTAAATCACCATGAAAACTTTTGCGGCGAATTATAGTCGTCACAAATATTTAATAAATCGCCATGAATGAGGTGATCTTTTCCAAAGATCTAATTAAATCGCTGAGGCACATAGTTGCGGCGAATTGTAATCGATGCAAATACTATTACAATTGACGGGAAAAAGTTTTTCCAACAATATTAGAGCATCGTAAAAAAGTATTTCCAACGATTTTTATTTATCGTTGGAAATACTATATCCCAGCGAGTTATTATCACTGAAATATAGTTCTTGCGGCAATTTTTTTTTGCGCAAATACCCATTCGGTTTACCTATTAAATCTCCACGAAAAATTTTGTAACGAATTATAGTTGTCGCAAATATTTAATAAATTGCCGCAAATAAGGTGATCTTTTACATAAAAATGAGTTTTACATTATGACGTAACATAGTTGAAGATATTATTAATCAATAATTTGAATTGACTATTATCCTGATTTGGTTACATAATTATTAAGTTAGCTGATTTAATTTTTATATTGATCAAATTACTTTTTATACTGATTTGGAGATGGCTCTTCCCTTCCTATCTCAAACATTGGCATTGCTCAACTTTACACATCCAATGGGAAATTTCTTCTTCGAAAGCTCTTACATGTTCCTCAAATTACCTGTAATTTTTTATATGTTCGTCAGTTTTGCTTAGATAATTCTGTTTATTTTGAGTTTCACTCTTCTGGTTTTCTTATGAAAGATCTACACACTCAAGAGGTGCTCCTCCAGGGACCCATTAGGAATGGCCTCCACGAGCTTCCCACTGATGCTGAGGTTGCCTCTCCCTCCTCGGTTGCTACATTTATTGGTGAACGAACCTCTTCAAAAATTTGGCACTCTCATATCGGGCACCCCTCTCCACAAACCACTTCCTTCACCATCTGTCATTTTTAGCTCCCTCTTACAACAAATATTGCTCCCTTTCCATGCTCAGCCTGTGCTCAAGCCAAGTCACATGCCCTTCCTCATCCACCTTCATCTTCTAGGTCAAATAAAGCTTTTCAAGTACTGTTTCTTGATGTCTGGGGACCGGCACCTGTGTTATCCTTTTCTAGTCATAGATTTTATCTTTCCAGTGTAGATGGTTTCACAAAGTATATTTGGCTTTTCCCACTCCATGCAAAATTTGATGTATCCATTATTTTTTTGGCCTTTTTATGTGACATTAGTAACACTTTTTCTTCAAATGTCATCTCTATTCAAACTGACTGGGTGGCGAATTTCACCCCTGCCTTCTATACTTAAATCTTTTGACATCACTCACCGTATTACTTGTCCATACTCACATGCTCAAAATGGCAGTGTCAAAAGACGCCATCTACATATAGTTGAAACCAGGTTGTCCCTTCTATCTCATGCCTCAGTTCCCACCAAATATTGGATTAAGGCTTTTCAAACTGTTGTTTTTTTCCCATAAATCGAATGCCCACTATCTAAATCTCTTGTTAACCATCCCTCTCCTCATTGTCTCGACGCCATCTTCTGTTCCTGAGGAACCCTCTTCCTATATCGAAGCCTCCAAATTCTAGGAATGGCGCACTACCATGAATAATGAATTACAGGCCCTTCTCCAGAACAAAACTTGGGACCTTGTTCTTGACTCACCCAATCTCAATATCTTAGGATCCAGATGGGTCCTTAAAAATAGCATGGTGATGGGTCCCTTGAGCGACGCAAGGCTTGCCTTGTTGCCAAGGGTTTCCATTAGCAAGACTCGATTACACAGAAACATTTAGTTGTGTTGTGAAACTAGCTAGCATCCGTCTCCTCATTTCCATTGATGTGCAAAATAGATGGCTTCTTTACCAACACGACATTCACAATGTCTTCCTACACGGGGACCTGGAAGAGGACGTCTACATGCAACAACCCCCTGGGTTTGTAAATTATGACTTTCCTACTCACATTTATAAATTGCGAAAATCTATTTATGGTTTGAAACAAGCTCCTAGGGCTTGGTTTTCTAAGCTGAGTACTAAGTTGTTAGCACTAGGGTTTCAAGGTTCCAAACCTGATTCATCACTTTTTATTTTCTTTACTCCCAGTGCCTCGGTGTTTGTCTTAATATATGTGGATGATATTATTGTGACTGGCTCTCATTCTGCTCTTATTATTGATTTTATTAATGCTCTTAGATCATCCTTTCATGTTAAAGATCTGGGTGCTTTGCATTACTTTTTAGGAGTAGAAGTTCTTCATACTGCCACTGGTTTATTCATGTCCTAAACAGAATATATCTCTGACTTGTTCTGCCGCACTAACATTCATCAATCAAAACCAGTGTCCAACCCCATGTCTGCCTCAGTCAAACTTACTGCCCTTGATGACAACTCTTTTGAAGATCCTCAACTCTACCGTAGTATTGTAGGAAGTCTTCAATATCTTGCCTTTACTTGATCAGACAATCCTTTTGCTATCAATAAAGTTTGTCAATTCATGCATTATCCTCATCTTCCTCATTGGCAAGCTGTCAAGATGATTCTCTGTTATCTCCATCTCACTTTCAATTTTGGATTACATTTCTCTTCCTCTTCTTCCTTTGCACTCACTGCTTTTTTTTATGTTGATTGGGATGGCTGTCAGGATGATAGAAAATCTAATGGTTGTTTTTGTGTTTATTTGGGAATCATCTTGTGTCTTGGGGCTCTAAGAAGCAACCCACCGTTGCAAGGTCCTCTACTGAAGCCGAATATAATAATTACTAAATGAACTTGGTATTTCCTTACTAATCAACCTATACTATGGTGTGATAATATTGGAGCTACATATTTGTCAATTAACCCTGCTTTACGTTCTCGCACTAAACACGTTAAGCTTGATTATCACTTTGTGCAAGATCATGTGGTGGCTAAAACACATCAAGTCTCCTTCGTGTCAATCAAGAACCAGCTAGCTGACATTCTTACCAAGCCTCTCTCCACCGCCAGATTTTCGACTCTACGATCAGGCCTCATTATCTTACCAGTGCCGCTTGCATCAAGGGGGGATATTAAGGCATATTTCAAAACTGCTCCAACAGAGGAGGCTCACAAAATAAACTCTAGCAACATTCCCTCAAGCACAGCTAAGGCTCTAGCCACGTCACATGGCAAAGATAACATAATGCACTAGATGACTCTAGAAGGATCTTTTTATAACATAATTGTATGAGTAGTCGGAGTAGTCTATAAATATCCTTGTGATATTGAACATTTAAAAAGAAGAGAGGATGATTACCAAAATCTGTAAACCGTTTTGAATGAAATTCTTTCTGTTGTGGCTTTTCATAGAACACTTGGTGGTCTCTTTAAACTGCAGAATTCAGTGCCCGTGGAACATTGACACAACCAACCATCTATTTCATGAGATTAAAAGAAGAAAATAATAATTTGTGTTCTAAAAGGAAAGCACACAATCGACTGCAAACAGACACAAATTTAGGCTAAAGAAGCCCCAAATAATTCATCTCAAACAAAAATTTTGGCAAAAGAAATGCCAAAAAATCGCACTCCAAGTTCCATATGGTTATTTTCAGTTCCAAAAATGACAAGATGGAGAGGAAGAGAAATTAATTGCTAGCTATTGGAGTCGGAGGCGAGAAAGAAGGAATAAAGGGATGAAAAAAATATAGAAGCACTACAAGAAATGTTGTCTTTCTCGGCGCCAAGAATCATCGAAAATAACCCCAAAAATCATCGAAAATAATTTTTCTTGGCGAATTTTACTGTGCCAAATGTTCGTCGTAATTGTTTACTCACTAATAAGTTAAATTAGCGAACTACAAAAATCGCCGCAAATAGGGACTTGTTCCGGCGATTTTTTTTGCTGCAAATATTCATTCGGTTGACCCATTAAATCGCCACGAAAACTTTTGCGGCGAATTATAGTTGTCAGAAATATTTAATAAATCGCCGCGAATGAGGTGATCTTTTCCAAAGATCTAATTAGATCGTTGAGGTGCGTATTTGCAGCGAATTATAATCGTTGCATATGACTATTACAATCAATGGGAAAAAGCTTTTCCAATGATATTAGAGCGCCGCAAAAAGGTATCTGCAATGATTTTTATTTATCATCGGAAATTCTATATCCCAGCGAGTTATTATCGTTGTAATATAGTTATTCGGCGATTTGTTTTTGCCACAAATACCCATCCGGTTAACCTATTAAATCGTCGTGAAAACTTTTGTGGTGAATTATATCATCGCAAATATTTAATAAATCACCGTGAATGAGGTGATCTTTTCCAAAGATCTAATTAAATTGCTGAGGCACGTATTTGCGGCGAATTATAATCACTGCAAATACTATTACAGTCGACGGGAAATTTTTTTCCAACAATATTAGAGTGCCGCAAAAAAGTATTTCCAACGATTTTTATTTATCGTCGGAAATACTATATCCCAGTGAGTTATTATCGCTAGAATATAGTTTTTATTTACAAAAAATTTATTTTCAGCGAGTTTTACTCGTCGAAAATGGGTTTTCACAAAATAAAAAAATAACCGCCAACAGAATTTTACCTTACACTATGGATTGGTTTATAGTTCTTTTTGCATACTCAAAAAAGATCCAAACTAAACCAAACTTACTAAGAAATTACATAGAACCAACAGGCAAGTCTTCCTCACCCATACTAGCAACCCCATATTGAGAGACAGTCAATATGGGGTCACCCAATTAAATGTCAATTGGTCGATTGTGAAACCAGCCCCATTAGCCCAATGCTCCCACCTCCATACACAGGGTCCAGCTTCTTTGATACCTTTACATGCACATGCCCAAAACATCTCAAAATTTGTTGAAGACAATAGAGGAGATGCAAAATCAGAGAGAAATAAGGGTAATTCAGTTTCATGAATCATTAGGGAATTAAATACCAGCTCTTGGGCTAACTCAATGGCAGCATCTCTGTAGCAATTTCGCTTCCTCCTGTTACAGTGAAAACATCATCTATTAATAGCCTTGTCAAACACAGAAGTGTGGCAGCTACAAAATTAAGAGTACAAAACATCATCTATTAAGCTGGAAAGGTACATCAGCCTGATCTGTTGTTGAATATAATAACATGAAAAAATCAATTAGGGTTGCTACAGTTTCAAAGGTTGAAATTCATGATCTTCAATTTGAAGAGTTAGATGTAGGATTATAGTTGTTCTGCCAGAGCTCTTTTTTTTTTTTTAATCTAAAAGGAGACCATTTACGCGTCATTGCACCTCCCAACAATTTTTGAAAATAATAGATCATAGTCATAAGTCTCACCAGTTTGCAATCTCGATCTCACATAGATCAAAATTGCACCTTCGAACTTGTATCTAATTTTACGTATCTCACTCACGCAGCATGAATTGGTCCACACTACCACCTGCTCCTCTCATGGAGTAGGGGGAGCTCCACCGTTTCCAAATGACGTTGGCATTGCAATTTGGTCAGAATGGCAGTCATTCAAATCCATTTCTGTAGAATCTTCTAGCTAAAAACACAACTTTCTGCGAACTAATTTCATTTTGAAATAGAGAAATACTCTAGCTAATTATATAAAAATAATCCTACAAATTGATGTGGTTTGACATGATTCGTTGGATTATAAAGTTATTTTCATTGTAAAATAGATCTGACGAATCATATGAAATTACATCAATTTGTAAGATTATTTTTATATAATTCCTTTTATGGTTATAGCACTTCTCTTATAAAATTTCTTTTCTTTTCTTAACATTTTTTTTAATATTTGCACCTTTGTTTTGTCATTAATAAAATTTCACATCTCAATAGAAAAGAAAACTTTTCAGTCTCTTTTCATAGCTTTTTTTATTCTTTTTCTTCGGTGCATATACAAGTAATGTGAATTCACAATGTCATTTTCCCATTTTTTTTTTTTTTACATTTTTCCTTTCAAGTCTTCCACTTGCTTATTTTGATTGGTTTTGTAAGCAATGTTCATCCAAGTTCCAGCTCGAGAATCCAGGTATACCTAGACCGGAACCTAGGTTTCAAACCCAGATCGAGTTAGCCCAAGTCAGACCCAGGATGGAACCCGGATGAATCCGGATTTTTTTAAACCCAGATTCCGAGTTCCAGGTTGAACCTGATTTTTTTTTTTTTGAATGTTTTGATGTTTCCTTATAAACTTATTACTTGGTAGGGAACTCCTTGCTTCTAGAACTCTGGAACTAGAAGTTACATTTCTCAATGCATCATTGGTTTTGTGGCAAATGAAAGCCATAGAGAAACTAATTGATGGAAAAGAGATTGAGTTGGAGGAGTTGGAGGGAAGAGCAAACTAGGCCCAGATACAAAAGGTGATGCAATGTAAAGTCTTGTTCAAGTTCCCTTCGTGCTGCTTTTAGTGACTAATGAAAAACGACTTGTCATTTTTCTCAGCACTACAAGATATCTAGCCCAGAACTAGGAATATCCACAGTTGTAGATGCTATTACATGTCGGATTGCTACTCGGGATGCCTTATGAGAAGATAGATCTATATTTTGTTTAATATTTAGCTCCTTTAGTTTTCTCTAATGTCCACCATTTGTGCCACCTTCTCCATTGTATTATACTATTGAATGGAAGTTTGTGCTTTGGAATTGGCAAAAAAAAAAAAAAAGGTACCGGATTGTAAACCCAGGTTCCAGGTTTAAAATCCGGTATCGTGATCAAGTGTACTTGGATTTTGCAACTTGAATTCTGGGCCAAAACCCGAAACCAGAATCCGGTTTACTGGGTTCCAGACCGGGTTAGGAAAAAATCCGGCCCGAACGAACAGTCCTAGGTTTTGTTAGTTACATCTATGCCATAATCAAGTTAACCATTAAGGCAACAAATATCTAATGGTTAATTATATGGCTATTCCTAATCTAATATTATATAGGCTTTATGAAATTTAATCTCAATATTCAACAAAGAAGTTTAATATATGTTCTCTTAATTTTTTATCTTCACTTTGCATTATGATGGATTTGTGAAACATTGTTGGATATTTTTTGATTAATTTGAATTGACTTTGAATGAGTCTGGTAATGATTTTTTTCCTTAAGACTTTTGAATAGATCTTTAGTAATGTGCACATATTTATACAAAGGAAGACCACGCGAATCTACATGCATTTATATTTAAGTCATGTCTAGCCTCCAACAAAAAATTTATGGTTCTGCCAGTGAAGATCCATGTTTCTAAACAAAAAAAGAATCTACATGTTCTTGGAATTAAGTTCTGTGATAAAAAAATTTCCGGTTTCGCTATTGAAGACCCATGTTACTAAACGAATGAAGGTAGTAGTTAGTGATGCAGAAAAAAATGTGTTCTCAACATCACATGCATTCCTTTTCTTCTTCAACATAGGCTTTACTTGCTCCCACGAATCACATGCTATCAGTTTTTTTTTTTTAATTTTTTTTATGAAAAAGTCTAGGGAACGGCCTCTGGTGCATTAGCCCCAAAGCACACCTGACGTAAAATTTAAAAAGTACTATTTTAACTAATTATTAAGCAATAAGGCTATATATATAGGTCTAGGAGCATGGCCGGCCGTGAAGCTAACTAGCCATACTGCATGCATAATGTCTCATATCATATATATAGGACAGTAAATGTCTTATATTATATTGCAGGGCTCTGTTATCATCAACCTCTATTGTTTCTTTGAACTTCTTTCATGTATAAATCGTTGCCACACAAGATTGGTCGAATACTGAATTGAAGTGAACATAATCTTATCGTTGAGGTCGACTATGTTTATAATAAAATAAAATCCATGACTTGCTTGCTAAAAGATCATTAGGCATAGTAAGTCACCATGATTCTGTGCTGCTTTCTATGTTTAGAAAAATACTGAGATTGAGAGAGAGACTTATCACCTAGTTATTAATTGCAAATCTCTAAATAAGGTACTAGAATGGATTAGATATCTCACTCCCAATAAGCATTATCTGATCCAGAAACTTAATGACGCTTTAGTTTTCTTGAAATTTGATATGAAATATGGTTTCTGGCAAATCCAGATTAGTGAAACTGATAGGTACAAAACTGTTTTAGATGAGTACAAAATCCACTTTGGGACATTTTGAGTGAAATGTTATGCCATTTGGTCTTAAGAATGCAACTAGTGAATTCAAGAATATCATGAATGATGTTGTTATTGATGATATTGTTACATAAAAATAATTTTATAAATTGATGTGATTTGACATGATTCGTCGGATTATAAAGTTATTTATTGTAAAATAGATTTGATGAATCTTATGAAAATACGTTAAATTTATAGGATTATTTTTGCATAATTCCTTTGTGATTATAACACTTCTCTTATAAGATTTCTTTTCTTTTCTTTTCTTTTTGTTTTTTTTTTTTTTTTATATATTTCACCTTTTTTTTTATTTTTTGTCATTAATAAAATTTCACATCTAAGTAGAAAAGATCTTTTTTGTCTCTTTTCACAACTTTTTTTTTATTCTTTTTCTTCGGTGCGTATGCAAGTAATGTAAATTCATAATGTCATTTTCCCTTCTCTCTCTCCTTTTTTTTTTTTTTTTTTTTTTTACATTTTTCCTTTCAAGTCTTCCACTTGCTTATTTTGACTGGTTTTGTTAAGACTGTTCATCCGAATTCAGCCTAAGAATCCGAGTATTCCCAGACTGAAATCTGGGTTTCAAACCCAAGCTGGAACCCAGACCGAGTTAGCCTAGGTTAGACTTGAGACAAAATCCGGATGAATTCGGGTTTTTAAAACCTAGATTCCGAGTTTTGGGTTGAACCCTTTTTTTTTTATTTTAATGTTTTGATGTTTCCTTATAAACTTATTACTTGGCAGGGAACTCCTTAATTCTATGCAAGCTAGAACTCTAGATCCAGAAGTTACATTTCTCAATGCATCATTGGTCTTGTGCCAGATGAAAGCCGCAGAGAAACTAATCTATGGAAAAGATATTGAGTTGGAGGGAAGAACAAACTAGACCCAAATATAAAAGGTGATGCAATGTAAATCTTGTTCAAGTTCACTTCGTGCTACTTTCAGTGACTAATAAAAATGAAATGACTTGTCATTTTTTCAGCACTACAAGATATCTGACCTAGAACTTTGAATATCCACAGTTGCAGATGCTATTACATATCAAATTGTTGCTCGGGATGCCTTATGAGAAGATAGACCTATATTTTATTTAATATTTAGCTCTTTTGTTTTCTCTGATGTCCACCATATGTGTCACATTCTCCATTGTATTCTCCTATTGAATGGAAGTTTGTGCTTCGGAATTGGCAAAAGAAGTACTGTTTGTAACCGGGTTCCGGGTTTAAACTCGGTACCGTGATCAGATGTACCTGGATTTTGCAACTGGAGTTCTGAACCAGAACCCGAAACCAAAATTCAGTTTCTTGGGTTCCAGATCGGGTCAGGAAAAAATCCGATTTGGATGAACAGTCTAGGTTTTGTTAGTTACATCTATGCCATAATCAAGTTAACCATTAAGGCAACAAATCTCTAATGGTTAGTTATATGGTTGTTCCTAATCTATATTATATAGGCTTTATACCATTTAATCTCAATATTCAACAAAGAAGTTTAGTATATGCTCTCTTAATTTTTTTCTTCACTTTCCATTATGATGGATTTGCAACAGCTGGATTAAAAGAGCTCTTCTTCGTCTTTCTAGCCCCCCACTCGTACTGATACTGGTTTGTTTGCTTTCCAATATTTTGTATTCTTTTGAAATAGCATTTGGTCTTACAAAAAAAAAGTCAGTTTTTTGGGATGTTAATGTCCGTCGCTGGCTCCATGACGACAAATACATTTAAAAAAAAGAATGATTTGTGGACCAACCAAGCGATAAGGCCTCCCATGTGGCGCACGTCAGACCAATATACATAGCTAGACATACATAGCTAGACACAAAGTGTACAATTTGGTCAAAATCTGTGGTTCTTTAAGCTCATTCACTGTAGGTTCTCTTACTTCCTCTAGTGGCTGGCGAACGCCAACTGAGAGGGGAGAACAAATGGCACAGGAATTGACTGGTTCTAAGTGGACTCATGGAGCTGATGCTTGATTATCTTAGAATAAGAGGAACCGTCTTAGGAAATTACTTAACTTAAAAGACAGATGTCGCCGCTACAAGGTGCAGGAGTAACTTGTCTGGTCTTGCGGTGCACACACTTAATGCCTCTCATTCTTATTACTTTTCAATATGAAAAAAAAAAAAAAAAAAAAATGGAAAGGTAGTCTTATTCAAAACCCCAATTATGAAACCCCCTCATCTCCCACTTCATGCCTTGGAACGTACCATTCTTATAGAGAGAGTGGCGCTTTCACATCTTCTTAACCCGGAATGGCTGGGAGAGGAAATGTTCTTTTTTAGGGTACTCCTAGGAACAGATCTAGTGGAGACGGGGTAGGGCTTGTAACTCAGAAGATTAGAGCACGTGGCTATGAACCATGGTGTCGGGGGTTCAAATCCCTCCTCGCCCACAACCGGCCAAAAAGGGAAGGGCCTTTCCCCTTGGGGGTAGGAAAACCATAATTGGGATAATGAACCCAAAGCTATGGAACTTGGGTGTGGGTCTTTTGTCGAAATATAATGGCCTTACTTTTTCTTTTTATTTATCGTTAATTTAATGGTGGATAAATGATATTTTAAATTTAGTATGTCCACCCAAATCAACATATTTTTTTGTTTTACGCCCCGTAATTCTTCCTCAGCCGGGCTTGGGTAGAATAACAGAGCAAGTACAAGTAAGATTGGCTTGACCTTTAGTTCTCTCCTGGTGGTTGGAGGCGAAGACTGGCAAGGTTCATCATTCAGTGGTGGGGTGTTCATAGAAAAGAAGGTGTATGAGCACTAGCGCGCTACGGCTTACGCAGTTTGTCGGATCAGATAACCCTTCGGGCAACCAACCAAACCCAGCACATCAAATTTCAAACTCCTCCTGGATGTGGATTGTTTAGCCAATGATGGATTTCGCACCACGGAATGGATCAAAGAATTGAAGACGTTTCCAATACCAACAACAGCTCCCGCTAAAGCAATTGTAGCAGCTCCGACACCCATTGATTTTGCACCTTCTAGCATATGACTCCTCACCCCCCCATATCTGGTAATAAATTTCTAATGATTTGGATTGAAGTGTCAAAAAGGGGGCTCCCCACCCCCTCAAAGTGGGCCCTATCAAAATGGTATCCTCGAGTGCCTCTGAGGGGCTTCTAGTCCTTCCTTCTTGACTTGTTTTGCAACGAGGAAGTAAATTACATTGATTCTTTGACCCCGAGCCTTGCTGGTGAACTCGAGGGAGGTGCTAGCTTTAGTTCTTTACTCAGCCTCAATGGGAGTGGTTCAAGCCAAGCCAATATGCCTTAATCCAATCCGAGTGAAAGCAGCAACTAGAGTGATTGTAGCATGTGTCAGCAAACAACTCTAAGCTGAACTGATTACAGATAGGTAGTGCAGACTAAGCTACTTTTCTGTAATCACCTCACTCACTCTGATAGTGAGAGAAGGGCATCCCATATTCTATTTCCTTCTTTTAGTCGGAAATTCGGGATGAAGAGAGAACTACTTCTTCATTAAATTGAAAGCAGATAGAAGAGTGACTCTCATATGAACAGGAGAGAGAGAACTATTCCTTGATTCCACTGTAAGGTAAGTAAGGAGATCTTTCTTCTCTTTCTTTAAACCCATCCCCCATTCTCTTTATCTATTGATTAGAGCCTTGCTCCTTCTATCTCCTTAGGCTCATCAAGGAAGACTCGCTCTAGATCTTCATTTGCTTCTGTTTATAGGATTTATAGGGAAGTTCCTATTAAAGAAGGGGACTATTACAGAATGCTTTGCATACGGACTAGTTGCATCCCTTAGATGGCTGTCTTCTACTTACAGAAGGACTCACTCTAGGAAAGGGTTCATATCCAGACTAGTCCTATCTCTGCTTCTAAAGCTTGAACTCTTGTTGGAGTCCGAGCTCAAAGGACTAGGCCTGCAGATACTTCCTACTCCCTATAGGAAAATATACTGCACAATCTGAATGAAAATATTCCTCCTTGGTTTTTATTGACTGATCAATATGTGTATATATATACAAGGTCATTACAGAGCTATTTTA